>JAXRKP010000201.1:167500-185000 GCA_037039925.1 Doris montereyensis
ATGTAGAGAGTAGCTTGGCATTTTAAATCAAAACTAGATCTATGTAGAGAGTACCACATTTTAAATCAAAACTAGATCTATGTAGAGAGTAGCTTGGCATTTTAAACCAAAACTAGATAGATCTAAGTGAATAGCTTGGCATTATAAACCAAAACTAGATCTATGTAGATCTAGATTTAGATTTAGGTTTAATAAAAATCAATACTGTCTATAACCTAGGTTTAGATTTTTTAAAACCCAACTGTGTTCTTCGTGATATTGTTCAACAGCGTATCTTTCCATGTATCATTCCAGTTATTGAGAAACTTTTTGTTAAAAGGAAAAATGATGGCGAGGAAAACGAATAGTGCAAGAGTTTTCCAAAATGCAATGCAATAAAGATTCCATAAACAAGCTAATAAGAAAATAATTGTGAAAACTGGATCATCCGACATAAAAAACTTTAGTGGTCGACCAAAGACCGCAAAGAAAAGACAGTATTGTTAGACAGGCGGAAGAACTTGCTTTAACCCAATAAGACGAGAACTTGCTTTAACCCAATAAGACAAGAACTTGCTTTAACCAATAAGATGAGAACTTGCTTTAACCCAATAAGACGAGAACTTGCTTTAACCCAATAAGACGAGAACTGCTTTAACCCAATAAGACGAGAACTTGCTTTAACCCAATAAGACGAGAACTTGCTTTAACCCAATAAGACGAGAACTTGCTTTAACCCAATAAGACGATAACTTGCTTTAACCCAATAAGACGAGAACTTGCTTTAACCCAATAAGACGAGAACTTGCTTTAACCCAATAAGACGAGAACTTGCTTTAACCCAATAAGACGAGAACTTGCTTTAACCCAATAAGACGAGAACTTGCTTTAACCCAATAAGACGACAACTTGCTTTAACCCAATAAGACGACAACTTGCTTTTAACCCAATAAGACGATCCCGCTAGACAGTCTTACTGGCAATGCATTACAACACCTGTTTTTAGATAAATACTATTTACATGATTACAACACCTGTTTTTAGATAAATACTATTTACATGATTACAACCTGTTTTTAGATAAATACTATTTACATGATTACAACACCTGTTTTTAAATAAATACTATTACATGATTACTACCTGTTTTTACATGATTACAACACCTGTTTTTAGATAAATACTATTTACACGATTACAACACCTGTTTTTAAATAAATACTATTTACACGATTACAACACCTCTTTTTAGATAAATACTATTTATATGAGAAGTTTTTCATCGACTTCTTTGAAATGTATACACGTTTTACATGATTAAATGCACCATGAGATTTCAAAGGAAATTAAAATTAAATAAATTATTGCAAAGTTGGCTACCTGTTGAGAAAAGAAAGATTGTGTACTATTGTTTACAAAACTCTAAATAGTGAGACAGTCCCATTTACACCAAAGACCTTTTGAATTCCTATACGCCGATAAGAAACATAACACAACTCTTAGTAAAACTTAAAATAACTCGCAAAATCCGTGAACAACCTTTTGAATTCTCGGCTCTCCATTTCTGAAACTCCCCCCCCTCCCATAGATTAGGTGTGCTTATTCACTAACGGCTTTTAAATCAGGACTAAAATTCTACCTTTGTACTCTGAAAGGCAGTTGATTATGACTGTGTTTTATAATACTATGTACATGTATTATTATATTATCATTGTTGTTATGTTGTTCTGCTGCCATTGCAGAGCGCTTAGAGCATGTTTCCTACGGGGTAAAGCGCCATATAAGTGATATTTATTATTATTATTATTATTATTATTATAATTATTATTATTATTATTATTATTATTATTATTATTATTATTATTATTATTATTATTATTATTATTATTATTATCATTAGTATAATTATTATTATTATTTTATTATTATTATTATTATTATTATTATTATTATTATTATTATTATTATTATTATTATTATTTTGTTTAACATTATCAAAGTTATTAGCCTTCAAAGTTCGAGACGTTTGTGTGTGTGTGTGTGTGTGTGTCCCTCTGATATATAAAAAAACAGCGTGTTGAACTGAAGACATGTACAGCATAATTTCTTATCTCATGACCTATTTATGCCAGTCAGTCACAGGGAGACTTAAAATTAGCCTTGGGCCTTTTCGTGTGTCTTGGTGTGTGTAACTGTGACGAAGTACTAAAAAGTCACATGACGAGAGCTACCCTGTGTGCGACCAAAGTCACATGGGTTAGCCATTCTGATAAAGTGCACACGCGCGCGAGCCTTGCTATACACACACACACACACACACACATACACACAAACAAACATTGTACACATACATACATACAGAGAGAGAGAGAGAGAGAGAGAGGGGGACTATGTATCATTTAGTTTAATCTAAATGAACGTAATGCAAGCACTATAACCCAATTGAGTTTATCTACACCGTACTATTAGTTAACTTAAGTAAGTAATTAATAGAAACATCACAATTTGACTACTACTACTACGTTTACTTCTACTTCAACTAGGTTACTGTAACTGCTACTACTACAACTACTAATGCTACTACTACTACTACTACTACTACTACTACTACTACTACTACTACTACTACTACTACTACTACTACTACTACTACTCCTACTACTACTACTACTACTACTACTACTACTACTAATAATAATAATAACAATGAAAAAAGAACATTATTTGAAGAAAAAAAGAAGATGAAAGGAAGAAGAAGAAGAAGAAGAAGAAGAAGAAAAACAAGGAGAAGAAGAAGAAGAAGAAGAAGAAGAAGAAGAAGAAGAAGAAGAAGAAGAAGAAGAAGAAGAAGAAGAAGAAGAAGAAGAAGAAGAAGAAGAAGAAGAAGAAGAAGAAGAAGAAGAAGAAGAAGATGAAGATGAAGAATAAGACAGACAGAAGACAGAAACAAATCACATCCATTGCCTGTGTCCATATTGATGAGAATCCTACGCAATTCATCAATTGCCAATTATTTTCTTGAAATCCTCTTTGCCATTTAACTGGATGCCAGCCTCCCACTGACTTTGCGATTTGACGTCAGTTTTTTCCTACACATTAATGACGCCGATCAATTTCACATCACGGTTACCACCATCCACGCCTGCCTATCATTGCTTTTGTTGTTGCTTTTAATTTTATTCTAAACATCTATTTCCAAATCCCATGAACAGCAATGAAGATTTCATGACAGCAACAGCCACGTACACCCGTACGTTAACGCATAATTTTTTTAAAATAACCCCCCCCCCCCGCCCAAAATAACAAAACAACCCATCGGTGGCCTGGTGACGAAGATGTCGGACTTGGAAGCATAAAGTCCTGGTTTCGAACCCTGGTACATGTAACGTGGTGTAGTGTAACTGTAACGTTCGACGGTGTTGTCCTTTGGAAAGACAACTGACATCGCTTGAAGAATACCTGCGTCGGAATCGATTTGCCACGATTTAAAGTCAACATTCCATATTATGTAGGCGCCGTTGTCACGATTTAAAGTCAACATTCCGTATTATGAAGGCGCCGTTGTCACGATTTAAAGTCAACATTCCGTATTATGAAGGCGCCGTTGTCACGATTTAAAGTCAACATTCCGTATTATGTAGGCGCCGTTGTCACGATTTAAAGTCAACATTCCGTATTATGAAGGCGCCGTTGTCACGATTTAAAGTCAACATTCCATATTATGTAGGCGCCGTTGTCACGATTTAAAGTCAACATTCCATATTATGTAGGCGCCGTTGTCACGATTTAAAGTCAACATTCCGTATTATGAAGGCGCCGTTGTCACGATTTAAAGTCAACATTCCGTATTATGTAGGCGCCGTTGTCACGATTTAAAGTCAACATTCCGTATTACAGGCGCCGCTGTCACGATTTAAAGTCAACATTCCGTATTATGTAGGCGCCGTTGTCACGATTTAAAGTCAACATTCCGTATTATGTAGGCGCCGTTGTCACAATTTAAAGGCAACATTCCGTATTATGTAGGCGCCGTTGCTGTAGTGTGAAGCGGAACAGGTGATAATAAACACCTCCTGGACAAGACACCAGCTAGTCTGGAGCAGGTTTTTACTCCCAACCTAGTGTTTCTATCCTTTTGCACCTGGATCCAATTGGGAGTGGTGGGGGGTGTAGTGTTAAGTGTCTTTATCCAAGGAACACAGCGTCGGACCAAGCATTTCTAGGAATCAACTTCAGGCTGGCAGCCTAATGACAATGGGCCACTGACGCCATGTTGTGCTTACAAAACCTGTTATAAAAAAATAATAATCTACCTTTCGAAAGTTTAGGCGTAGAATCAACAATCACCACGAGAGTCTTCACAGTCGCCAAGAGCGTGTTATTAAGATGAGGCAGTGATGAGCTGAAGTATTAGACGGTTCTAGTTGGGATGGGGGGGGGGGCGGTGAGCATTTACAAAGAGAAGGACGTGCGTGGAAGATTTTAAATAGAGTGGCTCAAATAGTACATTTTATACAACGATAGGGCAACGGTGGTGTCAGTCCTTCACACACTTCCGGTATCAACAGTGTGTACGAAAATATATCTCATCCAAACGGAATAGCACACCCATCCAAATAGAATAGCACACCCATCCAAACGGAATAGCACACCCATCCAAACGGAATAGCACACCCATCCAAACGGAATAGCACATCCATCCAAACAGAATAGCACACCCATCCAAACAGAATAGCACACCCATCCAAACAGAATAGCACACCCATCCAAACACCCATCCAAACAGAATAGCACACCCATCCAAACGGAATAGCACACCCATCCAAACAGAATAGCACACCCATCCAAACGGAATAGCACACACATCCAAACAGAATAGCACACACATCCAAACAGAATAGCACACCCATCCAAACAGAATAGCACACCCATCCAAACAGAATAGCACACACATCAAAACGGAATAGCACACCCATCAAAAACGGAATAGCACACCCATCAAAACGGAATAGCACACACAAAAACGGAATAGCACACACATCAAAAACGGAATAGCACACCCATCAAAAAACGGAATAGCACACCCATCAAAAGCGGAATAGCACACCCATCACATCCATCAAAAGCGGAACAGCACACCCATCAAAAACGGAATAGCACACACATCAAAAACGGAATAGCACACTGACCATGGCATGTGACGTCGTTGGCCGAGCGGTTAGGCTGCAGGACTGGGGATCATAAGATCTCGAGTTCGAATCCTAGCAAAGCCAGATCCGACATCGTGTGTTTAGGGAAAGACACTTAGCATTTCCCCCACTCTACCAATGAGCAAATGGGTACAAGTACTAACTTGGGAGTAAAAACCTGCGTCAGACTAACGTCCTGCCCAGGAGGTGATTATTGTCACCAGTTCCACTTCACGCTGTAGAAACCGAGATACGCTCCGGATCTATGGGCCGTAAGGGCTTGAGGGAATTTACTTTACTTACATGACACGAAACTAACACAATATTGTTTTTATTAGTTTCCATTATTCCATCTGAAATACACCACTATACAATTGGAGATAGTGAGAATTCCAGCCACGAGAATTTGTTTCTTCCTGTTCTTTGTCTGACCCGTCTCCTTAATTAAAGAAAATGTCATTGCAAGAGGGAAAAGCAGCTGGTTCCGCAGCAACGTTATTTTGCGACTATGGTACTGTGTTGTATGCGTGTGTGTGTGTGTGTGTGTGTGTGTGTGTGTGTGTGTGTGTGTGTGTGTGTGTGTGCAGGTGAGTGTATGTGTCTGTGTGTGCAGTGCGGTGAGAATTGGGTTACATGCTTCATGCACCCTTGACATACGCATCAAAACAAAGTAAAGAATAAGAAGACGCCGACGAAGCATATACTTTATTTTAAGGATGCGTGATAGACACGTGTCTGGATAGCCAGTGGAATGTACGTCATTTCGTAATTCCTGGTTAACACGTGTCTGGATAGCCAGTGGAATGTACGTCATTTCGTAATACCTGGTTAACACGTGTCTGGATAGCCAGTGGAATGTACGTCATTTCGTAATTCCTGGTTAACACGTGTCTGGATAGCCAGTGGAATGTACGTCATTTCGTAATTCCTGGTTAACACGTGTCTGGATAGCCAGTGGAATGTACGTCATTTCGTAATTCCTGGTTAACACGTGTCTGGATAGCCAGTGGAATGTACGTCATTTCGTAATTCCTGGTTAACACGTGTCTGGATAGCCAGTGGAATGTACGTCATTTCGTAATTCCTGGTTAACACGTGTCTGGATAGCCAGTGGAATGTACGTCATTTCGTAATTCCTGGTTAACACGTGTCTGGATAGCCAGTGGAATGTACGTCATTTCGTAATTCCTGGTTAACACGTGTCTGGATAGCCAGTGGAATGTACGTCATTTCGTAATTCCTGGTTAACACGTTTCTGGATAGCCAGTGGAATGTACGTCATTTCGTAATTCCTGGTTAACACGTGTCTGGATAGCCAGTGGAATGTACGTCATTTCGTAATTCCTGGTTAACACGTGTCTGGATAGCCAGGGGAATGTACGTCA
Source organism: Doris montereyensis (assembly GCA_037039925.1). Lineage (NCBI taxonomy): Eukaryota > Metazoa > Mollusca > Gastropoda > Nudibranchia > Dorididae > Doris > Doris montereyensis. The sequence continues at coordinate 174,054 of JAXRKP010000201.1, forward strand.
TTTCGTTATTCCTGGTTAACACGGTTCTGGATAGCCAGTGGAATGTACGTCATTTCGTAATTCCTGGTTAACACGTGTCTGGATAGCCAGTGGAATATACGTCAGTTCGTAGTTCCTGGTTAACACGGGGGGGGGAGATTTTTCAACCGTTGGCGGGGCTCGAGCCCACGACCTTTTGCCTCTGAACTACCGAGTCCCCGAGCGGATAGAACAGACAAAAGGATTGTGCGGAAAGTTCCGCCTATGGAGGGACAGAAACAGACAGACGGATAGATCGATAGATAGAGATAAGATTTTGTTTGCTTCATTGATATTAAATGTCCACCATTGCGATGATCGCAGGGTGAATTAATAGGAAACAGCAAGATAAAAGATAAGTTCAAAAAAAAAGGAAAGAAGTAGGACCTATCATCAGAACCCGCCAACTGCCCACGATAAAGATAGAAAGGCAAACCGATAGATAGATAGACAGATAAGATACGTTGATTAATATCCAGATTGACCCTATGTACACAAATAGATAGGAAACAAGTCCAAAGATAACAAACACACTAAGACAGACAGCTAGATCGATCTGGGTACATGTGGAGAAGGAAAATAGAAGGTTTTTAAATGCAAGGATGGAAATAAAATAAAATGCTCAATGACACAATAGAGTACACAGATGACAGATAAAATAAAATGCTCAAGGTCAAGAGCAGACACGGCCCAAATCACTTCAATAATAGTCATGAACAGATAAAATAAATTGCTCTATAGACGCTGGAAGAAAAAAGCAACAACATCATAACAGTTAGTAAATAAACACTAGATCAACCAAGGAAATCAGACAGCATGACAGCAAAGTAGACTTTACAGATGGCAAATGAAATAAATCAAATTGTATAGAAATCAGAAAGCAAGGAGACAGCAAAGTAGTAAAAAGACGGAAACAGCATGAGACAGCAAAATAAAAATGCTCACCAAACTTTACTTTACGGTGTGGACTCAGAGTAATTAAACCAAAACAAAAAACTGTTGGCGAGGCTTAAAATGAAATTCTCAGGACAGGACAATGTTTGTTTACAACTTTACCCCATTCATCAAATGCGGTGATCCAGGGAAAAATAAAAACTCAAGACACAATAGAGTGAAAGAGAGGACAGATAAAATAAAATGCTCCCCCCTAGTAGAGAGCCCACACAATATGATACCGATACTAAACAGATGACGTTTGTTTGTTTGTTTGTTTCTGACATATCCAAAATAAAATGTGAATTTCAAGACACTAATCGCAGCGCCAATAGTATTGGATGAATGATACTAATTCTAATAATAATAATAATAATAATAATAATCTAATAACATGATGAATTGATGACGATGATGGTGGAAGATAGATGTTTAATCCACCATTGATTGAATTAAGAGTGAAACAGTAAGATCCAAGGGTGAATGAATTTACCAACAGCGCCCACCGGGCTGATGATGAGAAAATGATAATAATGATAATAATAATAATAATAATAATATTAATGTTAATAATGATAATTTTCGAAATGATGATAATAATAACAATCCACAAATGGAACAATAAGAACAATAAGAACAATAATAACAATAACAATAATAACAATAATAATAACAATAATAATAATAATAATAATAATAATAATAACAAACTCGTACTGACAATAAAAAAAGCAGTTTTAGAGACATCTTGAGCTTGGGTTCCTAAACTTTTAAGACCATCGACCCCTTCATGGAGTGCCGTAAAATTGTTGTCTAGGAGTTGATGGAGGTTATATTGATCCGGGTTCGAATCCTGTGTGATAAAGCCATTTATCATAGTAGATACCTCTGAGGGTGACATGTTAGTTACAAAATGTGAAAATAGAAGTTCAAGTTTCTTCGGAAATAAAATAATTTTAAAATAAAATTTAGGTCAAAAATAAAAATAATTAGATTAGCAACTTAAACTATTTATTAGCAATGATGGACGATTATTTGTAGGTAGCAAAAATATGTGGTGTTTCAAAATTTTGAATGAAATAAATTATTTGCTTCACTTTGGGGGAGAATGGCCAGTGGAGGGATTGGAAGGAGAAGTGGTGAGACGTGATCGGATTTTTCTTGCTTTGAAAACAATATTGGCTATTTGGAAATTTTGAATCCTCTGTAGCTTTCTCGAAGGGCCTTTCAGAAGGGGAGACAAAAAGAAGGGCGTTTCAGTAGTCCTTCTTTTGTAATTGCCATTTAAGAGTACTTTACCTTCTCTGTTTCATTCTGTTCTTACATTCTTTTTTTCATCCAAATTAATTCTGATTAATTCTAAATAGAGAGTTCTTCATAACAATTTAATACAGTTCAACATTAACAAATGTGTCTTTTTCTTGAGAAAACCTACCGTTCAAATTTTTGGCGGTTTAAAATACAAACATTATTTTTGTCTTTGGAATAATTTCATTGCCATTTACATTGATTATGACAGTTGTTTCTTCTTTTCACTAATTCTTTTTTCGGATGGTCTTTTCATTGACCAGGGCATTCTTTGTCTTCAATATTAATATAATTCTTCTCTTTTCTTTCCTCTTTTTTTGATTAAAAAATCCATTTTTTTGGTCATTAATCCAATGCTGATTCTTTATGTCTGGGATCTTCTTTTCGTATAAAAATAATTTTATTATTATTAATATTAATATTATTATTATTATTATTATTATTATTATTATTATTATTATTTTCGTTTCAAAATTTCCAAAAAAACAATGAATTGCCAACATTGGCACGGCACACCAGTGTTCTAGTGTTAAAAATGTCATCACACCACATGTCCATGTCTTTCTTTTAGGACACAGACAAGAAAATTTTGATATACCTAAAGGGCAAAGGTGTCAGTTGGTAATAATAATAATAATAATAATAATAATAATAATAATAATAATAATAATAATAATAATAATAATAATAATAATAATAATAATAATAATAATATTAAAAAGTCACCCATAGCATTTATTGATACATATATCGACCTCTTCTTCTGATCTTTGCTCCTGATTTTTGTATTATTCTGAACTCCTTCTTGAAGCCCCCTGATGTGCACTAAGGTAAGGACATGAATGGGACCTAACACATTGTAAATGTGAACCCTGTAGCTTGCCGAAACGGAATTAAGTCTCTCTCCCTCCCTCCCTCCCCCTCTCTCTCTCTCTCTCTCTCTCTCTCTCTCTCTCTCTCTCTCTCTCTCTCTCTCTCTCTCTCTCTCCCTCCCTCTCCCTCCCTCCCCTCCCTCCCTCCTCCCTCCCTCTCTCTCTCTCTCTTTCTCTCTCTCTCTCTCTCTCTCTCTCTCTCTCTCTCTCTCTCTCTCTCTCTCTCTCTCTCTCTCTCTCTCTCTTCTCTCTCTCTCTCTCTCTCTCTCTCTCTCTCTCTCTCTCTCTCTATCTATCTAATCTTATACGCTAAAATGTATATGTCTTTTAATCTTCCACGCGTATTCTTCACTTTTCCTTTTCTGTTCTTTAAACATGACTCAACGTTGATAAAACAGTGCCATGGATAATTTGTTATTAAAGATGGATAAAGGCCAACGTTATAATGTTCTGGGTGAGTAGGGGAGGGGAGAGAGTGAAGGAAGTAAATACTATCATGATCGATAGGGAATAAAACGAGATCAGCACTAAGATCTAAAAGGTTTAAAATACAAAAATTATTTTTGTCAAGACCGTTTACAAGATCATTGACAACTTCACACTCCCATGTGCAGAGTTTCAATTGTAAAGGCGTAACACCCAGATCCTCTATAACACCAAAACCAGCCGATTGAAACATTTCGCTATTTTCTAAAAATGGGTTTGAAACCAGCACCCATTTGTTTCTTCTCACCGAAACCAGATTTACTATAACACCGAAACCAGCACATACATGGTGAAAAGACTATTTATAATACCGAAACCAGCCCGGACCGTATAAAAAAACGTTTTGGTCTCATTGTTTCTTTAATGGTGTAAAGGCATTACTATAACACCGAAACTAGCATACATGGTTATTACTTGCGTCTTTAATACTGCCATTACTATCTTGTGTAAAGCTATTACTATCCCATGGTGTAAAGTCACCGAAACCAGCACATACATGGTGTAAAAGCCATTATTCATAGCACAACGTGGTGTGATTGGACGTGGTGTAAAGGCATTACTATAACTTTCATGGTGTAAAGGAAGACATTCTTTCTGTCTGATGTAAAGGCAATATGTCTAGAAACCAGCACATCTCATAACACCGAAGACTTTGATAACACCGAAACCAGCACAAAGTAAAGGCATCTCTATCAAAATTTTAAAGCCATTACTTTCTAGGCACACACTGTCTTTTTCATGGTGTCTGGCACATATTGTCTCTGTCCATTGTTTCGAGTCGAGCAAACAAGCGCAACAACAAACACTTCAGTCAAAGAAAACAAATCTCTCAAAATGTCAATCTTCTCTGTCAAACCTTCTATCTATGTCTGTCTGTCTTCGATCTTCCTATCTATCGATCTTTCTATCTATCGATCTTCCTATCTATCGATCTTTCTATCTATCATCGATCTTTCTATCTATCGATCTTTCTATCTATCGATCTTCCCATCTATCGATCTTTCTATCTACATATTTATCCCATGTATTATTCCCCTATCTATTTCTCTATCTCTCTATCTATCGATCTATCTCTCATCTATCTATCTATCTATCGATCTATCTATCTATCTATCTATCTATCTATCTATCTATCTATCAATCTATCTATATATATATATATCCATCCATCTATGTATATATGTATGTATGTATGTATGTATGTATGTATGTATGTATGTATGTATGTATCTCTCTCTCTCTCTCTCTCTCTCTCTCTCTCTCTCTTCTCTCTCTCTCTCTCTCTCTCTCTGCTCTCTCTCTCTCTCTCCTCTCTATCTTATACGCTATACTTATTTATTAGTATATGTTTTTTTCCATCTATATATATTCTAGTATCTTAATCTTCCAGTCTCTATATATTTCTACATGTATTATTCCATTCATCTATCTATCTTCACACCAACCCTTCCACCACTCTAGTTGAACGCTGCCTAAAATATAATACAAAACATAGACTAATTCGTTTATAGTAGTATTCCTGTCATTGCAACCTCGACCCAACTATGGACGAAACTTGATAACTCGTTGAATTGTAAATGATTTTGATTGGTTGGAATAATCGCTATACGTTACCTGTAAAAAATATCATACTGCTAGGTAATAACTGGCTCCATCTGTTCCAAACGCTTTGCATTATTATGTTAATCTAGTATATATATATAATATATATGTTAATAGTCAGGAATAATATCGTTACTTGCGTCATTGAAATTATCACGTCAACCATGTGCGGTGATCTCAGTGTAATCAGAGGAAACTGACACAACTTCACTGGTTAACAGTTGAAAAGAAAAAAGAATAAAATTTAAAAGTTGCAATTTTAGTTTACAAATGTCTTAATGGAAGAGCACGGCTATCTTCAAAATCTTTAAATGTTTACAAACTATCGGATTTTGCGATCGTCTGCCGATACTTCTTACTTGGTATATGCACTCCCAAAAGTAAAAACTAGTGCGTGTACACGATCTTTCGCATATCATAGTGAAACACCCTTCGACACAGTGTTAGAGAGTCAAAGTCACTGTCTTTCGCATATCACAGTGCGAAACACCCTTCGACACAGTGTTAGAGAGTCAAAGTCACTGTCTTTCGCATATCACAGTGCGCCTAATCTTCGACACTGTCTTTCGCATATCATAGTGTGAAACACCCTCCCACACAGTCTTAGAGAGTCAAAGTCACTGTCTTTCGCATATCATAGTGTGAAACACCCTCCCACACAGTCTTAGAGAGTCAAAGTCACTGTCTTTCGCATATCATAGTGCGAAACACCCCCTCCCACACAGTCTTAGAGAGTCAAAGTCACTGTCTTTCGCATATCATAGTGTGAAACACCCTCCCACACAGTCTTAGAGAGTCAAAGTCACTGTCTGCATATCATAGTGTGAAACATCAACACAGTCTTAGAGAGTCAAAGTGTGAAAGTGTGAAACACCCTCCCACACAGTCTTAGAGAGTCAAAGTCACTGTCAATTTTTAGTGTGAAAACTTCAAGACAGTCTTAGAATTGTCTTTTATCTTACAGTCTTAGATGGTCAAAGCGTCAATTTTGAAAAACTTCAAGACGTAATTGTCTTTTTAGCTTGTAAAATCTTATTTTCATTCGATGAAAAATTACGTAATTTGAGCTGTATTCATCATGTGTGTATATAGAAGTTTGGAGTGCACATCAATTCATAACAGTTTTTACATTTATACGCTTTTCTTCTTCTTGGTGGCATTGTCGAATTTGTCATAAATTCACAGTTTTATGCTGTATTCTTGTAGCATTATAATGTATCTTTATCAAGAGACTGCTTTCTATTATTATTATTATTATTATTATTATTATTATTATTATTATTATTATTATTATTATTGTTATTAAAACCCAATCCGCGTTTCGCATGGTAGTACTAGTAGGTCATTACAAACAGTTGCTAACGTCAAGTGGGGGTATGTTTAGCAGGAAATAGTACTAGAGTTTTATCAGTCGGGAGTAGTTAGTATGTACATGCGTCACGACTATAACACAACAGGCGTCGGATGAAGGACAGGCTCCAAACTAGAGTTAAACTCATCACGCCTGTTGTGTTCCACATTGCAATCACAACACTACGTGAAGGACAGACTCCAAACTAGTGTTGATGAAGGACAGGCTCCAAACTAGAGTTAAACTCATCACTCATCACGCATGTTTGTTCCACCACGCAATGTTGTGTTAGAGTTAAATCACCAATCACAACACTACGTGAAGGACAGACTCCAAACTAGTGTTAAACTCATCACGCCTGTTGTGTTCCACCAATCACAACACTACGTGAAGGACATACTCCAAACTAGAGTTAAACTCATCACGCATGTTGTGTTCCACCAAGCACAACACTACGTGAAGGACATACTCCAAACTAGTGTTAAACTCATCACGCCTGTTGTGTTCCACACCAAGCACAACACTACGTAAAGGACAGACTCCAAACTAGTGTTGAACTCATCACGCATGTTGTGTTCCACCAAGCACAACACTACGTGAAGGACAGACTCCAAACTAGTGTTGAACTCATCACGCATGTTGTGTTCCACCAAGCACAACACTACGTGAAGGACATACTCCAAACTAGAGTTAAACTCATCACGCATGTTGTGTTCCACCAAGCACAACACTACGTGAAGGACATACTCCAAACTAGTGTTAAACTCATCACGCATGTTGTGTTCCACCAAGCACAACACTACGTAAAGGACAGACTCCAAACTAGTGTTAAACTCATCACGCATGTTGTGTTCCACCAATCACAACACTACGTAAAGGACAGACTCCAAACTAGCGTTAAACTCATCACGCCTGTTGTGTTCCACCAATCACAACACTACACTCCAAACTAGCGTTAAACTCATCACGCCTGTTGTGTTCCACCAATCACAACACTACGTAAAGAACAGACTCCAAACTAGCGTTAAACTCATCACGCCTGTTGTGTTCCACCAAGCACAACACTACGTGAAGGACATACTCCAAACTAGTGTTAAACTCATCACGCCTGTTGTGTTCCACCAAGCACAACACTACGTGAAGGACATACTCCAAACTAGCGTTAAACTCATCATGCTGTGTTCCACCAATCACAACACTATGACTCCAAACTAGTGTTAAACTCATCACGCATGTTGTGTTCCACCATTCACAACACTACGTGAAGGACATACTCCAAACTAGCGTTAATCTCATCACGCCTGTTGTGTTCCACCAAGCACAACACTACGTAAAGGACAAACTAGTGTTAAACTCATCACGCATGTTGTGTTCCACCAATCACAACACTACGTGAAGGACATACTCCAAACTAGCGTTAATCTCATCACGCCTGTTGTGTTCCACCAAGCACAACACTACGTAAAGGACATACTCCAAACTAGAGTTAAACTCATCACGCATGCTGTGTTCCACCAAGCACAACACTACGTCAAGCACATACCCCAAACTAGTGTTAAACTCATCACGCATGCTGTGTTCCACCAAGCACAACACTACGTGAAGGACAGACTCCAAACTAGTGTTAAACTCATCACGCATGCTGTGTTCCACCAAGCACAACACTACGTACCTGTCCGTACGCTTACCCAATGGCTTTGATGGACATTTTGATTCAAGTTAACAATAAAGAGAAAATCCTACTCTGCCACGGATTGCGGGGAATAGGCCTCGAAATTAGAAACACTGATGTCATATTGACAAGAAACAAAGTTATTGATCTAATGATGAAAAGAACTATAATGTAATATTGAAAAGAAATAGAATTAATCATGTAATATTGAAAAGACATAGAATTAATAATGTAATATTGATACGAAATAGAACTAGTAATGTAATATTGAAAAAACATACAACTAGTGATGTAATAATGAAAAGAAATAAAACTAGCAATGTAGTATTGAAAAGACATATAACTAGCGATGTAATAATGAAAAGAAATATAACTAGTAATGTAATATTGAAAAGAAATATAACTAGTAATGAAATATTGAAAAGAAATATAACTAGTAATGTAATATTGAAAAGACATATAACTAGTAATGTAGTATTGACAAGAAATATAACTAATAATGTAATAATGAAAAGACATATAACTAGTAATATAGTATTGAAAAGAAATATAACTAGTAATGTAATAATGAAAAGACATATAACTAGTAATGCAGTATTGAAAAGAAATATAACTAGTAATGTAATAATGAAAAGAAATATAACTAGTAATGTAATATTGAAAAGAAATATAACTAGTAATGTAATAATGAAAAGAAATATAACTAGTAATGTAATATTGAAAAGAAATATAACTAGTAATGTAATATTGAAAAGAAATATTTGGTTCCTGGACATTTTCCCCCTGTCCACTCTATGCACTGTTGTTCTAATAGCGAATTTAGAGGAAATAACACGATGAACGACACAATGTGAATGAGAGAAAGGAAAGAAGTAAGACCTAACAGTAACACACACAAGCCAACCTCAATTTTCGAAAGAAATTGAACATTTGGAGATATGGGTGGGCAGTTTGTTTGTTTCATTACCATTTACCCAGTCCATCACCGCGGTGATCTCAGAGAGAATTAAGACGGAAAATCAAAATGAAAGATAATGAAACAACGAGGGGTAAGAAGAAGACATTACCAGTTATAGTAGCGCCTCCAATCACCCCAGTATGGGTTGGCAGACGAAATGGAACAAAACTCACACCGGACATCGGGAGGGGGGAGGGGCTGTGGTTTTAAATAATAATTAAAAAATCTTCCCATCTTGTGACCACATCCAGGTTCGCTGTTCAGACAGACATCCTCGACAAGTTCATTTGCACTCTTGCCTACACTCAGGTCTCAGTGAGATGTTGGACTGTGTACGTCATGGGTCCCAGTGAACAGTCGTTGTACGTCATAGGTCCCAGTGAACAGTCGTTGACGTCATAGGTCCCAGTGAACAGTCGTTGTACGTCATAGGTCCCAGTGAACAGTCGTTGTACATCATAGGTCCCAGTGAACAGTCGTTGTACGTCATAGGTCCCAGTGAACAGTTGTTGTACGTCATAGGTCCCAGTGAACAGTTGTTGTACGTCATAGGTCCCAGTGAACAGTTGTTGTACGTCATAGGACCCAGTGAACAGTTGTTGTACGTCATAGGTCCCAGTGAACAGTTGTTGTACGTCATAGGTCCCAGTGAACAGTCGGACTATGTAGGTTATGTGATAAGTCAGTGTTTGCCTAGCTTTATCATGATATCATAAAAACATATCATATCATAGACAGTGGTTTTTACGAACATTTACATGCCCTGTGTGATCAAATAAATGGTAAAAACTTATCTGAGAAATGTACGAGGCCAGGCTAGAAGCTAACCATCACACTACACAACACACATAAAGTCATCCCATCCTAATCTAGTAATTGTCTGGGAATTGTTTAAGGAGGAGCATTTTTAGTTGGAAATTTGAGCAAATTCAAAATAGATAATGATCTATAATTATATAAAGGTGCTTTTTGTTTGTTTGTTATTTGTGTATTATGTCAAGAAATATAAACTTTGAATATATCTCCTCTAGTAGTAGTATTGTGAAGTATTTCAAAAGTATGTATCCCCCTCCCCCTAACCACGAATCCTCTGGGGATGCCAAACGACGTCCCCACGACCCCCCCACACCTAAACATTTGAAGATACGACCTCCCCCCACCCCTAAACGTTTGGAGACACGACCTCCGCCCCCCCCACCCCTAAACGTTTGGAGACACGACCCCCCACCCCTAAACGTTTGGAGACACGACCCCCACCCCTAAACGTTTGGAGACACGACCCCCCCCCCACCCCTAAACGTTTGGAGACACGACCTCCCCCCCACCCCTAAACGTTTGGAGACACGACCTCCCCCCACCCCTAAACGTTTGGAGACACGACCTAAACCCCCCCACCCCTAAACGTTTGAAGACACGACCCCCCCACCCCTAAACGTTTCGAGACACGACCTCCCGCCCCCCCCCCTAAACGTTTGGAGACACGACCTGAGGCCAAATTATGTTTATTGCTATAATAGGCACAACAATGCTTCGTAAAAGATCAAGCTCATAGCGTAATGATATTATAATGATGATTACAGATAAACAAATGATATCTAATATCAATAAACAGTGTTTATTATCTTGTCGCAATGGGTCAAAGATCAAGCTTAATGTCAACAAAAACAACTCTAGTTTTGACTTTGGAAAAAAAAGCTCCACGAACCCTACGGCTGGACTCACTAGTAAGGGACCCCCCCCCCCCTGG
>JAXRKP010000201.1:192500-250000 GCA_037039925.1 Doris montereyensis
AATGTCAGTACGGGACAATTGTGTCACTAGAACCTAGATGATGGTAATGATAATGTCAGTATGGGACAATTGTGTCACTAGAACCTAGATGATGGTAATGTCAGTATGGGACAATTGTGTCACTAGAACCTAGATGATGATAATGTCAGTATGGGACAATTGTGTCACTAGAACCTAGATGATGGTAATGGTAATGTCAGTATGGGACAATTGTGTCACTAGAACCTAGATGATGATAATGTCAGTATGGGACAATTGTGTCACTAGAACCTAGATGATGGTAATGGTAATGTCAGTATGGGACAATTGTGTCACTAGAACCTAGATGATGGTAATGATAATGTCAGTATGGGACAATTGTGTCACTAGAACCTAGATGATGGTAATGAAAATGTCAGTATGGGACAATTGTGTCACTGAAACCTAGGTGATGGTAATGATAATGTCAGTATGGGACAATTGTGTCACTAGAACCTAGATGATGGTAATGTCAGTATGGGACAATTGTGTCACTGGAACCTAGATGATGATAATGGTAATGTCAGTATGGGACAATTGTGTGACTAGAACCTAGATGAAGGTAATGGTAATGTCAGTATGGGACAATTGTGTGACTAGAACCTAGATGAAGGTAATGGTAATGTCAGTATGGGACAATTGTGTGACTAGAACCTAGATGATGGTAATGGTAATGTCAGTATGGGACAATTGTGTGACTAGAACCTAGATGAAGGTAATGGTAATGTCAGTACGGGACAGTGAATAATACCATGTTCACATTAACCTGTATCTGTTGTTCTAGTTGCATGACAGTCTCTTAGCGTGAACTGAGCTGTAATTTTAATTTGATCTAATATTACCCACACCCACAACGGGAGGGAGGAGGGGGTGGTGGTAGGATGGATTAATAAGGTTTAATAAAGAAATGATTCTACATAGTCACATGCTAGACAAAGCGACACTTTCGGTTGTAGCCATAAACGTTGACACCTTTTGTAGCTACAGCCGCGTCCAGTTTTGACTTCAAGAGTAACTGTGATGATGCCACATCAGGTCAGCCATGCTGACTTGTATATTTCATTGAAATTTATCCTGTCCACCATATGAGGTGATCTCAGACAGGGTAAAATTAAGTGAAGACGAAACAGCAAGATGAAAGATAAGTGAAAGAGGAAATGAAAGAAATAGGACCTACCAGCAGTTCTCGTCCTCGCCCCCCCCCCCCCCCCCCCCGGCCATCCTGACAACTTAGCCTAAAAAGAAGAAAGAAAACCAAACTTAACGATAACACAAATTCCCAGAAACAAACATCAAACAAAAAAATATATCTAAAAAAATACCACCAACAACTCATCAAAGTATACTATCGTGCACTTCGTAACCGTCTTCAAAACCAAATGATTGCTTTCGTTATCACAATGCACCGACTCTCATGTCGGGTTGACACTACAACAAAAAAAAGAGAAGAATACAAAGTACAGAACAGCGCTTTTCTAATAATGAAACAATTCTATGGAACCAAAACCAAACAAAAACAGAACAGGGTGCGATTCATTATGCGTCCCGGTTTTCCTTACAACAGGCAACTAAAAACCCCACCTTAAACACCCCCACACCAATGACAACAATGCTTGGCCAGTAAGTTAAAGTGTGCAGTACAATATGTGTTTGTTGTCATGTCTACACATCACACACACACCAATGACAACAATGCTTGGCCAGTAAGTTAAAGTGTGCAGTACAATATGTGTTTGTTGTAATGTCTACACATCACACACACACCAATGACAACAATGCTTGGCCAGTAAGTTAAAGTTTGTTGTCAGTACAATATGTGTTTGTTGTAATGTCTACACACCACACACACCAATGACAACAATGCTTGGCCCAGTACAATATGTGTTTGTTGTAATGTCTACACACCACACACACCAATGACAACAATGCTTGGCCAGTACCGTACAGTATGTGTTTGTTGGCATGTCTACACACCACACACACCAATGACAACAATGCTTGGCCAGTAAGTTAAAGTGTGCAGTACAGTATGTGTTTGTTGCAATGTCTACACACCACACACACCAATGACAACAATGCTTGGCCAGTAAGTTAAAGTGTGCAGTACAGTATGTGTTTGTTGTCATGTCCACACACCACACACACCAATGCCAACAATGCTTGGCCAGTAAGTTAAAGTGTGCAGTACAGTATGTGTTTGTTGTCATGTCTACACACCACACACACCAATGACAACAATGCTTGGCCAGTAAGTTAAAGTGTGCAGTACAGTATGTGTTTGTTGTCATGTCCACACACCACACACACCAATGACAACAATTCTTAGCCAGTAAGTTAAAGTGTGCAGTACAATATGTGTTTGTTGTAATGTCTACACACCACACACACCAATGACAACAATGCTTGGCCAGTAAGTTAAAGTGTGCAATACAGTATGTGTTTGTTGTAATGTCTACACACCACACACACCAGTGACAACAATGCTTGGCCAGTAAGTTAAAGTGTGCAATACAGTATGTGTTTGTTGTAATGTCTACACACCACACACACCAATGACAACAATGCTTGGCCAGTAAGTTAAAGTGTGCAATACAGTATGTGTTTGTTGTAATGTCTACACACCACACACACCAATGACAACAATGCTTGGCCAGTAAGTTAAAGTGTGCAGTACAATATGTGTTTGTTGTCATGTCTACACTACACACCACACACACCAATGCTTGGCCAGTAAGTTAAAGTGTGCAGTACAGTATGTGTTTGTTGTAATGTCTACACACCACACACACCAATGACAACAATGCTTGGCCAGTAAGTTAAAGTGTGCAATACAGTATGTGTTTGTTGTAATGTCCACACACCAATGACAACAATGCTTGGCCAGTAAGTTAAAGTGTGCAGTACAGTATGTGTTTGTTGTCATGTCTACACACCACACACACCAATGACAACAATGCTTGGCCAGTAAGTTAAAGTCTGCAGTACAATATGTGTTTGTTGTCATGTCCACACACAGACTTTCAATGTGGGTGCTTTTAACGCGGGTTTTAATGCTGTTTTTTCGCATCCATTCACACATACATAATACATGCACATACACATACACACATACATTACATGCATACACACACACACACAAACACACATACATATATATTGTATGTAGTATGTACATACTTTTATGCTAGTACATCACACATAATGTGAATACTTCTACTTCAAAGTGTACGGATCGACTACTATCACTATCAATCACTATTTTACACATTTTACTGATCATAAAGCGATGATAACATAACTTTACAATGTAGATAATATTATGTAGCTGTAACTGTAAGACTAAAGACACATCAAAAGACTTCAAAGAGACAGGACTAAGATCTTATTGACAACAATAAGGTTGATGGTGATGATGACATGATGATGATGACAATGATGATTAAGAAGCAGATCAGCAAGCAAAGAAGCCGTCCAGTGGGTTGATATCACGTTGTAAAATATCAGTTTATGTATTAGTAAAAAAAAAAAGAAAGAAGAAGAAAAAAAAAAGTGTGTAATGTGTTAAGGTCAAGTGCACTTACCCCGTTCAGTGACATTGCTAACTCAGCCACGAAGTCCTCTAGTGATGCAGACGGACATGAAATGATATCCTCTCAGGCAGACAGTCCACGTACTCTGACAAAAGTCCAGGGAGTGGGAGGCGGATTTACCTCGTCTTGAAGTGGGAGATTTATTAAGCAAATACCAGAAGAGTCTATTGGTTGGCTGTATTTCTAGTGCTGCTTTTTGTTCTTTTTCTTTCCTTTGCTTTCAGTGGCCCCCTTTTCCTGACGTGCGCCTGTTCACTTTCCAGGCTGGAGACAATCTGGAAACGAAACAATTAAAATATAAATATCGTGTGAGACCAGAGCAAGTTTCTTCGATTTGAGAGTTGTGTGTCGGGCCTCTATCGCCCCCCCCGCCCCACTCATGATCCACCCATAATTCTCTTTCTTGTCGTAAGGTAACAATCATATTAATATTACACGTATCTAGCTGATATACACGTCCGCAGAGTGGGTGGGGAGAGGGGAAAAGCCGGTCTTTCGCAACTACACGACCAGGGGTGGGCCACAAAGTCACGGTCTGTTAAGTGTTAGTGTTAGTGTTAACACCAGCTCACCGTCTCCTTGACCTCATATCGTGATGAGTGGTGGTAGGCAGTGACGAAAATCACACGACACAGATCATCCCGTCTTTGATTTTCATCTTTTCCGTCTGTACCAGAGTTTGAACTCACAAAAATGTACACTCCAGTTTAGTTTGCTTTGGTGAACACATCAGAGGCTATTTGGTTTTGTTGTTAGGGAAATAGATATAATTATTATGTCGTCTTCTTATTGCGATCTGGGATCGGTTTTTCGTTGTTCCTAAATGTATAGCAAAATGTTCCTGGTTGCGTCCCAATCCCATTCAGATTTTCTGACTGATATTTCCAGTTTTCACCCCACAAAAATCATTTTGGTGTATCTCCAGTTTACTGTGACTGTGAGTGTTTGGGTTTTTTTTAATATAAAGAGAGATGTATAATCCGTATCTCCAGTTTACTGTGAGTGTTTGGGTTTTTTTTAATATAAAGAGAGATGTATAATCCGTATCTCCAGTTTACTGTGACTGTGAGTGTTTGGGTTTTTTTAAATATAAAGAGAGATGTATAATCCGTATCTCCAGTTTACTGTGACTGTGAGTGTTTGGGTTTTTTTTAATATAAAGAGGGATGTATAATTCGTATCTCCAGTTTACTGTGAGTGTTTGGGTTTTTTTAATATAAAGAGGGATGTATAATCCGTATCCCCACACGAGTAAATGCTCACTGACTTTACATAATTCACCCCCCCGAAAAGACTGTTACAATCACAGCCTTTCTAAACTCACTGGGGAGCGTAGAGTACAGTAGTACAGCTGTTTGTCAGGTGCTATAGACTAACACTATTATTCTGACGAGATCCTTCGGTGCCTATAGCTGGACACTCCCATTGTACATTTGAGTAAATCACAGAGAAATACTTTTCCTACTACTACTACTACTACTACTACTACTACTATTACTACTACTACTACAACAAAAAAGAGTAAATCACAGTGAAGTACTTTTCCTAATACTACTACTTCTACTATTACTACTACTTCTACTATTACTACTACTACAACAAAAAGAGTAAATCACAGTGAAGTACTTTTCCTACAACAAAAAAGAGTAAATCACAGTGAAGTACTTTTCCTACTACAAAAACGAGTAAATCACAGTGAAGTACTTTTCCTACTACAAAAACGAGTAAATCACAGTGAAGTACTTTTCCTTTTCCAGTGAAGTACTTTTCCTACTAAAAACGAGTAAATCACAGTGAAGTACTTTTCCTACTACAAAAAGGAATACAAGGTCGTGAAGAAAACACCCCTCTGGACCAGCCAGCATTTTGAACCAGTGCTGTCCTGATTACAAACTATAGTATAAGTAATATTAGTACATGTAATAACACAACTGATTAGACCACGGTGCCTTCTAACAAAGCGGTGAGACTAAACCTATTTCCACAATAAATACATCAATTAACCACATACAAATAGGAGACAAGCAGTGCGGTAATGGGGTCACATATATTTATACACATGTAGGAAGAACCTATTATTGCAATGACAGTGTCTATTTAGGCCGAGTACGGTCCAGATATATTCCGTCCCGCTATCTAGACCGAAGGGCGTTGGGCTATTTGGACCGAAGGACGTTGGGCTATTTGGACCGAAGGGCGTTGGGCTATTTGGACCGAAGGGTGTTGGGCTATTTAGACCGAAGGGCGTTGGGTTATTTGGACTGACTGATACATTGCAGTAGACTCCGAGTACGATATCAATTTGAAAACGTCTGTTGCCGTGAATCCAGCAAATACTAAGTTTAAGTTCAAGAATGACAGATTGACATGTTTTGTACTTCATCTCCTTGAAGAATTGTTGTATACTCTATTTTCAGGTTTAAAATTGTCATTGAATCTATTATGATAATGCAATAATAGCAAAGGGCTTAATAAGTGTCAATAAACGGTCGCATTTGAATACGAATAAGTCTCGGTTCGTCTGCTCGCCGTCTGGCCGCTTGGGTCGAGTCTTATCATTGGCAATCGGCGCTTCTTTCAACTGTCTCGTCGATAACGCTGAAGAAACAAACAATAAAGGTTGTTGCACTTGTAGGGTGCAATCTTTCAGTTTCACCAAGTTGTTCGGCCTATTCGTTTCCTTTCCTTCAGTCCTTCATGTTAATGACGCCGCATCAATGTTTGCTGAGATGGGCACTGAGTGGAACGGAGCGAGACAATGCACTCTCCACCTTTGGCCTGGTAACTGGTAGCGGTATAGATAAATCTAGATCTTGAGTAGATTAGATACATTT
Source organism: Doris montereyensis (assembly GCA_037039925.1). Lineage (NCBI taxonomy): Eukaryota > Metazoa > Mollusca > Gastropoda > Nudibranchia > Dorididae > Doris > Doris montereyensis. The sequence goes on from JAXRKP010000201.1 coordinate 198,943, forward strand.
TTTTTTAAAATGCCTACTACAAATTTAGATTAAATCTAGATCATGACTGCCGCAGGACATAACTTACACTTCGATCAAACTGTAGTCTTGGCCATTATGAACCACGCTGATATTACTGATTATAATACCATCCATATGACCATACCAACGTGATTTCCGAGCCAAACATTAGGAAACCCAAGTACTATTGATTGACATCATATGACTTAATGAACGCATGCATATCGACCCAAAAGCAAGTTGACATGGTGATCCTAGACTTCACAAAGGCGCTTGACAAGGTTCCTCACGACGGGCTACTGACCATACTTGATCACTACAAGACCAGGGGAAGCACCCTAGATTGCATCAGATCATTCCTAAATAGCCGTCATTCCTAAATAGCTGAATTCAATCATTGACACTGGAAGGCACAACATCGGCCCCTCGACAGTCACTTCGGGAGTACCCCAGGGTGCAGTGATGGGACCGGCATTGTTCTTTCTGTATATACATGTAAATGATATCCTCAACAATGAGACTATTTGCTGATGACTGTGTACTATACAGAGAAATACACAGAACAGACAACAACATACAACTTCAAAAAGACATTGACTTGCTAAATGAATGGAAGACAAAATGGCAGGTGAATGTTATCGTTATCGTCTCAAAATTTGCCTTTCTTCAGTTTTCGTCACCACGATCACCAGTGTAAGTCAGTTACACCATCCATGACTGTGAATTGGACATAGCCAAAGAGCATAAATATATCTCATTGCTAACAGGAAATGGTCAACACCCAACGACCAGATAGTGAAGAAGACACACCAACAACTTGGGTTCATCAAAAGAAATATTATTAAGATCTTAGTGCGACCTCAACTCGAGTACCGCGCTACTGCATGGAGTCCCTTCACCACAAAGGGCGTGTCCAGAAATGAAAAAGTACACCGCTGGGCAGCGAGATACGTCACTGGGGACAGATTATGATCCCAACAGTTAGGAATAAACTTTAAAACATTTTTGCTGTTGTTTTTGCCCCGTTACTAGTGTTACTGCTCAGCCTGTCCACGTTCAAGTAGAGATGGTCTGATAACAATGTGTAACGTACTTTTACAACTTCAATTCCACTCTATTATCAAGTAAAATTTCAATCTACCTTTCGACTCTCGCTCTCCCTCTCATTTTTCTATTATAATGCGGCTTTAACTTTGATTAGTTAAGTACGCCTAATCAGTAGTTCATAACAATATGTAAGCCTACATGAAGGTTACTGCAGTCCGTCTTCTTACTCTCGAGCAAGCATAATCTAGCTCTATATCTGGACTAACTACGATAGCGTGATGGATTTTGATGACACACACACACACACACACACACACTTACAAGTAAGTCCTGGTCACGTTTTATTACATGCAATATGTAGTAAAAATAATAAAAAATCCCAACCACACCAAAAACCAAAAAGGCCGACAATAAGATATTTAAAAAGGTGAACAAACTGTAGGCCGACAATAAGATATTTAAAACAATGAACAAACTGTAGGCCGAAAATAAGATATTTAAAACAGTGAACAAACTGTAGGCCGACAATAAGATATTTAAAACAGTGAACAAACTGTAGGCCGACAATAATAGATATTTAAAACAATGAACAAACTGTAGGCCGACAATAATAGATATTTAAAACAATGAACAAACTGTAGGCCGACAATAAGATATTTAAAACAGTGAACAAACTGTAGGCCGACAATAACAGATATTTAAAACAATGAACAAATTATAGGCCCAACAATACCTGTAGGCTACATTGGCCTACATAATACTCTGAATCTGTGTTGCACATGCAGTATCGGCTTAAACAACCAGGAAATGGGCTAGAGTACTCCTATCTTTAACCCGATATTTTCTGAATTGCTGCTGGGAAATCGCAACGTCTTGTCCCCAACAGCAGCGCATTCGCCTTCCCCTGCACAAAGACAGCCAGACTCGGGAGACGAGCCGCGTGGGAAAACGTCCCACCGTGCTGCTGTGTCTTACTCTTATGCTGCACTTACTGGAGGATAGTCTGTGAAGGGCAATGCTCTCCAGAACGCCTACCCTTACCACAGTGGGGACAACAGGGCTGTGAAGGGTAATGCTCTTCAGAACGTCTACCCTTGCCACAGTGGGGACAACAGGGCTGTGAAGGGCAATGCTCTCCAGAACGTCAGTGGGGACCAGGGCTTGCTTCAGAACGTCTACCCTTGCCACAGTGGGGACAACAGGGCTGTGAAGGGTAATGCTCTTTAGAACGTCTACCCTTACCACAGTGGGGACAACAGGGCTGTGAAGGGCAATGCTGAAGGGCCTCAGAAGAACGTCTACCCTTGCCACAGTGGGGACAACAGGGCTGTGAAGGGCAATGCTCTTCAGAACGTCTACCCTTGCCACAGTGGGGACAACAGGGCTGTGAAGGGCAATGCTCTTTCAGAACGTCTGAGGACCCTTCAGAACGCCACAGTGGGGGACAACAGGGCTGTGAAGGGCAATGCTCTTCAGAACGTCTACCCTTACCACAGTGGGGACAACATGGCTGTGAAGGGCAATGCTCTTCAGAACGTCTACCCTTGCCACAGTGGGGGAAACAGGGCTGTGAAGGGCAAAGCTCCTCAGAATGTCTACCCTTGCCACAGTGGGGGAAACAGGGCTGTGAAGGGCAATGCTCTTCAGAATGTCTACCCTTGCCACAGTGGGGGAAACAGGGCTGTGAAGGGCAATGCTCTTCAGAATGTCTACCCTTGCCACAGTGGGGGAAACAGGGCTGTGAAGGGCAATGCTCCCCAGAATGTCTATCCTTGCCACAGTGGAGACAACAGGGTTGTGAAGAGTAATGCTCCTCAGAACGTCTACCCTCAGTGGGGACAAACTGTGAAGGGCAATCTCCCCAGAACGTCTATCCTTGCCACAGTGGGGACAACAGGGTTGTGAAGGGCAATGCTCCCCAGAACGTCTATCCTTGCCACAGTGGAGACAACAGGGCTGTGAAGAGTAATGCTCCCCAGAACGTCTACCCTTACCACAGTTGGCCAGAACAGTGGGGAAACAGGGCTGTGAAGGGCAATGCTCCCAGAACGTCTATCCTTGCTGTGAAGAGTAATGCTCCCAGAACGTCTACCTTACCACAGTGGGGGAAAGCGAACACTGGTCGAGCTCCGTCCTCCGATTTGACCACCAGAAAACATGGCCAACCCAAGGATTGGGATGAATGTTTGGGAGTATCCCAAATGCTTTCAACTTCGTCGTCCATTTTACGATTATGTATTGTATGCCGTGGGTGGGAAGCGCTTCTGCTCCTCCCGCTTTGGATTTGCCAGGGGTTGGGGATGTGGAGATAATTTTTGTTAGGTGTTCCAAAAATTGTTTTGTTATATAGCTTTCGGCCTCAGCAGCGTCCCACGTACATTACTGCGCCCAAAAAGGGCACAAGCTCCACCTGCCAGGACCTGTTCCGGGGCTATACTTTGTCAGGCGGAAGCGAGTACCCAAACCCCTTATGCTGAAGGTCCCCCCCCCCCATTCCTCGTCACGACATTAGAACTTTACAACAGTAACACAACATTATAACTTTACAACAGTAACACAACATTAGAACCTATAACAGTAACAAAACATTAGAACCTACAACAGTAACAAAACATTAGAACCTATAACAGTAACACAACATTAGAACCTATAACAGTAACACAACATTAGAACCTATAACAGTAACACAACATTAGAACCTATAACAGTAACACAACATTAGAACCTATAACAGTAACAAAACATTAGAACCTATAACAGTAACACAACATTAGAACCTATAACAGTAACAAAACATTAGAACCTATAACAGTAACACAACATTATAACTTTACAACAGTAACACAACATTAGAACCTATAACAGTAACAAAACATTAGAACCTATAACAGTAACACAACATTAGAACTTTACAACAGTAACACAACATTAGAATTTTACAACAGTAACACAACATTAGAACTTTACAACAGTAACATAACATTAGAACTTTACAACAGTAACACAACATAAGAACCTACAACAGTAACACAACATTAGAACCTACAACAGTAACACAACATTAGAGCTTTACAGTAGTAACACAACATTAGAACCTACAACAGTAACACAAAATTAGAACTTTACAACAGTAACACAACATTAGAACATAAAACAGTAACACAACATTAGAACATACAGCAGTAATACAACATTAGAACTTTACAACAGTAACACAACATTAGAACATACAACAGTAATACAACATTAGGACTTTACAACAGTAACACAACATTAGAACATACAACAGTAACACAACATTAGAACATACAACAGTAACACAACATTAGAACATACAACAGTAACACAACATTAGAACCTACAACAGTAACACAACATTAGAACCTATAACAGTAACACAACATTAGAACCTATAATAGTAATAGAACATTACAACCTACAACAGTAACACAACATTAGAACCTACAATAGTAATAGAACATTACAACCTATAACAGTAACACAACATTAGAACATACAACAGTAACACAACATTAGAACATACAACAGTAATACAACATTAGAACTTTACAACAGTAACACAACATTAAAACTTTACAACAGTAACGCAACATTAGGACATACAACAGCCATACAACATTAGAACTTTACAACAGTAACACAACATTAGAACATACAACAGCCATACAACATTAGAACTTTACAACAGTAACACAACATTAGAACATACAACAGCCATACAACATTAGAACTTTACAACAGTAACACAACATTAGAACTTTACAACAGTAACACAACATTAGAACATACAACAGTAACACAACATTAGAACATACAACAGTAACACAACATTAGAACATACAACAGTAATACAACATTAGAACTTTACAACAGTAACACAACATTAAAACTTTACAACAGTAACGCAACATTAGGACATACAACAGTAATACAACATTAGAACTTTACAACAGTAACGCAACATTAGAACATACGATAGTAATACAACATTACAACCTACAACAGTAACACAACATTAGAACCTATAACAGTAATAGAACATTACAACCTACAACAGTAACACAACATTAGAACCTACAATAGTAATACAACATTACAACCTACAACAGTAACACAACATTAGAACATACAACAGTAATACAACATTAGAACATACAACAGTAATACAACATTAGAACATACAACAGTCATACAACATTAGAACATACAACAGTAATACAACATTAGAACTTTACAACAGTAACACAACATTAGAACCTATAACAGTAACACAACATTAGAGCCTACAACAGTAACACAACATTAGAACCTATAACAGTAACACAACATTAGAACTTTACAACAGTAATACAACATTATAACTTTACAACAGTAACACAACATTAGAACATACAACAGCCATACAACATTAGAACTTTACAACAGTAACACAACATTAGAACATACAGCAGTAATACAACATTATAACTTTACAACAGTAATACAACATTATAACTTTACAACAGTAACACAACAGAACATACAACAGCCATACAACAGCCATACAACATTAGAACTTTACAACAGTAACACAACATTAGAACCTACAACAGTAACACAACATTAGAACTTTACAACAGTAACACAACATTAGAACCTATAACAGTAATACAACATTATAACTTTACAACAGTAACACAACATTAGAACATACAACAGTCATACAACATTAGAACTTTACAACAGTAACACAACATTAGAACCTATGTATCATTCAGTTTGAAAGAGTCAGTGTGTTGCAAATAATAGCAGGTCCCAAGAAGCGATGAAGGTGAGAATTAGTATTAGAACCTTGATAACATAATTATCTGACATGAAATTTGATAGATAGGACACAACTGGGATACATCTATGAGTCAAAATCGTAATCCCTTTGAAAAGTTAACAAGATAATATAATTAACAAGAACACAGTCACGTGTCAATTACACTAGGCTGCAGAAGTTTACATGTATATAACAATAGCAAGGAGAAGTGATATAATTGCATCTAAGCCAGGATTGACCCAGTGACACTACATCGTAAAGAAGAAAATGGATAACAAAGATTATACATGTACTGTTGTCAAGACTGAATAAGACCATGAAATGAACATTAAAACTTCATTTGTATACACGGCTTCAATGCTTAAATTTCCTATTTATATTCATCTTATTCCTATTTCAATATGGGCCTTGCCTCGCTGTTAATTTTTGTCAATACCATACAACAAAGTCCCAATAAATAATATTTGGCTTGTTTGTTGCTCTTTAAACAAAGTCCTTCTTAATCATTGTAGATGCCATAGAATATATTGATGTTTGAGTAGGTAGGCCTATTTGAATTGATCGATCATGCCAATGCATCTTTAGTGTATAACACTTAACTATATTATGCATAATATGTTCCAAATTTTCTAATCTTTGTTACTGAATTCAAAATTCAAATAATCTACATTTCATTTAAGTGTCATTGAAAGTTATCCTGTCTTTCATATGCTGTGGTCTCATGGTGAATTAAGAGGAAACGGGAATATGAAAGATGAGTGAAAATGTGAGAGGAAAGGACTAACCAACAGCCTATTGGTCAACCAACCACCAAATAACCTAGAAGCAAAGGATAGTTCTTCTCGAAGAAGAAAGATAGAGAGAGACAGACAAATGGGAGAAACGACAATGTGTTGAGGGTTATTTCAAATGTCCAATATGCCAAAATATATATCCACCTCTTTTTCACATGAATGATGAAAGCGGAGTGTGGAAAGTACAAGGGAAAGTTGAAACTTTCATCTAGGTTTATTGACCAGTCACAAAGAGACTGATAACTAAAACAGATCTTTCACGCGTTCATGGTGGCATAGGGTAATTGGACAAGAGGAAGGGCAACTATTTGAAGTGTGTAGATATTGGAGACCACAAAAGTTTACTGTACTTCTTTACACTATATATTTCAACTAAAACTGGACTAAGGAGAAAGGCTAACATTGAGAAGTGGGAGGAAGATGCGAGGTGCGTAAGGGGTGAGGGCAAGGGCTGTTTTGGAGAAGGAGTATTAAACCTGTTGGAATGGAGCAACAAATGAAAAAGAATGATGGTCACTCATGGCATTGTAAAGGAGGAGAGGGGGATAGACAAAGGGAACAGAGGGAGTGTTCAAAGAATGGGAATCATTTTATTTGCAGAGGAGGGGTGTTAGCTTCTGAATACAAAGTGTTGCTGCAGCTGGGGTGATACGCACTTGAGAAAGCAATAAAACAGGGGGAGTTCTTTCATCCTGAGGTCTGTTATTGATGAACAAGGATTCGGTCACAGGATTAGTGAAAGGCTATTGGATATTTTCCTTAGTATCATCATTGTTTAATCGTTTTATTTAAATGTGAGGTTGAAAACTATTCATATATACACGAATAAACGTGGTTCATTGAAACTCTACTAAGATACATAATATTTTACACAACCAGCCACGCCCACATTGAATTGACTGGAGTTTAGCTACTTAATTTTACGCGCTTTCTTGATTGATTACGCATTATATATTTGATTTGATAAAAAGCAATAACCAATAATGAGTTAGAACAAGATATATACACCTAGAGCTTTTTTAATGAAAAACTAATTGCCATACAACTTTAAAAATTGTAAAGAAATTCAGAAAACACCATGACCAGATTCGCAATAGTTCTATAATTGTGGTGGGCCTTGCAGGCAATGTAGTGCAAAAGTCACACATCAATGGGCGGGCGTAACAGTTCTAGGGATGATTAAGGAAAAATGTAATTGTTTGCCCCATCTTTGATTAGAGTTTACATTCATTTACAACATGTAATATAATGAAAAAATTGGAATAGTATCGTTCACACCCATACGCATAACCCCAGTATCAGTTACTGACTCAACCTAATAATTGTACTTGATATCACCCTGGGTATAACATGCCTGTTATTCTATATCATCGTTAAATGGATAGACCAGGGAAAACAGAAAGAGAGAAAGGGAGACACAGAGAGAGAGAGAAAGAGAGATTGTTTGTCTGTTTCATTGAAATATACTCCTTCCACCATTATGGTGAGCTCAGGGTCAATTTAGAGGAAACGGCAAGATGAAAGATAAGATAAAGAAGGAAAGGAAAGAAGAGGGACCTGCTAGAAGTGCGCGCGCAAGAAAGAGAGAGCAAATTTTTTACATTAATGATAAGAAAGCTAGAGTCACCCATTACTACCGGAAATACAGATGAAAACTGACGACTTACTGAAAACCATTGGAAACTTCTGTGGTATTTGACACTACCAAAGACAAAGATGGAAGAGAGCCATCTGTAACCCCTAGAGGCAGAACCTGCCCCCCCTACCCTCAAAACTTCACAACCACAATCAAACTCCTCCCCTCATCCAACCCAAAGTTGGATCCCTTTGGCATCTCATCCCAACAGCTGTGTTGCTCAGCAGTGTCTTGCAAAGATCTAAATTTTTAATTTACCGTACCTAACAACAGTCAGGCAGAACACAATAATGGCTGCTGGGAAGATTTCGATAGTCGGGTAAACTGTTTAATTTTCACTACTGAACAAAATTCAGTAATAAGCGAACATAACAAATATCAAACCATCTTTAGATATATCATAAAATTACATTTCCATCAATATTAAACCATTTTTAAACGATGATCCATCTAGATCTAGTGAGTTAAGGTTAAAAACTCTGAACAGCGGCTTTATCACTATTGTTAATGTGAATAATACGAAGAAGCCACAGTGGAGTGAAGTCAAAGGCGAAATATGACAATAAGTGACAACTCCACTAATAAAGACAGAGCAAACATGTGACGTTTCGGGTATAACACCAAGAAAAATAATTTGAGATTTTGATTCCTTGGATGGCATCAGCTAGTCCTAACTGGCATTTTTTGAAATTTCAGATAAGTTGTTTACTCTCCTCCCTTATTACATCGATAAATTTGTAATTTATATACATTTCGCACCTTCAGTGTAAATTTTTGTCTTGATTGATACTTGCTTTCATTCATTATCTATCATTTCTTCATTCTAGACCCAGTGAGATATAGATCTAATCTTACATTTATCCTATCATTTCTTCTTTCTAGACCCAGTGAGATATAGATCTAGTCTTACATTTATCCTATTTTTTTCGTTCTTGTTTCCCATACTCACACGTCTCTCTCTCCCTTTCTTTCTCCCCTGCCTGTTTTCTTTCTTTTCTCTCTCTCTCTCTCTCTATTTCTCTCATTCTCTCTATCTCCTTCTCACCTTTTATTACTTACTTATTTTCATATTTTTATTTCATTCTAGATCTGAACCTTCCACTCTCGCTCTTTTTTCACCCCCTCCACTGCTACGTTTCTTAACATCACTGTCTTTTTCTTTCTTTCTTTCTCCTTTATGTTTTTCTTCTGACATCACATTGTGTGATGCCGGAGGTATTACTTAGATCTAGATTCTAAATATTTCTCTTTGTTGTCTGACGAAGGGTTATACCCGAAACGTCACGTGTTTGCTCTGTCTTTATTAGTAGAGTTGTCACTTATTGTCATATTTCACCTATTGTTAGATGTGGTAATCTTAATAACTCTTCAATCAACGGTTTGTCCCAGTGCGATATATATCAATCAGTTTGAACAGCTTGTTAAAATAAAATAAACTGTCCATTGTCATAGTCTCACACCTCGTCAAATTGCAGTAGAGTGACCAGCCAGTCCCAAAACATTGCTGCAACTGGAGGAAAACTCTCTCTTTTTCTACCGTAACTGTTTTCTCAGTTATGTCCCTTGGATGTTTTTGACTATGGAAATTGTAGGTAAACCCACGCTTTAACGACATAAAATAATATGAATCAAATCTGTACCTAAAGTGACGGGGGGGTTCCATAGCCGGGTATCCTATTTAATTTTCACTAATGGGTGTACATAATGAATGAATGAACAAAATTTCAATTATTATCATATGGGCTGACAAAGGGAAATCCTGCGAAAAAATAATCAGCGAAATAATTTTAGGTTCATTTGATATTTAATCTAAAACACACTGGAGGAAGATAAGTTCGTGTCTAGAATTAGAATTTAGTCGTCTAGCTAGAATCTAGATTTAGCTCTGCAAAACAACTAAGCACTTACCTTACGAAGTAAAACTTTTAAATGCTTCAAAATCTTGCGTCCAGATTATTGCACAACAAAAGATTTAAAAATGCAAAACAAAGAGAAACAATTCATAAAGGTCGAATACAAACATGTTTCAATCAAACCCACCGAAATAGGCCAGGCATGTAGATTTAGATTACAGTATCTCTTCAAATTAGTTTAATCTAGACTAAATTAGGAAGAGAGCCTCCGAGGATTGTCGCTTCTCGCTAGTCGCTACTGACCCGTGAAATTTATCGATTATTCATGACTAACTAAAACTACGATTTTCGATTAAATGTACTCTCTGTTTTCAACGAAGCAAGACGGTGCTAAATATAGAATACCAAGGAAGAGACTACATGGACATCCAGATGTCTATATAATTTCTGCCGCTAGGGGACATCCAAGCATACAACGTCTTCACTCCTGTACTTATCCTAAAATCACTTTGAAACCAAGAGATACATAACATATAAGTGACGTTTCATGTATAACCCTTCATCAGACAACAAACGAAGAATATCTACAAACTTATACACGCATCACACAGTGTAATGTCAGAAGCAACAACAGACATGAGAAGGAAAGAGGGGAGAGAAGAGAGGAGAAAATCAAGAAAGGGAAGATTTATTATCATTAGCATTGTGAAAATCTACCAGAACCGGGGGAAAGTTAAGTTTGACAATACAATGTAGGCCCAATACATGTGAAAAGCCTACTACCGTAGTTAACTGTAGCACAATGCAGTAAATAAGAGGGTAGGCCTGGCAACATCCTTCACCTTACATATCCGTCTGAGTTCCAATATTCCATGACTAGGGTGAGAGAGGAGTTGTCAATTCAGTGCACACAGGAATGCCGCAATGGCTAGTGTCGAAGTTTGTAACAAAGTTGATTATAGTTTTGTAAGGGATTCCCCTAGTGAAGGTAAACCTATGACATAATACCTTTTAGTGTGTGTACAACCTCTATTGAGTTTGCGACGTAATCGTTTTGGTGAACCCTAGTATCGATTCGTTTATATTGTGGTGCACTCTGCTGCACTCGCACCCAACCGCTTTTGTCTTGTTTCGTTCTTACTTATTGCGTATTACGTCACGTCTTCACTTCCTGATGATGTTTGTGGCTAGTAGATTAATGGCCATCTTCTAACTCACAGCCTTCTTGTTTTATCTGCTCGTTTGTTCTGTATAACATTGGTGACCCGACGTGATAGATCTACGTAATTATTATAGTTCAACTGTGATGACAATTCGCCAACAACATCATGTCTATAGATACCGTAGCACTTAAACCCGACGTTTTGGACCACTTGCCCTACCACATGGTTCATGCAAACCGAAGCACAGTTTGCATTGCGTGGGATCACAGCAGACGAAACAAAATGCTTCCATGTCGTGTCATCACTTAATGCGGCTACAGAAGCAAGGTCGTTGGTCGTCATTTCCTCACCACCTGCTCCCAACTGTAAGTATGACACACTTAAGTCATTTCTTACAGATGCGTACGGTTTATCAGAAGCGGAGAAGGCAGCCGCTCTGCTAGATATCAAAATCTAGGTGATAATAAACCCTCAGAAATGATGGACAAAATTCTGGCTCTTTTAGGGGAACATAGGCCGTGTTTCCTCTTTCGTCACTTCTTCTTACAGTTGTTATCTGAATCGATCAGGGCCCCCTGGCTAATTCCCCTAATAATACAGACTACCGAGCACTGGCTAAAGAGGCTGACAATCTCTACAACTCTCTGACACCAAGTATGAGAGCGTGTTCTACTGTTCAACCACCAAATCCGATATCACCGGTATCGACAGCCACCAATCTTCTTGAGATCGACAATATTTGCTGGTTCCATCGGAAGTTTGGATCAAATGCCAGACGCTGCACCAATCCTTGCAAACACTTCAACAGCTTGAAAAATAAGAAATATCAGCGAAACGGAGGAGCAGGCCAGCAGTAGGAATCCCACTTGCTGGTCCATCATGTAATTCTATTACGATGCCCCCACCAATAATATCAAAATCAAGAGGAACACAATTGTTTGTCACAGACGATATCTCCAAAAGACGTTTCTTAGTGGACAAAGGTGCCCAAGTTTCTGTGACACCTGCGACTGAAAGAGTGTCAGGAGCTACAGGACCTCCATTACAGGCAGCCAACGGATCCTTCATAGCGACCTATGGTGCCCGAGTCGTAGCTCTTCGTTTTGGCCATCATGTTTTCAAAGCTCGCCTAATATCGGCTAATGTTAAGCGCCCCCTTTTAGGAACAGATTTTCTCCGTCATCATAACCTGCTGGTTGATATTCGGGGACGCCGGTTGATTGAAGCTGAGTCTTTCTCACACATCCATTGCTCCATCAGTTCTGTATCAATAGACTCTGGTTCTGATCTTGCTCTCATAGAACCCAACAGTAATAAGTTTCGTAAAATCCTCATGAACTATCCTGAGCTCTTAAAGCCTACCTTTTCCACTGCTGAGGTCAAGCACGGCGTTAAGCATTTCATACCGACCAAAGACCATCCTGTCTTTGCGCGAGCGCGCCGATTGGCACCGGATAAACTCGTTACTGCCAAGAAGGAGTTCCGTGAAATGGAGAAAATGGGTATCATCCAGAAATCAAACAATCCCTGGGCATCACCCCTCCACATGGTTCCCAAAGCCAACAGAGGCTCACGCCCATGTGCTGATTATCGCAGACTCAACGATGCTACAGTGCCCGACCGTTATCCTATCTCCCACATCCAGGATTTTTCAGCTCGTTTGGCGGGTAAGACTATTTTCTCCAAGATTGATCTCGTCAGAGGATATCATCAGATACCTGTGGCTCCAGAAGATATACCTAAAAAACGCCTTTCGGTTTGTGGGAATTTGTTCGCATGCCATTTGGATTAAAAAACGCAGCACAAGCATTCCAACGCCTTATGGACACTGTACTACAGGACTTGGATTGTGCATTTGTTTACCTGGACGATATTTTGGTTGCCAGTTCTTCTGCCCAATCGCATATTGACGACCTTAATGCGGTTTTTCAGCGGCTAAAGCAGCATGGGCTGGTAATCAAACTTTAGAAATGTCACTTCGGAGTGACATCATTTGATTTTTTGGGACATCAGGTTTCCGCGTCGGGTTCAGCACCGATGCATTCTAGAGTTCATGTGATAAAGGAGTTTCCACAACCAAAAACTGTTAAGGCACTGCAAGAGTTCCTTGGTATGATAAATTTTTACCATCGTTTCACCCCCAACATCGCTTCAACACTGCGTCCTCTTTACAATGCCCTGAAAACATCCAAACCGCGCCAAACTCTCAATTGGTCTCACGAAATGAACCAATCCTTCATTGCTGGTAAACAAGCTTTGGCAAATGCAACCATGTTGATACATCCAAACACAGATTGCCCAATCGCTCTGACGAGTGATGCATCGGATGAAGCCGTCGGTGCTGTCCTTGAGCAATGCACACATGGTCGATGGGAACTCTGGCCTTCTTCAGCCGACAACTGCGGAAACCAGAGATCAAATACAGCACTTTTGACGGAGAGCTTCTCAGCGTCCATTTGGCAATACGCCATTTTCGTTACATGTTAGAAGGAAGGCAGTTCACCATCTACACGGACCACAAGCCTTTGGTCTACGCGATATCAAAGGCCACAGAAACAGTACAGTCAGCAAAGGCAACTGTCTGCTATTTCGGAGTTCAGCACTGACGTTCAACATATCTCTGGGAAGAAGAATGTGGTTGCTGATTGCCTCTCTCGTGCTGTCAATGCCACTAATACAGTCTCGTTAGGCATTGACTATACAGCTATGGCTGCAGCACAATGTTCAAGTGCAGATATTCAAGCTTTCAAAACAACGCACACAAACCTGCAAATAATCAAGACCAAATTGAGCAACCAAGGACCTGAACTGCTTTGTGATATTTCAACCAGCCGAGCTCGCCCCATCGTTACACCAGATTTTAGACGTCCAGTATTCGAAGCTGTTCATAACCTGTCTCATCTAGGACTTAAGACCACTGTCAAACTCATCACAGAAAAATTCGTGTGGCATGGCCTACGGCGTCAAAAAGGCACTTGGGTAAAGGAGTGTCATGAATGTCAAACATCTAAAATTCAGAAACATATTCGAGCGCCTCTTGAAACTTGTATTGTACCCGACAAAAGATTTTTGCATATCAACGTTGATATTGTCGGCCCGCTTCCACAGTCCTGCAGTCACCGATACCTTCTAACCATTATTGATCGCAATACACGGTGGCCGGAGGCAATTCCTATACCGAATATTACTGCGGCCGAATGTGTTCCGGCTCTCGTGGGAGGTTGGATTTCTCGTTTTGGCGTTCCTGGTGACATATCATTAGACCGCGGTTCACAGTTCACCTCAGCTTTGTGGTCTGAAATGGCTAAACGTCTCAGGGTCAGATTACATCAGACAACTGCGTTTCACCCTCAGGCCAACGGGATGATTGAACGATTTCATCGCACCCTCAAAGCAGCTCTAAGGGCACGACTCACAAGTCCCGATTGGGTGGAAGAATTACCTTGGGTGCTCTTTGGCCTCAGAACTGCTCCCAAGGACGACCTGGGATGTTCTTCAGCAGAGTTCGTCTATGGTGAACCGCTGACCGTTCCCGGCGAGTTAATTCCTCCCAACTCTTCGCCTTGGTCAGTGTCTGATTTCCTGACGTCATTCTCAGCCCAGGCACATTTATATACACCTAGACCAACGGTTCACCATAGTGCTCCATGTACACAATTGCCCCCATCCCTGTTGATGGCCAAGTACGTGAACATATGCACAGATATTGTGAGGAATCCGCTACAAAGGGTTTACATCGGACCATACAAGGTACTGGCACCGGGGGACAAAACATTCCTCGTGGATATAGGCGGTCGCACAGAACGCATCTCGGTGGATCGCCTCAAGCCTGCACACATGGATTCGACAAAACCGGTCCAACTACAGCAACCACCACGACGAGGACGCCCTCCAGTGGCGCAGGGGAGCGCTTGCTGCTGGCAACAATCCTAATCGAGGACAACCTACTACTACAGCTCATCACAGACGGCTCACATCGTCGTACAGGACGACCAGTTTGACCACCTGAGTGCTACCAATGAGGTCCATGAGATGTCTGTGCTGGGGGGGGAGGTGTGTGGTGCACTCTGCTGCACTCTCGCACCCAACCGCTTTTGTCTTGTTTCGTTCTTACTTATTGCGTATTACGTCACGTCTTCGCTTCCTGTTGATGTTTGTGGCTAGTAGATTAAAGGCCATCTTCTAACTCACAGCCTTCTTGTTTTATCTGCTCACTTGTTCTGTACTACAATATCTGGAAAACGAGAGAATGCTGTAGTACTGTGTCGAAATGTATAGAATAGTGTGGTATTTTTCCGTTTCTAAAATATCTTAGTTTTAACTATAAATAGGGGGGGGGGTACCCTTGATAAGAGACACAGAGAGAACAAGAAAGGTAGTGTAAAATTCCACATCATGATGCTAGCATTTGTGAATTTGCTTCATCTCATCGATTGATTGTCGATTGTAAGTATGCTAAATAGTCTTGTTATAGTTATTAATCGAGCCTTGGTGTTACTAGATTGTCTGTCAACATCTAGATCTAGAGTGCACTGTCTGCTCCATTTTTACATTTGTAACAAAGCTACTTTATGATAAATGCAGGAAGTGGAGACGTAGCATGCTAGGATGTCCCCCTTAGTCGCAGAGACTAGATAAGGAGTGTAGTTAGTTTAGTTGGTTACTTAACAAGGCAAGGTGATGGGTGCCGACACAGAGTTTGCGGGTTCAATCCCCATGGTGGCCAGGATTGTTTCTGTTTTTGCCTTGTATTTGTCTAGTCTTTGTTCCTGTGGGGCTTTAATATTAATAAATGTTGTAATCCCTCACTTTCGACATGCCCCTTGCCTCACTGTTTGTCTTTATAGTTAACTACAGTAGTAGTCTTTTCATATACAGTGAACCTACACTGTAATGCTAGACTTAACTTTTCCCTGGTTCTGGTTGATTTATATAATGCTAATAATAAATTTTCCCTTTCTTGATTCTTCTCCTCTCTCCTCACTCCCTCTTTCCTCATCTAGTTATTCCTTCTTACATCACACTGTGTGATGTATGTATACGTGTGTAGATATTCATCGTTTGTTGTCTGACAAAGGGTTATACACGAAACGTTACAATGCTTATTCTGTTTCTCTTGGTATCAAAGCTATTTAAGGATAAACGATAGAGTCATGGTGCAGTATGCTTGGATGCGCCGCTAGTCGCAGAGACAAGGAGGACGTCTGGATGTCCACATAGTCTCTTTCGAAATTTACATAATAACAAGAATTCTTAATATAGACAGCATTTAGTTGCCACATTGCACAAACGCCCAAAACAGATGTTATTGGAGCTCGGGCTAATTTAAAGTGAATACAATGTATTTATCTCTGACAACAGTTTGAAGAGCTTTGAATCTCATCAAAACGATTAAACTTTAAAGACTAAAATTGGAATTTTTGTTTATTCATTTTTGGACACTGACAACTGAAACCCGAAAGGCAACCCCTGCTGGCACAGCTCTTGATAGTTTCAAACTTTGCTTTTTTCATTGCTGTCCTTGTTTAAAATAAAAACTCATTAAGCTTGTAAGCCTTTGCAGTATGAGAATTATGTTACTGAAATGCGTTGTCATTTGACTGCAAATCTTGCTCTGAATGATCCCCTGTTTGAAGTATGGAAACTATAAGCTCTTGTTTATTCATTTATTTATTTATTTGTTTTTGTTTGAAAAGGGTAGGTGTTTTATATTACTATGTGTACAATTTTCAAGTGAAAAGTCTTGAATCTGCAAACGGCCGCTTGTTCTATTTTCCTTTAGCGATGTTATGCTGAAATGTAATTTGTCACAAGGTTATATGTGTAAAATGTTGAAATGGAAGTGGCTGTTTTTAATTATTATAAATAATATGGCGTAAAACGACCAGTTTAACTGACTGCATTATTATTACAAAACGAAAGTAAATGACTCGATTACACAAGCATGGGAGTTGGTAGTATACGTTCATCAACTGCGTTGAATCAAAACAAACGTTTCAGTTGGAGCACTGGTTGAGGGAGCTTGGATTTGTTAGAATAAAGAATAACGATTCTTCATTACATCAATCCGTCGTTGGCAAAGTTCTTTATTTCGGTAGGTAAACTGAATGGATAAATACAATATATGAATTAACAGTCAGAAGCTAATTAATCTAGATCTTAGATCTCTAGATCTAGATCTAAATTAAATCTAGACTAGATCTAGATCTAGATTAGATCTAATCTAAATTCTAGTCTACACTCTAGCTCATTTAAGGTAAAGTTGATGGATTGGCTGGAATGGTGATCGTAGATCTATCAGTAATTTACACTTTAGTGGATACAAAATTTTGGCCAACGCTTTTCGCAAGTATGATGGATAAGACTTTGCCACTATCCGTCATTAATTTTAATGGTGAAAGGAGCTTGTCCAAGGCCGTCTATATAGTGTACTATATAGACGGCCTTGGCTTGTCCCTCATTCGGTTCGCCTTTAATGACGGATAGACTTTTGCCACTATCCGTCATTAACCATGGACCGGAGCATGATCCCAGTTAAATAGGAAATATAGTTTGTATTTTCGCAATGCGCTTGCAATTAATTAATTTAAACATCTAGCCTAGATGTCCAGTAGATCTAATAATGATTTTATTTTGTTATTATCTGACATTTTCACTACATCTCCCTGGATGTGACAAATTACAGATGAATATGGTGGGAATGATTCACCATTAGATCTAGATGTGAATTGCGTGATTTGATACAGATATAATCTCTCTCTCTCTCTCTCTCTCTCTCTCTCTCTCTCTCTCTCTCTCTCTCTCTCTCTCTCTCTCTCTCTCTCTCTCTCTCTCTCTCTCTCTCTCTCTCTCCCTCTCTCTCTCTCTCTCTCTCCTCTCTCTCTCTCTCTCTCTCTCTCTCCCTCTCTCTCTCTCTCTCTCTCTCTCTCTCTCTCTCTCTCTCTCTCTCTCTCTCTCTCTTTCTCTCTCTGTCTGTCTTTCGTATGATGTGTATGTGGCCTTGTCCTTTCTCTGTCTTGTGTGTGTTTGTCTATTTCCTTCTACATTTTGTATCTGTCTTGGTTTCTCTCTGTCTTGTGTACACTGTTGATCTATTTCCTTCTACATTTTGTATCTGTCTTGGTTCTCTCTGTCTTGTGTACACTGTTGATCTATTTCCTTCTACATTTTGTATCTGTCTTGGTTCTCTCTGTCTTGTGTACACTGTTGATCTATTTCCTTCTACATTTTGTATCTGTCTTGGTTCTCTCTGTCTTATGTACACGTGTTTATCTATTTCCTTCTACATTTTGTATCTTTCTTGGTTCTCTCTGTCTTGTGTACACTGTTGATCTATTTCCTTCTACATTTTGTATCTGTCTTGGTTCTCTCTGTCTTGTGTACACGTGTTTATCTATTTCCTTCTACATTTTGTATCTTTCTTGGTTCTCTCTGTCTTGTGTACACTGTTGATCTATTTCCTTCTACATTTTGTATCTGTCTTGGTTCTCTCTGTCTTGTGTACACGTGTTTATCTATTTCCTTCTACATTTTGATCTATTTCTTTCATTTTGATTCTCTCTCTGTCTTGTGTGTGTTTATCTATCTCCTGTCTTTCTATTCTTGGCTGTCTTTTATCCTCTCTTTCTCTCTGTCTTGAATATTTTATATATATATATATATCTATCTCCTTCTATCTTTCTTGGTCTTGTGTTTGTCTTTCTGGGTCTGCCTGGCTCTCTCTCTCATTCACGTGTGTGTAAAGTTGTCTTCCCTCCCTTCTACGTGTATCTTTGTTAGGTCATGTGTCACGATTCAATATTAGGTCTAGATGTATGGCATGTGTGATTTGATCTGAAGATGTATGTGTGTATTTCTCTGTATCTTGAACATGTATGTGTGTGCCACTTTCCTGTCTCCTTCTAACCTATCATTCTTGGTCTTTTGTTTCTCTCCCTCCCTGTGTGTGTATGACTAGTATGAGAGAGAGGGAGAGATATGAAAGATAAGTGATCTACCAGCAAGAATAAGTATGCCATTACCAGACATCATAGGCCATTCAAGGACAACCACAACAAAATAACAATGTCCACCTGTAAAGATCTTGAGTGGGAGTGCTCTGTGCGCTGGTGATAGGGGCTATGATGGATCTCAAAACATTGTTACAGGTTTCACAAAATCTACTCTGTACAAGTGCCTGCTCGAAAAGGGGAAGGAAAAGTCATGTTTTTAGCATAAGAAAAGTGGCAAGTGAACTGAAGGAGAGAGAGAGAGTTTCCTGACTTTTCCTAGCTAGTGACAAAGGAGATCAGAAGATCCGGATCGTGTGAATGATGAAAATGAGTGGTAAAATTCGAATAAAGACATCTTATCTTAAGTGATAAAGAGAGAGCGAGAGAGAGGGGGGGGGGGAGCGAGAGAGACAATTGAGTCGCCCCCCCCCCCCTCCCCACCTCCCATTACCAGACACCCCCTCTCTCTATCTACAGAAACTAGGCACAAAATTGAATAAGTATAGGCCATTCAAGGACAACAACCACAACAAAATAATGCTTAAAATTGTGTTTGATGTCCACCTTACATAAGTTTCAGATAAGCCAAAGATCTTGTCAAGTGCTCTGCGCTCTTGTCAAGTGCTCTGTGCGCTGGTGATAGTACATATAACGCTATGATGGCAATCATAAACAAAGTTCTGTCATTGTATAATAAATGGCCACGGGTATTTTTCAAGTGGGGGTGACACCTGAGGATACATATAATACCCTACCAGAAACCTGCCATATAATACCCTACCACTGCCGATAATTATGCCAATTAAATGAGACTCTTAAGCCAGATGTACTGGGCACAGAAACATGGCTTGACCCATTTTTGTGAAAAATAAAAACGCCAGAATTTCTGCTTGATACATGTGAAGTATACAGAAGAGAAAGAATGAGGAAGAAAAGAAGGTGGAGTTCTCATAGCTATTAAGAAAAACTTAACAAGGGACGCAATCCACTCAAAAAAAATAACTGAAAATATTTTTTGCAAAATTAATATCAAGGGGAAATAACCTCTGGTTTTTGGCTCAATTTATAGACCACTAAACACAGATATAGACACCAGCTCGGAAATTTGTAAAGAAATTTAGGAAAGAACCATTAAGACTAAGAGAACATTATTTGGGATAGGAGGATATTTTAATTTTTTTACCAGATACAGGGTGGGGTTCAGAAAGCTTTAAACTACACCAAAACCAAAGTGCTGTCAGTCTTAAATACCGTGATACAATGCATGAACTAGGATGGAGCCAAATGGTCCACTCTGCCACCAGAGGAGACAAAATATTAGATCTATTCTTTACAAACAACCCAGGACTAATCAAGCAAATCAACATCATGCCTGATATAGGAGATCATGAAGCAGTTATTATAACATCCAATCTTAACCCAGAAAGAAAGAAGGCAAAACAATGTAAAATACAACTGGAAAAAATGTGATTAACATAAGATAAAAAATGAAGTCCTTGCTTTCCAAAATTTTTTTTTTACAAAGATATAATCTCAGCTCTAATGTAAATGAAATGAATTTACGCCAGGCAATTTCCAACAGCCCTGGTTCACAACTGAAACTAAACGTCTAGCTCGCCGGAAGAAAGAAAGATTCATCAAAATGAAAAACTGTAACTCAGAGTAACAAGTAAATATAAAGAAATCAAAAGGAATGCTCAAACAAGCATGCAGAACAGCACATGCAGATTATACAAAGAATATGATAAATAAAGATGGAAAACATAATGTAACAGAAAACTATGGACACACATCAAAAGTAAATACCAGGAAAATTTTGGAATTTCAGACCTAAATAATGATTAATTCAAACCCCAAATCTAAAGCTGAACTCTTGAATTATAATCAATTTTCTACAGTATTTTCTGATCTACTATATACAGGTGTAAAATATCCTGAAATGAATCCCTTAAAGGTCACAAGAGCAGGAGTACTAAAATTACTGCTTAACATCAATGAACATAAAGCAATAGGTGCAGATAAAATGCCTGGGGAAATATTGAAACTATGTGGAATAACAAACATCTGTGTATTGTTATTTCGGGCATTTCTAAAACAAGATAAAGTTCTAAATGACTGGAAAAGTGCAATATAGTCCCATTATTTATAATAGGAGATTGACAAAGAGCAGAGAATTACAGACCTGTTTCTCTCACTTCAGTAACTTGTCAGCTATCGGATCACATACATAGTAACATAAAGAATCACCTAGATAAACATAGTATACTAACAGATATCCAACATGGATTTAGACAAAAATGAAGCTGTGAAATGCAACTTATTACAATTTTATAAAAGATTTCAGTTAGTCTCGAAATCAAAAAACCAAACAGATGCTTTCCTGCTAGATTTCTTAAAAGCTTTTGACAAAGTAGATCACATTGGATTACTAATAAAATGAGATGGGTATGGTGTTCAAAATTCAGAAAGTATACTTATATGTAACGCATGCATACTTTTATTTTATACATTTAAGGTTCGGTTGAAAAATGAGAGAAATAAGTTTTCTTTAAAACGTCTGAAAAGTATATTTTGAGATTTTCGTGTTTGAGGTTTATGCATCGCTTTTGGTAAATGAAAAGTGACTCGCATGAACCTGGAAAGAAGTAGGATAATACTTTGAAACATCATTAAACCTTGAGATGCTCTCAACTTCTTCTTGTCGACCCCGTTTCAACTGCCCCGGTTCCTTTATACTCATGTTGGATAGTACCTTTTGATAACAGGTGCTGAATATGTCACATGTTTTCCTGGTGATCTAAGTATGACAATATTCAGGACAATGTGTGAGAAATATATTTTTGGACCGAACATATTGTGATGATTAAAATGAATACCAAGTTGCCATACTTTAGACAAAAATTACTGTCTCTTATAGTGCAACAAATGTGTTGAAAGTTATGTCTATGTCATTTCTAACAAAAATGTTTGTATAAACTCGAAGAATTGATGCTGGACCTTTTTTTATGATATCATTGTGAAGGGAGTGAACTGCTCCGTGCACTTATTCATTTAACTAGATTGGACCCATTTTGGGCAAAAATGTTTTGTTCAGGACCCGCTCCTCCCCATAAGCATGATAATTAACACGGAAAAAATCCATTACACAGAAAAAGCGGCCTCTCAGGCGGACACCACTGTAATCCGCTATTTTATGTGGATGTATCCAAATAGAGATAGCTTCTAAGGCATGCAGTTGAATTCAACAACATTCTCTAACTTTCAGATATTTTTTATACATGTATATAAACAAATCGATACGAAGGCACACCAAAACGATTACGACACAAACTCACTGGGGTTTTTACACACTTTGAGATTGATTACGTCATAGGTTTTCTTTTACTACGGGAAATCCTCTTTAGAACTACAAGTAACTATGTTACATTTTATAACGAGCCCATGTCACATAAATGAAAGACCTTGTCAACCAAATCATAGATTTTAAAATAAATCATCGACTGGAACGCTGCTATTCCTATCAGACTAACATTATGAAGAGGTTTTAATTTATTGCTACCGTTGTTCTCAACCGTATGGTGAATGCTACTTTCATCTAAGGATCGCACAATGACACAATTGGCTTGTGTTGTGATGTAAGAAGAATGACCATAAAGTGAAGGACTAGCAAGCAAAGTGAATTAAAAGAAAATGTGATGCATAAGTCAGTATTATTATTGTCCGTAAACAGATTGATTAAGATTTATCTGTTATTCTTTTTTCTCCCAGCCTGCAGTATGGCATCCATTGGACGTGTACTGTCTCCATGTACGAGAGGAGCTTTGTCCTCATTGAGAAGTGTTTGCTCCCAACTTCCACACGAGTTGAAAAGTCAAAACACTGTTTCTTCTCAACACAGCATTACTACCTCAACACAAGCCATGAAAGTCTTGGACGAGTCTACGATCCTCATACAAGACGGCACTAACATAAGGGAGTTTCCTGTTCTCATTCGCCGCATGGA
The DNA here is from genome assembly GCA_037039925.1 of Doris montereyensis. NCBI lineage: Eukaryota > Metazoa > Mollusca > Gastropoda > Nudibranchia > Dorididae > Doris > Doris montereyensis. Next base: position 222,255 of record JAXRKP010000201.1, read on the forward strand.
CAGAGCTTCCTTTCCAATTACCTCCCACTCATATACAGGAGAGAATATCAGAGACATCAATGAGTTTGAAATGAGTTTCAAGCAAGTGCTGCAAGACTGTGCTACTGTAAGCGATGTTTTTAAATTATTAGAGGTACCATCGGATAAGGTTCAGGGCTACTCAGCTGCCTTTGCTCTTCAGCGTCTTCACGCTTTGATGTACTTGAACACAGAATGGCTCCAGATTCACTCCTTTATCAGGACAGCTGTAATGAAAGAACTATATGAAACTGTACAGAGAGACATACAACTGATTTCAAACTCAACACTGGTCAGTTTGGTTGATTGCTACCTAGCTGCCCAGGGGTTCAGTGCCTCATGTATTGATGCCATCAATGATGAAATTTCTTTTCGGTTGGTTGCAGGTGTTTTCAGCTTGGAAGAAATGCTATGTCTTATTCAGAGTCTTTCAAATGCCTCATCAAGATCCACAGAAAATGTTTTCCCGTCTGTAAGAAATCACCCTTCGCTGTCCGAAATACTTTTTGAAAATGCATCAAAGTATTTGTCATTACAACCGCCGAGTGAGAACATTGAACCATTCGACAAATTTGTAGCAAAAGCCAGCCCAGCTACCAGGGAGATTGTTTATCAGAAATGCTGTGAGCTTTTGAGGAATGCCTGGGTTCATCTAGCAACAAGGTTTGTATCCTGTACTACAGACATTTTAACTTAATTATTATACCATTTGTTATTGTTTTGTCTTCCTCAACTTCTTGAGGCAGAAGATTGTGTGTGTTTAAGTTTAAGGCAGAGCCACTTGTATGTATTTGATTGTCTTGCAGTTGCAGAACTCTGCATCACTTCAGATTATCTGATGAGCATAATTTGTCAGCTATTTTCTTCTTTTCACACACCTGTCTGTCATTCTGTTTGCTCCTTTCTTAATATTTATTGGCAGGTGCTACTGGTAGGTCCTATTTCTTTTTTCACTTTCAAATTCTCTTTTTTTCTTGCTGTTTCCTTTTGATTCACCCTGAGATCTCCACAATGGTGAACAGGGTAAATTTCACTTAAACAAAAAGAACAACAACAAAAAGGCATTCGTTGGCCTAGTGCGTTGATGATATCTTTTCCATAAACAGTTCGGTTCAACTTTTGTATGGTCTTATTTGAATCTTCTAGTCTAGACAATATATTTAAAATTGTTTCTTAGCTCAGGGATATTGAACAAATGGGTACTAGATAAATTGTACTAAACTGTTTTATTTGTAGTGTCAGTCAATGTCCTCTTAACCCATCCTTCGGTGCATGAATCTAGACACGATAACTGCTCAGAAATGATTTACTTAGCTGTCTTTCATGTCTACTGAATATCGACGATAAAAGTCACAAACCGTGTAAGTCCAATTTTGGATGTGTTGAGAAAATCAAAGAAAATGATGCTGTGCTTCTTAATCTATTTTCACAGACATACACGGTTTGCAAGTGTAAAAACTAGACCCAATAGGGATATACGGATTTCTCATGGCTATCATATGGGTTTCTATTGGTTCTTGTGCCAAGGGTAGCGACTTCTTAATGTAAAAAACCCCAAACGAAAAGGTGTTACCAATTTTAGACTTAAACGGTTTGCGACTTTCACCATCGATATATTGATTTATTAATGTTTGATATGAATATTATTGATGAATGGCTTCCTGTACCTTACAGCATTTGGTGTTTTCATGCATCTGAATTTCTTTTGTTAATACAACGTGGTCACATTTTTTCCCCAATTAAAATTCAGTTTGTCTGTCTTACTGTCTCAATTCAGGTGAAAATGTTATCATTTCTTCCATTGTGGATTAGCAAATGTAGTGATTTTTTATTTTATTTGATTTACCCACATCCACAACTAAGGTGATCTCAGGGGTTTTGGTAGGATATTTAATTTAGCCTGGACTGCCCTTTAAACAACCAAGGGATTTTTAACGGGCACAGAGTGTTGTGATCTGCACACGGGACCTCCTTTTTATCGGCGGTCTCCGGTGGGACTAGGTGTCGATCCACCTGCCTGGAGGGGAGGGGGGGTATGTGTTAGATTTGGTTGGCTCAAAAAAAACTCGATAAAATTTTTCAACCGTCGGCAGGGCTCAAACCCACTATCTTTTGTTTCAGAGGCCAATACTTTGCCTTTGGACTTCGGAGTCCCCTGCAAAAAAAAGTGAAGTTGAATAGAAGATGACTTTGCTGTTCTCTTATCATGTTTTAAAAATTGCTGGAAGGTGTTGGCCTCTCAACTCAAAGGTCATGGGTTCAAGCCCGCCAACGTTTGAAAAATTTGCTTCAGTTTTTTTCTAGTGAAATCTACCCCCTGGTCCAGGAAAGTGGATCGACACCTAGTCCCATAGGAGACGGATGATAACAGGAGTTCCTGTGTACAGATCACAACACTCTGTGCACGTCTGTTTACAAGGCAGTTTGGGCAAAATTAGAAATCCTACCCTACCAAAAACCCCAGAGATCACCTTAGTTGTGGATGTGGGTAAATCAAAGCAGCTTACTGTTGATCAAATGTATTCCCGTAAATCCTTAAGTAAGGTATCAACACCTTTGCAGGTATCAAGAATTGAACGAGAACACCCTTCCCTTGACTGTGCATCTACTCCCCATTGAAAGAAAAAATTTTGTCCATTTGCTTGAAAAACCATTATCAAAGATGTGGTATCACCTTTCCGCTGAAGGAACAGCCATGTGTCTAGATAATTTCCTGAGACTGCGCATTCATAATACAACAATGATGACTTACTTGGGACAATGGGCTTATGTCAATGTTCACTTGATAACGCCCTCGCTTCTGTTGTCTTTCTTGAACGTCTATATTCACTTCACCTTTATAGACAAGAACATCATCAGAGTAATGGAGCGATGTCTACAAAAATCGGGTCCAGAGGTAAACTTACATTGTTATTGTTTTTTGTTATTGAAAAATTATAAGGAAATGGTTTGTTAACACACTTATTTACACATTTTTCAGTTATTTACATTAGTTACGCATTGACTAAGCTACTGATTATTCTTCTCCCTACTATAACTAGAAGAATTAAAGAATGCTGACTACAGAAATATTTAAGGCCAACAAAGGAAATAAGCAGGTGTTCTTTTGAAGTGTATTGCAATCTGAATATCCAGTTTTATTTCATTCATTATATGTATTGGTAAGTTTAGACTTTCATATTTATCGTGCATATTTATTGTACATGTTTATATGTGTATGGTTTTGCAATATTAATTAGATTTCGGTGCAATTGATCAAAGCTCTAAAATGTCATCCATGTGTGTTCAAGTTGAATAATGTTTTTTTTTTTAGGAATTGTTTCACATTTTTTGAATGTTTTAAATTGTCAGCCATTTTATTGAAAGCTCTTAGATGTATTAATGCATTTATAACAATTTAAAATGTTTGTTTGCCAATCATACTTTAAAGAAAATAACATTTTCCCCTTGATCATTGACGTGTTTTGAAGAAAACAGACTTTGCAAATTGTCCTTCTCATCAACTTTCATTACCTAATTATTTTGACTATTATAGTAGGGGTCAATGTGAGCATCATGTGTCATGACAAAGGGGAATGTGTACAGAGAGTGTGTTCATATTTTCATATTTTTCTTTTCTATTCAATAAATTTTCCTTCTTGTAAAAAAAATTTTGCAGACCCCTACAGATCTGTTGGCTCTCTGTGTTGAATATTTGCGCTCTTTTAACCATTCATCTCCTGTGGTAATGGATTTAGCAACCCGATCACTTCACGAAAAGTTGGAAAAGCTATGCACCCTTGGAAATCTATGCTGTACTGCGGTCTTTTGGTCATTTGCGATATCTTCCTGCGCAGTGTCAAGAGTTCCTGAGAGCTGTAAGTAAACGTCTTATTTTATCATTCTAGTTGTTCTCAATGAAAGGTGTTGTATATCACAAGCATGTCTGTTAATTAAGGTATCTATGATAAGGCATCTGTGTTTTAATAATTTTTGTGATAGGGGTGACTTTGGCTGGGTCTTTGAGAGACAAAAGTTATGAAAAGTTTCATAAGAGATGAACTTTTTAAAGAGATGTCAGAACTGAAAAAAGGGCAGAACTCTCACACACATTTTTCTCATCTTTAGGCCGAGAACTGTCTGCATAAACGATTCGACCTTCTTGAAGAAGTCCATCTGTTGGAAGTGTTGGCTTCCTTTACTTTCATCGATGTTATGCCCAAGAATTTCTATCGTCGTGTCACAAGTGATTACTTTTTCCAGAAAATAGGAAGTGAGTTGTAACACAGAATACCATACCATTAATATTCTATGAGAGGTGGGCCGCACTCAGAGTACATTCGGATTAAGAGTTGGTGCTCAATATTTATTTTAAAAGTCACCTGGGCTGTTTATGGGTTGCGGGCCTTTGGCAGGTACTACTGGTAGGTCCTGCTTCTTTCCTTTCATTCTTTCTCATGTCTTTCTTTCATCTTCTTGTTTCCACTTAATTCACCCTGAGATCACTGCAATAAAGTGGACAGGGTAGATTCCAAAGAAACAAAACAAACAAAGCTTATTTATAAGTGTTTCATGTATATTACGTTAGTAAATCATGATGACTGATAAGTTTAAAAAAAAACAAAAACACAATACAAGGGCAGATTGTGTAAAACTGAGAATAAAATGCAAAGAGGAAAATGTTTGTGAATGGTAAACACTTTTGTTGTTACTAATATTACATTTATGTCACAACGTCATAGACAGACCATATATTTTTTGATTCAAGGACACCTGATAACTTGTTTAACGTCGGCGTTGTTGAGTCCTCAGATTTGTCAAAACTTTCCCGACTTCAAGCCCGTATTTGGTTGAAGGCCATGCAGCATGCAGTTGCCTTGGCATCCTCCAAGGACGAAATTGTGAACTGGAACTGGGTTTTGTCCCAAAAATATAAAAAGAGCATATTTTTTCTTTTAGGTGAGAGAATCGTGTTAGATGTAATAGTAATTACTTGTTACCAATTGTTCTTTTATTAGTTGATGATAAATTTCATTCGTTATTAAGAGCTGTTTTTACAAAGCAAAGGTAAACCTGGAAAGAAAGAAAAATGATGAATTGATAGAATCAATATGAAATGGTAAGACTTCGTAAGTTTCATAAATATAAAAGTGAGTACAAGTATGTTAAAGTTAAAGGCACCAGAAGTGAGTACAAGGTGGCCCACAACTAAGAAGTTCATTTATATGCTTTATTTGAACTATTAGTTAGTATTACTGACTTCAGGAAGAGTGACAAGCATAGCCGAACATGATTGTAATATTCGTTTCTCAGTTGGATGTCAAGATTATTTCTTTTTCTTTTATGATGCTGTCGTTATTTTGTCCATGTATGCATGTCAATGGTAATAATATTTATTCCATGCACGTTAAAATAAAATGAATAGTATTATTGAAGTAAAGATAGTTTTAAAATATTACTGGACACATTTACATAGATGTTAATTTAAGAAGTATTTACTAAGCGAAATGGCCTGAAAATTTGGTGTCAATTAAAACAAATTCTGAGATCAGGACCTGACTGATGAGCGTAAACTATAATAAACCATTGCATTTCCGTTTCTAAGTTGAGGGCTGAGAAAAACTCACCTTTGTCATGGTCTACAAAGCTAACGAAAGGACAAAAGAATTTGTAGATTTTTCAGTACCGGCTGAATTGGGTCAAATAAGTTTCTCAATTTGTGTCTGTCATGATCAGTTGCCCCCTTAAATGCTCCTTTTCTACTTTTTTGTATATCAGAGTCAGAAAGAATTGGTATTGAAACTTTGAAGCTAGGCCTGGATAGACTCTTTGGAGCTCAGTTCCACCACTTCATTCCCTTCTACAATTGTAAGTGATAGCATTTCGATACATTTGTTTTTGTGTGTATAGAATTGTCATTTAATCACCCTGTTTCTATTTATGATTAATTAATGGTTTTTTAAAAGCCATGGATTATGCTGAACCAAGATACTCCAGGAGGGAAAAGGATGCATTCACGCAATACAGACTCATGCACACAAATTGAGACATTTTGCAAGCCTCTTTGAGCCTGCGGCCTCTTTTCATTCAATAAAATAAATTTTACAATTATGCCTACCATTTAAAGATCATTGGCGTCGATGGCTGAGTGGTTAGGCTGCCAGGCTGCAGATCATGAGGTCCCGGGCTCATATATAACCCACATTTTCACCACTCAACCCAGGTGTAAATGTGTGCAAACTTCTGGCTTTGGAATAAAAACTTGCGTCCTGTCTAGGAGGTGATTATTATCACCTGTTCCGCTTCATGCTATATAAACTGCCGCTTCATGCTATATGAACCGACATAAACTCTGGCCATAAGAGTTTTGAAGGAACTTTTACTCCAAACCTATGTCAAGTTCGCCTGACAAAGCAGGTCGGAACAGTGAAGTGAGTGAGATAAATCATTTCAGACCAAGAAATTTTGCATAGTGCATTTTACCTCAATTGGAAGAAGAAAAAAAAAAGGAAAGGGAAATAGTCATGTACCTAACAAGATGAGGCCCTTTAATAATATAAAGGATAGTACTGACATCAGCTGTCTCTGTTTTTAAAGCTTTTTTCCCAGTGTTTTGATGGTTGGTTTTTGTATATTTATATTTATTTGTCTTTGCTTTTGTTCTATTTCATTGCTGTGTTAAGTAAACATTCATTTCACTGTTGTTATCAAGACTGTTAAATTCCTCCCAAAACCTTGTCACATTCTTTGATAGGAAAAGAAATATATTAAGTATTATGTGTAACTCAACACTCCATATGAGAAAACTTGACAAATCTTTTATTTTTAGGTGTTGCAATGTATGTAAATGACAGACGCATGCCCCTAGAGATTGCTGTAGATCAGAAAGGCATACCAGCACCCATTGGTGACGTTTCAGAAAGGTTGGTATATTATCGCATTAAATTTTGACGTCTTTTTAAGCTAAGCTGCTAATCGCTCTCTCTGAGCTCGCAAGCTGCCCCCCCCCCCCCACGCCCCCAAACTATTCTTGCTTTCGATGATGATATTGATATTTAATCAAATTATCTTAAGGGATACACATTGTGCTTGGATGAATTGATTCTAAAAAGGACGTCTAGCTTTTTAAAAGATTAAAAAGGATAGCCCTACACGCTCTTAATTTGAACCCATAATCAAATGGCATATGTTGAAAATGTAAATTGAAAATAGGGAAACCCCTCATGTAATGGTCATACCGATTATTTCTTTCAAACCAATTCATTATGATATATGTATTTAATTTTCATTGCTATTTTTGGGGGAAAACCCCAAAAAAGTCCTCAATTGCTACTGTCTAAATGAGTAAAGGTCCCCTGAACTTTGAACATGAGAGCTTTGTTTTTTTTTCATCCTTTTGTACACCATATTTTTTACAGATAATTAATGCGAGAACATTTTCATTTTGTCCGAAAGACCACCACTTTCATATATGTATACCAAGGGATGTGCTTTTTTTTTTACATGGAAACAGAACGTTTTTTCATTGCCCCTAATGTCACTGTATTTTCCTTCCACATAGGCTTGTTTTGGTGTTGCGGGCAGCTTCTCATTACAGTAGTAACACGAATCAGCTTTTAGGAGCTCAGGCACAGAAAAAAGCCCATTTGGAAAGGCTTGGCTGTACACCCATAGAGGTAAGTACCTGGCAACTGACTAGTTAACCAGTATCACTATCACTATTATTAGCAGCTGAGAGGAACAGTGTCAGATCTTATTTAAGCACTCTATTATTTGTATTATATTTCTCTCCTTATGAAACATCGACTGTAGTATATATATCTATATATATATATATATATTATACTCTCTGGTTCCATTTCAGATTCATGTTCCAGAATTACATTGCTTTCCGTCTGTCAACATACTGCAATCCAACTTATCTTCCCACATTGACTTTTCTTTGCCGGAAGTAAGGCATCTCATAGAAGAAAGGAGTAAACAGCAAGAGGAGGAAAGGCAAAACTGGTCATTCAGCTTTAACTTTGAAAAAGAAGAAGAAGGAGATTCTTGTGGCAGCGGCGATGAAGATATTGATGTCACCCTTCCTGATATAGATTTATTTACAAGCGATACCGTGAAACCTCCTGGTGGAAACACCTTGAATGAAACAGAAGGCCCTCATGACTTTGACAAAGATCTTTAACTTTTATTAAAGGCGTTGTAGTAAAACCATAATGTTGTGAGTTCGTAATCATGACGAGACTGGTTAAAATCCCATGGCTGACCCAGGTGATTTTCTCAACGTTGTTCTCTTCGGAAAGGTTCTTCACTCTGCTTTCCTCACTTGACTAACTGAATACCCAGCCATTGGTAGAGAACGATCTTCTCAGTGTTAGTATGACGCGCCTTACAGGCTACTGAGAATGGCTTTTGACTGAAACGGCCTGCTGAGGGATAAGTGATGTACAGTTTGTGAGCCTGCTCTTGTGCTGGGATACAGATTATAAGTCCATCTTTATTATTTAAGATCAAGGATTAATATTATGCAACCCACTGCACATTTACATCCTTTTGTTTCTAAAAATCTACAGAAAAAACGTTTCATCTTTATGAAAAATAAACAACAATTAGCATGGACTTCCCAAATCTAGGTACAACCTGCTGTTGAAATGTAATGCAACTTGGATGCAGTGTTTATTTTGATAAATGTGTTGTCTCCCCTGAAAGTCCTATAGTTTGAACCAAAATCATTAGTGTCACACAGTGTCAGCAAAATCTATGTTCAATGAGTCCTCAGCATTTGCTTCTTAAATCAGAGTTATGTGTAAAAAAGTAAGTCCCATACTCAGAGTTGAGGGTAGGATAATCATGAGTAGAGTCCTGACTAATCTACACACACGGCATAATGTGCTAGTTTGTCATTGCACTTCACGCCACCTTTGCATTTCGCTGCGTCTGAATAAACCTGGCCCTTGCTACCCATTTCGCTACTGGGTCGACAGGAGCGCCAGAAAAAATTTGCCTGGACTGAGACTAGAACTCGGGCCTCCTGTGTGTTAGGGTAGTTTGATGATCTACTGCCTGAGCTACCGACGCCGTTATGTGTACAGATACCGAATAGAAACAATAACTATCATTATATGTGTAAGTAATGATGTGAATATGAATAATAAGTCGATTTATGATTTTGTATTTGATCTGCCATGTTCATAATTCTAGTCGTCTCATCCAATTTCATGTTAGTAGGAGCTGTAAAATACATACACAGGGTTGTAGTGAGCTGATAAAATTGTGTTAAACTGCCTCCTTGTTAACAGTCTCATGTTAAAGTAAACTTTAGCCTAGACATCCATTTGGTCCTCATTCCATTACCACAGGTGTCGGAGGCCGGGTGGTTAGGCTGCCAGACTGGGGATCACGAGGCCCCAACTTCAAATCGGGGAAAAGCTAGGCCCGACGTTGTGTTCCTTGAGAAAGGCACTTAACACGCATTTCCCCCACTTGACCCAGGTGTAAATGGGTGCAAGCACTAGCTTGGAAGTAAAAACCTGTGTCAGACTAGCGTCCTGTCCAGGAGGTGATTATTGTCACCTGTTCCGCTTCATGCTATTAAAACTGGGATAAGCCCCGATTCTAATAGAATTCTATGGGCCTTCATGGCCTTGGAGGAATTTTACCATCACCACAAATGTGTACATTTTAGGGTCACAGGTGATAATAGAACTGTATCAATAGTATCATATTTTCTGTCACTACTGAGGGTGGGGGGAAGAAGAAACAAATTGTATATATTATATTATGCTTAACTAAATCAGCTCTGTGTCATTGTCGTTATGTAATTATCTTATGCCACCAGTACATGAGACACGAAAATGCACTTTTCAATCTTAATTTCTGCCACTGACAATCACAATGGGCATTTTATAATGTCCACTTGTAATGTTGTGTAAATATATTGAGTACGTATTAGGTATGTATTTTGTCGTCAACCATTGCTTATTTTATTTATGTCCCACGTATAATGTTATATCATCATCATCTGTGTCATTCAACTTCGTAACACGTATTCAAGGACAGACATTGAGATAAAATAAAACTTTTTAATATATCATGCATGTGTTAGTGTAATGTTTGTTTGTTTGCTAGGGGGTCATTACCTTCAAGCTTGTGACATTACTGTTAATTAACTTGGGGGGGGGGTTTGGATTGGCGAGTTTGGGACCGAAAGGTTGATTTACTGTTCTTTGCATATTCAGGTAGAACGATCATTAATCTACAAGTTTGTGGCAGAAAAATGTCCATATGACGTATAATTTCTTTTAAACAAAATTTTTGTAGGCGAGGGTAGGTAAAAACAGACAAAATTTTGACGTATATTACCATAACACTGACTGAGAAGACGGCAATAAAAACTCGTATATTGGCGGTTAATCACCAAATGTGGCAACAACTAGGTCACCCGGCTTCTGCCGACACAGCTCGTCGCTTTGGCCCATCGCTGTGTGACGTAAGAGGCGTTGCGCACAAGCGAGGAAAAACCAAAAAATGGTCATTTTTCTCGAAATGTAGTTTTTTCTCATTTAAATTCTCCTCCGCCATTTACCGAACACATTTGGCACACAGGCTCCTCTTGTCAATGTTAATAGAATGACGTCAGGTTTTTGAGAATTTAATAAAAATAAAAATGCCATTTTTGTATATTAACTCTTTTGTTGCTATCCTATTTGTCCCTATTTACATCTCAAATGCTAAAGCTTTTGAAAATTCTTATGAAGAATGGTGCTTCTAGAGAAAAAAATCTAGCTCTCAAACGACACATCACAAGGTAATGAAATTTTCAGGCTAGTTAGGAATATCGACATGCTAAATATTCAATTGATATATTGATCGTTTAGCATCCTCCAAACCCGCTCTTGGTCAGACCTCTCTCTGTCACGCCCACTTCCCCCTCTCTGTCCCTCTTCGTCACCATGATCCGTAGGCCTAGGACTAACATCATGATCGTCTAGGTCTAGTCCAGGCCTATCAGCTTCAGAAGTCGAGCTAGAATCATCACTCCTGGGCATAAATTCATCACCAGATTCAATATCATGTCTATATGTATCAGCCTCATCATCAGATTCCATCGCTAATGTAAATAAACCAATAAAACAAGAAAAATCGTCAAAAATCGCAGTTCAAAACACCAATTTTTTACCGTAGTCGAATAAAGCGTGGTAAGTAAAGGGAAGCTACTCCCGAATTACTACAGGCACTGAAAATAAAGAATTCGCCTTTTAAATGGTCCTTATTAGGAATTCGCCTTTTGGCGAACGTCGCATTTGAAACCCATACCAGAAATTCGCTTTTCGGTGAATATAGCAACCAAAGGGTTAACGATATATACTACAGTAGTGGCCGCCTAAAATGCCCACTGCCTAAATGCCTGCCATCTCAGTGAAACAGAATTTTAAAAATATAAACTGCCCCTCTAAATCCTGTTTGAAAACCAAGATTTTCACCTGAATGCCCGATCTCAACGATTAAATATTCTGTTTTTCTTTATCATACATGCAATCCGCTTGCTAATCTAATAGTTAGGGCTTATGTCCGTCAACAATGTGCCATGCATTGCAACCACGATTCATTACCTATCCATAGTAGAACCTAATGTACTAAACGTTGACCAATCTTTTCTTCATAACTCCACTCAATGTACAGCACATCCTATGTCTCATTGGATCACTGGTTTGTTATCGGGCAATTAAAATTGAACAGTCTTCCAGACTCCGCCCACATCTCTTTCTTGAAGTCGTAAGTGGCATGCAATCACCCGGCGTCTTTAGACCGGACGCTCATCGCGATCGATGGACAAGGTGTGAACAGTTTTATTGGCCGTATCCAATGTGACTTCATGGCGAGAGACGGTCAACCCATCCGCGCGCTCACTACCTCAGTGTTAAAAAACGTAATGGTTTCCAGGTTTCCTTTTTTCTTGCAATAAATTTTTCATACAGCTGATGACTTTTCCAAAAACAAAAACGATCTGGCTATGAATCGTTATTCGTGTCTGTCTGTCTTGTCTTAATTTTAACATGAGGATTATTAATCGAAGGAGTTGTAAGATTCGTGTTAATTTGTTCACACATTGGTCCCATTGGATGAGGCTTTTCTTTAACCAGTTTTTCTCATTCAAATTAAAGTCATAGGTCTCGTGATTAAATAAGTTACGTGATTATAGTGTGGGTTATGCCAGCTAATGAGGAAGCAAACATTGGATCAGGTCCTTTTTCTCTTAGCCTCCATAGTAACAACTTGAATTTTGCAGTTACATACAGATCTACATCCTGAAGAAAAAAAGAATAAACCAGGAAATGATTTACAAAAGAAGCTTCAAATCCTGGACGAAATTGGCAAGTCACTAGGGAAACCTAACGTCAGTCACAGAAATAGGCCTACCCTTAAATTGTTGCCCCTGACCTACTTTCGCCTAAATGCCCGGTTTGTCTGCTTCCCATGCACCGGGCATTTAGGCGGTCACTACTGTATTTTCAAAAATTCATTAAAAAAAGCTATCCAAAATATAAAAAAACCTGACATCCCTCTTCAGATATTGAATAGAAAACACGATCTGCACAGGTTTTGAGTGATTTTATACATAACTGAGGGAGGAGATAGATTTTGAAAATTGGCTCAAAATTGAAGATGGCGGGCATTTCTATGACAATCAAGAAGGCTACAAACATTCCAACAATATAGAATGACTGTATTTTGACACTTACTCATGTACATACTAAAAGCAAAAACTCAAAAGCAAAAAAAAAAATCGCTTCAGCAAAAAAACAATTCTGTTACTTCATATTGTTGCACACTGCTCTTCCACATCTCACTTTATCATAATGGAATTTGGAATGACCAGACACACCTCAAGCCACGCTACTTGTTGGACAGGGCATCTCTACTCTCATACACCTTATTACATACATACCAATACATAACTGCCAACCTTCTCAAATTAAAACGAAGAAAGAAAAAAGAGACTCTGCCGACTGCATGAAATATGTGTAATTCTAAATTGCATGACGCCCCCGTAATCTTACAGAACACATTGATAATGTAGTTTTAATTAGTCCCCTATCTGGCAAAATGTGCCAATCATTTTGTGAAAGAATGTCATTTCCGGACTTTCACTTTTTCACCTCACTGTCTCTGAATCTCTACAATTATGTCGAGGTTTCTTTAAAAAAAAACCCCAGTTATGTTGAGTTTTTTAAAAAAAAAAACCAAACAATTATATTGAGATTTCTTTTTAAAAAAACCCAGTTATGTTGAGGTTTCTTTTTAAAAATAATACAGTTATGTTGAGGTTTCTTTAAAAAAAAATAAGTTATGTTGAGGTTTCTTAAAAAAAGAATACAGTTATGTTGAGGTTTCTTTAAAAAAATAATACAGTTAACCTTCATTATTCATTTATTTTCCCTTTAAGGCAAAATTAAGATATTATGAACTGAAAAAAGCAAAAAACAAAAAAATAACAAATTTCTTTGTTTATAATTAGTTTATATGAAATTTCCCCCGTTCACCCTTGTGGTGATAGAGTGAATTGAGAAGACAGCAGTGAAAGTGAAAGAGGAGGAAACCAGCCGCCCAACAACAAAAAATGTGAAATGTAAATTAAAATATGATATTTATGTAGAGTACAAAGACTATACTGCAGCCACCTTACACCCATTATGTGTCTCTTTCATTCATTGATTAAGGTAGCGCTGCTGGTTAGTGGTAGGTCCTACTTCTTTCCCTTCCTTCTTTCACTTATTTTTCATCTTGCTGTTTCCTCTTAATTCACCCTGAAATCACTGTAATGGTATGGTGGACGGGTAAATTTCAAAGAAACTAACAAACAAACATTGATTAAGTTATAATATTCAATAACTCTACGATAAAAAGTTACCGCATTCATTTATGAGTGGTTTCCCTTTTGTTTCAATGTCCTTTTCCTGTTCGTTTGCTGGGTAATCGACTTTTAAATGTCACAGTTTGGAGATTTTTTTTCTCTTCTATATTAGGTGGGTGTGGCTGTTTACAGAGAAGCCCAGGCAAAAAATTGTTTAATCCTACCAAAACCCCGAGATCACCGTAGTTGTGGATGTGGATAAAATCAAATAAAAATTGTTATGGCATATAGTATAGAAACATTTAAATTTAATTTAGATTCCAAACAAACAATTGATTCAAAACAACTAAATACATTGTATAAGTAACAAATAACATATTTTAAAGAATAAATAACAAATGGCTGCGTCTGCAAACGCAAAGTGGCATACATTCAATGGCCGAGGTCAGAAACTGGCCGCGCCAACCTGCGATATTGTAAAGTATTGTCGGCCTTACTCTACTGTGACACTTTAAAGATAAGTAGCCGCACCTAGTAGTATACTTTGCGTGTAGTACAGTAGTTACCGCCCAGGTGCACGATGGTTGGGGGGGGAGCAAGCTTAAATGTGGACTTGCGTGGTGGTCGACACGTCATCATAAATTTTACAGTTATGTCCCTTTTTGGATGGATTTTTAGCGGTTGTGTTCTATTGCGTTGTTCTTATTAATCTTAATCACATTTTGCTGTTGTGTTCTTTTAATTTATTCATGTAATTATTTGATAATATTGTAATCATGATGGGTATCTTGCCTGGCACTTAGATTGACCACAGATTAAAAAGTTAAGGCTGTCAGACTTCACAACTCTATGTTAATTTCAACCAAGAGTGTTTGGGGTGTTAGTTATGAAGATCTAAATTCAGGAGGAAGTTTGGATTGTGAGGAAAAAGAGTTACACATTAACTGCTCAGAACTGGCTATACTATTTTTTACTGACAACCCTACAGCAGTAGCTTGCATTAAAAGAATGAGTAGCTGTAAAGTCTCTCAATGAAATGATCAATGTATAACAAGAGATATGTATTTAGTTGTGGGCTGTGACAAAGAAAATAATTTTACAAAATGTACATGTACTTTTAATAAAAGTTTTATAATGTGTATGCAGTTCTGTTTGTGTATCTATCCAATCTGTAGAGTGGACTAGTTTGTTCATTGGTTGAAAATGCTAAAAAAAGATATATTTTAAAATTCCATCAGTCTGTCTCGAGACACACTTATGCCTATCAATTTATCATGATGATGTATGAAGACCAACTAGCATCGCATGTCAAGAGCAAAGCGATAGGGGGGGGTAAGGAAATAAGCCACACTTTATAATTTATAGTGTGCACTAGCCAACCCCAACCACCGAATATAAATAATACATTACAAGAATGGTATTGGATTTTTAAAATTTTGATTTTACTTTTACCCACATCCAACAATTAAGGTGATGTGGAGGGTTTTGGTAGGATCTTTTAAACTGATCTAGACATTTATTAATACCCCAAGCTATTTATGGGTCAATTTTGGTATCATTATTTTCTTTATAATTTGAACCCAAAAAGCGTATCCTGACCCCCAAAACTAAATACATTGTAGCGAGCATTTTAGCCTTTTAGACAGACTTTCCTGGCTCTCTAATATATTTTAGCAGCGGTCAACTTTGACATAATCATCTTCAACGGTCAAAGTAAAATAAGACAAGGACGGTTTATAAATTTGCTATCTCCTGAGCGTTCATCTTTTCTGGGGTTGTAGATCATAAACCATAAACCAATCAGAGACAAGAATTGAAAGTTTGATCCCTGAGTTTTGGGAGACTACACAATTCAATAAGCCTATGTAAAAAGAGGAGGGCAGAGTTTAACCTCAGATTTCAGAAGAAGTCTTTATGTTACAAATTATAAACTTCAAAAGAAAGATGTCGTTAAGTATGCAAGAATTAGGTGAAGCCAAACTTGCTGTTCATGAATAAAAAATGTAAACACAAGAGGGTTAATTAAGGAAAATAATGGGGGGAGGAGAATTTTTCAATCAACTCGTTGGATCCGAGGTCTCAAAAATCTGAGCTTGTTACAGTTGAGGTCTTCTGTAGTTAAAATTCAGGGTGATTGAGTAAGAATGAGCAAACGAAAGGCAGATAGCTTGATTTGATTCACATCCACAACTAAGGTGATCTCTGGGTTTTGGGGAGAATTTGATTTGATTCACATCCACATTCACAACTAAGGTGATCTCTGGGTTTTGGGGAGTTTGATTTGATTCACATTCACATCCACAACTAAGATGATCTCTGGGTTTTGAGGAGTTTGATTTGATTCACATCCACAACTAAGATGATCTCTGGGTTTTGGGGAGTTTGATTTGATTCACATCCACAACTAAGATGATCTCTGGGTTTGGGGAGAATTTGATTTGATTCACATCCACAACTAAGATGATCTCTGGGTTTTGGGGAGAGTTTGATTTGATTCACACACACAACCAAAGTGATCTCTGGGTTTTGGGGAGAATTTGATTTGATTCACATTCAGAATCACATCCACAACTAAGGTGATTTGGGGAGAATTTGATTCACATTCAGAATCACATCCACAACTAAGGTGATCTCTGGGTTTTGGGGAGAATTTGATTTGATTCACATCCACAACTAAGGTGATCTCTGGGTTTTGGGAGAATTTGATTTGATTCATTCAATCACATCCACAACTAAGGTGATCTCTGGGTTTTGGGGAGAATTTGATTTGATTCACATTCACAACTAAGGTGATCTCTGGGTTTTGGGGAGTTTGATTTGATTTGATTCACATTCACATCCACAACTAAGGTGATCTCTGGGTTTTGGGGAGAATTTGATTTGATTCACATCCACAACTAAGGTGATCTCTGGGTTTTGGGGAGAATTTGATTTGATTCACATTCACATCCACAACTAAGGTGATCTCTGGGTTTTGGGGAGAATTTGATTTGATTCTCATTCACAACTAAGGTGATCTCTGGGTTTTGGGGAGAATTTGATTTGATTCACATCCACAACTAAGGTGATCTCTGGGTTTTGGGGAGAATTTGATTTGATTCACAACTAAGATGATCTCTGGGTTTTGGGGAGTTTGATTTGATTCACATCCACATTCACAACTAAGGTGATCTCTGGGTTTTGGGGAGAATTTGATTTGATTCACAGAATCACATCCACAACTAAGATGATCTCTGGGTTTTGGGGAGAATTTGATTTGATTCACAATCAGAATCACATCCACAACTAAGGTGATCTCTGGGTTTTGGGGAGAATATTTGATTTGAATCACATCCACAACTAAGGTGATCTCTGGGTTTTGGGGAGAATTTGATTTGATTCACATCCACAACTAAGGTGATCTCTGGGTTTTGGGGAGAATTTGATTTGATTCACATTCACAACTAAGGTGATCTCTGGGTTTTGGGGAGAATTTGATTTGATTCACATTCACATTCACAACTAAGGTGATCTCTGGGTTTTGGGGAGAATTTGATTTGATTCACAACTAAGGTGATCTCTGGGTTTTGGAGAATTTGATTTGAATCCACAACTTGATCTCTGGGTTTTTTGATTCACATTCACATCCACAACACAAAGGTGATCTCTGGGTTTTGGGGAGAATTTGATTTGATTCACATCCACATTCACAACTAAGGTGATCTCTGGGTTTTGGGGAGAATTTGATTTGATTCACATCCACATACACAACTAAGGTGATCTCTGGGTTTTGGGGGGAGAGTTTGATTTGATTCACATTCACAACTAAGGTGATCTCTGGGTTTTGGGGAGAGTTTGATTTGATTCACATCCACAACTAAGGTGATCTCTGGGTTTTGGGGGAGAATTTGATTTGATTCACATCCACAATCCAAGGTGATCTCTAATCTCTGGGTTTTGGGGAGAATTTGATTTGATTCACATTCACAACCAAGGTGATCTCTGGGTTTTGGGGAGAATTTGATTTGATTCACATCCACAACCAAGGTGATCTCTAATCTCTGGGTTTTGGGGAGAATTTGATTTGATTCACATCCACAACTAAGGTGATCTCTGGGTTTTGGGGAGAATTTGAATTGATTCACTTCACATCCACAACTAAGGTGATCTCTGGGTTTTGGGGAGTTTGATTTGATTCACATCCACAACCAAGGTGATCTCTAATCTCTGGGTTTTGGGGAGAATTTGATTTGATTCACATTCACAACTAAGGTGATCTCTGGGTTTTGGGGAGAATTTGATTTGATTCACATCCACATCAAGGTGATCTCTAATCTCTGGGTTTTGGGGAGAATTTGATTTGATTCACATCCACAACTAAGGTGATCTCTGGGTTTTGGGGAGAATTCGATTTGATTCACATCCACAATCAAGGTGATCTCTAATCTCTGGGTTTTGGGGAGAATTTGATTTGATTCACATCCACAACTAAGGTGATCTCTGGGTTTGGGGAGAGCTTGAATTGATTCACTTCACATCTACAACTAAGGTGATCTCTGGGTTTTGGGGAGAGTTTGATTTGATTCACATCCACAACCAAGGTGATCTCTGGGTTTTGGGGAGAATTTGATTTGATTCACACCCACAACTAAGGTGATCTCTGGGTCTTGGGGAGAATTTGATTTGATTCACATCCACAACTAAGGTGATCTCTGGGTTTTGGGAAGAATTTGATTTGATTCACATCCACAACTAAGGTGATCTCTGGGTTTTGGGAGAATTTGATTTGATTCACATCCACAACTAAGGTGATCTCTGGGTTTTGGGGAGAATTTGATTTGATTCACATCCACAACTAAGGTGATCTCTGGGTTTTGGGGAGAATATTTTAGTTTGCACCGACTGCCATGGAAACAGCCAAAGGGATTTTAAACGTGCAGTGTTGTGATCTGCTTTGCACAAGGATCTTCCTTTTATCGTCAGCCTCTGATGGGACAGGATGGACCCACATACCTAGACTTCGGTGAGAACTTTTCCCCCCAACTGTTGACAGGGATCGAACCAATTACCTTTTGGTTGAGACCTTGCCTCTGGACTACTTAGTCTCCCCCCCCCATCTCATCAGACAACAGAGACAAATATAATAATATTAATATGCACAACGAGTAGTAGTATATGTTACTATTATACAATTTTATACTGCCACAAAAACCCCCAAAACAATGAAGTCTTTTTACAAGCTTTATTTTCATTTTGTACAGAATACTCATTCATAGTCATGATTACCTGTGCAACCATAGCAGTTACTGCCAGGGATAAAATTTGATTTCATTCCACATTAGATTCATCGATCCAATAGCATTTGTATTCAAGGCGAAACGCACCAAGGTTGAGCTCAAAGCCACTCAATGCAGACATTAGACATTCATCTTTCTCTTGTGAAAACATTATTTATAGTAGTAGTGATGAAGGGCGAGAAAAACAGATCCAGCATTTACATTATCCACATTCAGGAGCATGCATACACAGATATCACCAGTAGACAAGTAAATATCACTTGAAGTGAATCTCCCGAAGAAAAGAAAAAGATCACTTTTTTCTCCACTGGAGACGGGTCAGTTGTTTTTTGTGTGTGTGTGTGTGTGTTCTCAACATGGCAACAATCTTTACTCAAAGAATGGAAAAGTAGTAACTTTTAGTCAGCACTTAAAACGTTAAGTATCAACGAGTAATGGACAATTCTTCATCGAGACTGAATTGACAGTAGATCTTTCCATAGATCAAGATGCTACTAGCTGCTCCTTGAGGCAGAAAAAATCCCCACAAAATAATTGTATTCAGCTGCCGTCATTATCCACATATCATTGATGATGTCATCAAACATACTTTTTCTATCTTTGACTGAGTTGTAAATTAAATGCAACACTTTTTCTATCTTTGATTGAGCTGTAAATTAAATGCAATCATTTTCAACTCCTGGTAAGGTACAGAGCTTCATACTGTTCTGTAGATATTCTTTGATACTGAAGAAGATCAGAGTAAAAATTGTGCTCACACAACAGGCTAAAAATATGAAACTTTATGTAATAAATCACATCAATTTTAGGTCATAATGAAAATACACATTGATGTATAACTAACAATATTTTATAATCAGCGCAATTGACACAAACCCACCGAGAAGTTTGAAATTTTACGAGCAATTCAAAAACTTACTCACGTCAACCCTTAAAATTAAAAATGTTATTAAATTGACGTAATTAATCCAGTATCATTGCTGAAACCTTTGGGTGTTGTTTGGCAGGCTGAAGATCACAGGCTAATTTGTTCTAAAAAGAAGAAGAACTTGTGGTGAAGATCACAATACCAATTGCCAAGTTGAAGGGGTTATTAGTAAGGAAGAATGTGGTTTTCACCATACAGGCGGCCGGCCTATCACTGAGACTCGCACAAACAGTGCCAAACCCCCCCATCACCACAGGCTCCCAACGATGTTGTGCACGCAACCAGGTAAAAATGCATTTTCACAAAAGGCGTCTGGGAGAAGAGAAAACACTTAGATACCCATGATCCTTTTCAACAAAACCGATAATGAAAACAAATTAAATCATGGCAAAACGAGACGCAAAGGGTGTTAAGACACAAAGATTTGTTATTTGATGTGAAGGAAAGGCAATGTCCTAATCCAAGCCCTGACTGTACAATGAGGGGGAAAAAAGTTTTTAAAAACAGAAAGAAAACCCCTCACCCCCTCTGAAGATACATGCGGTACCGGTACCAGCTCTCCCCCCAAACAAGCAACAACAACAACCCCTGCCCCCGAATTGTCACACAGATTCATCATGTCCAACTTCTATTTACACACCTGTCACTGTCATTGCACAATTTGCTCTTTTCACACTAGCAAGTCCACCACTTATCTACACCTTGAATTCATAGTGTAAGTTGAAGAATGTTTGACTGACAGCATCGTAGACTAGATCAGCCAATCACCAAACAAATCTCAATGACTAAATGCTGCAATTCCTAAGAAGAGCAAAGTTAGCAATTACTAAAAAAAAAGAATAAGAAAATATCAAATATCAAATCCGCAAATATTCCGGGTATTAAAGGGGAAAACAAAGAGTAAATTCCTCAAAATACAAGTAGATGGGGTTTCTTCAATTAATTAATAAGGAAACTTGCAAAAGAAAAGCAGACACTGTGTAAACAAGCAATCACTCCAAAGTCCAAGTGAACGAGTCATGTCATCATCCACCAATAGTCAAAATGATATTATCTGCACATAAAGAAATCAGTGCAATAAAATACAAAACATAGTTATGTATGTTACGCATGATAAAATTTTGTCTGGTGTGAACTTTTCAAATCTATGGAATAACACCACTGACCCATAGCACTCCGCTGTAAAACCTTATTTTCCCAAAGAACATGCAAACAAATAAGTTTTAAAAAGTCAACATTAACAAAAAGAGGGATTCAAAAACAAACTATTTTTTATATGAAGATACACAAAAATGCGAATAAGAAAAAAGTAAAAGGCTGTAAGGAACGAATTGACAAAAAAGAAAAAAAATAAATAATTGAAGGAATGAAAAATGAATTTCAATAGTACAACAATGCATAGAAGTAGACGGACATAAAATTTCAAGATAGCTCAATACCTCAGTAAAAACTTCAATTCCCAGTGCAATTATTAAATAATGGGAAAATATGTATCTACATACCAAGTGGAGTGTAATGGATCAGTGATATGAACATAAAATAAAATATATGATGATTTGTTGGCACAGACATTGATGTCAAATATAAACTCTTGTCATTCTCTTTTCGAGAATTTGGTGCAAAAAGTCCACCATACTAAATACTACTCTCAATTAGTGGATGTATTGACCCTTGATAATACCAAAGGACAAAATTACTGATTGCTGCTTTATGATGTTAGTATTACTTCCCCTCCCAAATTCACATGCGACTTCCTTTCTTGTGTTGAGTTGGCGGCACCATAAGTTGTCTATGTTCCCTGGCATCAATCTTGTAAAGCTGAGAATTTGTTTTCGAGGGTTAAATTTGCAGCTCCTCTTTGATTCGGATGTTCAATTAAGTAGGGTGAGGCTGAGCTAGTGTCCTGTGGTCCTCTGTATACAATAACAATAGAGAGAAAAAAAAAAAAGAAGGAAGAATATCAATGACCAACTGAGAAAAGAAAAAATGCGAAGAAATATAAAAAAAAAACGTCACCAAAGACGTGCCATTGGAAATGAACTTGCACACCCACAAACAATTGACATGCACATTATACGCATGCGTGTACAATGGTGGATTGAAATATAATGAATATTTTTAAGAACACAAAATACATGTGGTTCTATAATTTTAGATACATATCTTTCATATCTTTCATCAATGCGCTGCCACTAACAACATGACAAAATCTCACTCAAAACTCAAAGCCCAGAATAATATGAGGCATCAAAAGTCGACCATAAAGAACTGGAATGAGCATCAACATTTCTAATCTAAAGCATTCTTGGGATATATCATTTTTCACAGCTGTAAAAACACAATTTTCCACCAAAAACAAAAAAAGCCTACCCGCCAAGCGTTGGAAAATCAACCTCGCTGTTCACATTCGGAGCTTCTTTTTTTCGTCGAGACATTGGGAAGCTGGATGTAGATGCATTGGCAGAGCCCCTCTGAGCTGGGGGAACGTACTTGCCCGGGCCTTTTGGAGTGGGTGCCACTTCCTCCTTGGGTGTTTCTACAGGTGCTGGGGCTGCTGCAGCTGTGACAAGATGGAAATGATGGTTAAAGTTAAAGTATAAAGTTGAGACGCATGACAAAATTGTCAGAGGAGACATTACGTATACTTGAAGACCGAGTGTACTAAACATTAATAAATTTAAACACATTGACTATATCTCCATAATATTTACGGAAGATTTTGATTTTATAAAGTACTTTATATTATACCGGGACAGTTGTTTTTTCAACACAGCGCACAAAATAATGAAATAAAATTCTGCTACCACAAACTTGTCACCTGTCCACAATGGCCCTAACTCTGTTCTTTCAAACTGATATCGAAAGTGTTTAGTCAGAAACATACAATAGTGCGAAAGATTTGCCATCCCTATTTTTTTCTTTAGTAAAACCCCCATTGTAATCCGAAATTCCATTTTAGTTTAATCAAAAATCACCTTTAGTCCGAAACAAAAAGAAAAACACAGCAACCATACACCCCCAAGGCATTTTTGCCAACCCACATTACAATGTAATAAAACCAGGGTTCCCATTCATTTTCAGAGAACAAAATCCACGAGTTTTCCACGCAAGCATCAAATTTTCCAAGGGGAGCGCAGAAAGTTCTGGCATGTCCGGGCTTTAACGAACGACATGAAATCAGGTGAAAGCCCAACAAGGTAAAACGCAGAGTAAAAGAGACAATTCAAAAACGATATTACGTTTGAATGGTAAAAAATGGCAGATTTGACAATGTCAGACAAATTGAAAGCCCAGTTGATTAGGAGACAATTTGAGAATGAGCGAATAAAGACAGAGAACAGCATCAAGAAATGGCCACATCAGTTGTGCCCTGTGTGAAATACCGTCCAGTTCGAGACGGAAAAGATATAATCCCAATATTTCATAAAAATTCCAAGGCGTTTCCATTTATACTATACTTAAATAGAGTGTGCCTAGACTAGACGCTGTTGATTTGTGTCTCTGTGTGTGCGTACATGTTCATAATGTTGGCGTTGGACCACTGAATCAAAAGACGGACAAATGTCTGAAACTATCACCCCCAAACACTACCAGCCACCACAATATCTCAACACCCCTTTTTTAATTTAGCGCCCGACCCAGTTAATCGACACACTGTCTCTTCACCACCCACCCCCACACTTCCGTTCTACTAGGTTGCATCATTTCCCTCTTTATTACCTTTCTCAGATAAATGCGGTGTGTAAACGCATAGCACACACGTCTTTTCCTGTAGTGGCCTAGACATTACAAATTACACAACACATTTTGCCACTGTCATTATCATCCACTTTCTGATATCCCATGGATTTCGGGTTAAGCATTTTCAAGCGTATTATAAATGGCAAAAAAAAACAACCCCAACACGATTCTGAAATAGCTGCTCTCAACAGAATATTTACTAGTACTAGTAGAGTAAAACGATTTCTCATGGGTTCAAAAGTACATATTGGACATATACGGTTGAGCTTTTTGAAAGGTCTAATCCAGACCTTTCTCAGGGACAAAACAGGGAAAATAAATGTTTTTGAATCATGACATGTTGACCGATTTCACATTTGCAATAACGGACGGTGCACCCCCTATGCTATCGCAGTTGTTTTTGTGCGACCACAAGCAAATTTCTTAGCCATTTCCCAATCTGGGCAGACTTCTCTTAACAGAGTCCCGAACTGATTACTAACCGAGACAGGTAAGTTTTCTCAAATAAATTTTGTCCATAAAACCTCTGCCCTGATCACAGAGCAATCTCTGTCCTTGGTCATGAAGCCACTGATACTCCTACTGGATAGACTGTCCTTAACTGCATAATACGAAGGAGCCACAGTCAAAGGCGAAATATGACAATAAGTGACAACTCCACTAATGAAGACAGAGCAAACACGTGACGTTTTTTCAGACAACAAACGAGAAATATTTTCTGATGTCATCACAATGTGACATCCATTGTGTGATGGTACATTTAGATCTAGATTCTAAATATGACGAAGGGTTATACCCGAAACATCTAAGTGGAGTTGTCCTATTGTCATATTTCGCCCTTGTCCTTAACTGCAGTAGCATGCTTTGCAGTTTTCACATGTTTTCTGATGTCATCCTTCCCACCACTGGCAATGCTAACATCTAAACCACAAGGTACACGATGTGCAAAGCTCTCCCCTTCCTATATTCCTCCCGAAATTTAACACTTGGTTTACGATTCTTGCTTGGTTGAGAACTATTAGTATTACAACTAGATATAGAGGTAGGTTCCACATCTTCTAAATGTTCTATTTCAAAGACCTTTTCCCCCAGAAATCGATCCGTGCCCAATTTGAAATAAAACGTTTGTATTACCTAGATATACATCTCAGTTGTAGAGCTTAGTATTCCAAGTTTAGGCACGGTAAATTATAAAAAAACAGCAGTAAATTAATTAGTAAATCAGGAAAGTTGACACGTTTGAATAAATCCAAAACGAAGGTAAAACTAATAAAAAATATAACCCAGGTAAAGAAAGCGCTAGATGAAGAAAATAATATGAGTCAGTCATAAGCTTCGTAAACAAAGGAAAGAGACTGAAACTGTGAAAGAATGATAATAGACTGTATTTAAATGATTACAATTTAAACCTAGCAAAGCGAAAACAGTTTCTAGCCAAACAGCATTAATACGTGAATATCGAGTACTCAAAATCACTGAATGTAATCTACGATTACCATCAATGAAACTATTTACATTTATTATCGAACAAAAAAAAGGTTTTATTGTCTTCAATTATTTCTACTAAGTACAATTATAAGCTTAGTACTTAGTAGAGTTTAGTAGAAATTATAATTAATTGTCTTCGCCAAAATAATTTTCGTTCGAGAACAAAATATCGGGAAAATTAGCGGGATGTCGGCAATGGGGTTCCAAATCGGGGAAACTTGGAAGGTCTGCTAATCAAGTAAGTTAAATCCTTGACTTACGAGTTAGAGTTTCTGAGACAGGAAGAGAAACAGAAATCTGTATTAAGTTCATGTGCGTAACTGAAGCCTTGTCTCTCGATTGGATCAAGGCCTCAAATAAAATAAGAAAACCCACACGAGAGAAGCGCGCATATGATGGGCAAATCTCACATATCATGGATTAACAAGGTGAGACAGTTTCAGACACCGACATTCAGCTTATCGAGGAGGACTTACCAGGAGTTGGTGCAGAACCCTTTCTCCATGGCCCTGATACATCACGCCTCTCTTTCACCTCACCATCTTCATCATATTCATCTTCTTCTCCATCACCTTCTTTGTCTGTGTCACCTTTCCTGCATTACAGAGAAGACAAATCAGGTTTTATAAACAACCATTTACTTTCAGCAATACACAATAAGAAAAATGTTGATTTCAACTGTTTAAAATTTGTATGTAAACTTTGCCACTGTCATTTCATAAAACATAACCCAAAAACAACAATTTGATTATAATGTTATCAACTTCTGGGAAGCCTGAAAACAGACCAAACTGGGAGGCAAAGATAAAAAAACCCAACATAACCCTTTACATCTTGATTACTTAAATATTAACTAATAAAAATCTAAAGAACACAGTGTGATGTCAGAAAAACCCCCAGAAAGGAGGAAGGAATAAATAAAAAGACGGTGATAACATGAATGTATGAAGAACACAGAGAACTGAGAATGGAAGGTAAAGATCTAGGATTTGACAGAAGAAATGATAGAGAAGGAATGAGAGGAATTACCAACAAGGAAATTTTTTACAACAGAGGTGTGAAATGTATAGATTCAATGATCTCTCGCCTTTTATTAGCTCTACATTCATTTATCACAGTCTTTTCTTTCTTCCTCCTTCTGTTTTTATTTCTGACATAACACTATGTGATGTCTTAATTAGTGTTTAGATTTAGATATTTCTCGCTTGTTGTCTGACGAAGAGTTATACCCAATATGTCACTTGTTTGTTCTGTCTATCGGTGGAGTTGTCATTTATTGTTGTTTTTTCACTTATAAATATAATATAATTAATATATTGTGATAATAATACAGTTTCATAAAATGCATGAGATTAAGATAACTTTTTCCTTACGTCATCTGTAAGTTCTGAATCCGAAGTCCTGAATAATCTACAGCTTTCTCCTCTTCAAAATCATTCCACTCGTCATCGTCTGGCTGAAAAATTATGACGAAAAATAACAAAAATAATACTTCTGATAAACACTTCTGTGGAAAAATACATGCTGTCATGTTGCAGTTTAACTAAGCACAGCAGATATTTTATAATACAATACTTAATGCTATCAAAAGAGCTGTTTAAAAAAAAACATACTCATGAAGGATTGCTCTCTCTTTCTTTACGCAAAGCCATGCACTTCAAATATTTTCTTCAATAATTATCTGACTATCAGTCTTAATAAACTAATTTGTGATCCAACCAGAAAGAGGTACCATTAAAAAAAATAATATCCAACAACACTTACTCCTGTGACACTGTCAGACCCAATCGTAAAGGACTGACTTCTATGATGAAGTCTAAAAAGCTACCTCGGGGGTCAACTAAAATGGGACAAAAGAGCAATGTTCTAGCCACCATATGGCAAGATAAACGCCCTGTTCGCATGCTCTCGACGAGCTCCAATCCAACCATGGGAACAGTCTCATGTCGTGCCAAAGATGGACCCATTGACCAAGAAATTCCAAAGCCCATCCTTGACTACAATACTTCGATGGGTGGAGTAGATCTGCATGACCAGTCGCGGTTATACTATCATGTCGGCAGACGTTCCAAGAAATGGGGTCGCTGCTGCATGTGGATTTTCCCCAAGTTGTAGTAATAAATTCATGGATTATTTACCAGAAATCACCAGTTCATAACAAACTGAACCATTCGAATTTCAGACTCTCTATCTTCATGTCCTTGGTGAAGAGAAATTCAACAAGGAAAGGAGGAAGGATAGTCTAACTTTGACTGGAGCAGCCTGCAGTGATCCTTAACCAACACGTCACTGTGCGCTTGCAGGGACGGAAAAAAGGGTGTGTGTGGTGCAGGAAAACAGGACAAAAAACAAGTAAACAGAAAATTCCTGAGACTGTATGGTTTTATGTCAGGTACATCTGTGCAAGGACTTATGCTTTGCTGCTTACCACAACGACCTGAAATAGTGACCTTTGGAAACA
>JAXRKP010000201.1:257500-265000 GCA_037039925.1 Doris montereyensis
TTTTAGAGATTTAGAGAGAAAGAAATTAATTGTGAGAAATCTTATACACACCCCACCCCAAAAAACAACCACAGAAAACATAGATAGACGGATATTGAGAGAGATGTATGTATGACATGGATCGAGCGTAAACTTATCAATCAACAAAAGTAACAACAAACAAAACAAAAAAAAAAGACACATTGATTCACAACAAGCCAAGTAGGTCAGTAGATGGATGGACATGCAGGTGACAAGAAGATGAATGGAGCGTCATAACAAAAAAGAACACAAACAAACAAGTAGACAAATGTCCTGGCAATAATAGCAAAACCACCATCAAACGGAACATAGACCTAATGAGAAAGACTAAAGCTGTTTCTTTTCGTGAACCCAAAACACAAATACATTGATCGTTTTGTGCTATGAAGTCATACTATTATTATAGCCTACCATCAGGGGCTGCAACTCCCATTGGACCGAGATGTTCATTCGACTGGAAAATAAGACCTAGTCTTCAAAGCTGATATTCTAAAGAACATTTACATCAATAGTATTTCTCCATGAATAAAGAAAAGGAGGAAGCTCTGGGTAAACGTCTTGTTTGTTTTCTTGAAGTTTTCTCTCAGTCTTCTAAATTTACTTGTTCCTCTTGGGATGCAGATTCTGACTTCAATGGGACGTTCTTGGGCGCATGCAGTGCTCAGTTGGACATTCCAGCGAGTTCCATGTTGATAACTACAGATGAAGAAAGCCTCCGGCATTGTTGTGGAACTGGGGAAATGGCTGCCTCATTATCGAACCAAAGGCCCCTTGTGTCTACATCGTTGAAGTCATTGGATGCCTTTGCTACTCTTTGTTTGAAACAATGATTTTTGGGGAGATTTGATATGTCAGACGATTGCGTTTTAGATCCAGATCGGATATTGAGGGATTATTTTCATCGAAAAGGTTTGCTATTATACGGTTGTTCAAATGTTGCTCAAAGAATTTTCCTTTCCGAAACCAAATCTTTGGTTGCTAAATAATTTGGGATTGAATCTGCTTTTGGAGAACGGTCGTCTTTGATCGTAAACGCGATCCATAGAAGCCTTGG
Organism: Doris montereyensis; assembly: GCA_037039925.1. NCBI lineage: Eukaryota > Metazoa > Mollusca > Gastropoda > Nudibranchia > Dorididae > Doris > Doris montereyensis. Next base: position 258,576 of record JAXRKP010000201.1, read on the forward strand.
CTGAATCTTTGACCCCAGTCTTTGATGTGATCTTTTTTTGTAATTATTATCGTTGGGAAAAGCTTTAACAGTTTTGTCTTTTGACCGGTGTTCTCCAGATATCCGTTCAATGTTTTTGTCTGCCCCATCATAATATTGATTGTTTTGGGACGGATTCAACTCTGGATTTGCAATCGAATTTGTCCAAGTCCTTGCGTTCCACAAGTAGTTTCTTTCTCCTGATTGTGAGAGCCTCTCGGCTTGCATCTTCCCGTTTCTGTCAAATTTTTCCATTTGTCAAAGCAATATTATAAGCCTTCCATAGATCTATTTTGCTGGATTTGGGATCAACGTAGTCCTTTCTGCCATCTGGACCGATCCAATCAGAAAATTTGGCACGGAAAAGACTTGAACGGGGTTTCTTCCAATAAGTGAAATCACCCAGAGGTTTAACTTTATCCCCAAACGTCTTTTCATATTCGATGGGCTCCCAAGCCATTCCTTGATCGTACTGGTTCGAGGCGCGTGTCGTTACTTCCGGCTCACTTGAGGCCACTGGAAGTTTTTACCTTTTCATCTTCGTCAGAGTGTGAATTAGTAAACTCAGTGTCTTTGGATGCTGATATTATTGCATCTACGCCATTCGTTGTGACTGCGTCTGTGGTAATTTCATTAAATTCAATTTCATTCAAATCTTGTTCGTTTTCGTCTAAATCAAGTATGTCTTCGTCATTAAGACTTATTGGCGATGTTAGAGAGGCTGCCCTTCACTGAAGATGATAGTGTTGATGTTGATGTTGTCTTTTCATATTTAAAAGAATCGACGTCATGTGTTGACTTTGAGACGTCATGTGTTGACTTTGAGACGTGTTTGTTTGTGATTTGGGTTGTAGATGCCTTCACGGTTGATGTCAGTGTAATATCTGGTGTTGATTCTGTTGATGTTATCTTTTCTGTTGCTGTTGTGGTATCCTCTGTGGAGAAAGCGTCGGTGTCATCGCTCTCATGGCTATTATGTGCGCTCTTTCTCTCCTCTAACATCTGTAGAAGTGTTCCTGATTGGTTCATTTTTGCTGCATTCAATCGCGTTGTGATGTTCATCAGTGTTTCGAGTGTCCAATTGTGTTGTGGCTGTTCACGAGTCAAGGAGGCATACTCTTCACCACTCGCTGTCTGATCAGGGCGTTTTATAGCCGTGGATATCACATCTACATCAAAAGCGTCTTCCTCACGGAGTTTTTGCATTAGAGGAAATCACGTTTGGGCTAAAGGTGGTTCCTTCACTAGATATTGGCAATATTGTTGTAGTTACCGAATCTGTATGTGTCGTCGATGATGCGGTTGATGTTGTTGTAGGTGTGGGGATAGACGATGTCTCGTCAGGAACAGTCAACGGTATCGTTTGAGATGGACGAGAAATACTGGCTGGTCTGTTTATCGGTATCTTCTCTCCCTTTGTTTCATTTCTAAAATCAATGTGAGCAGGTTTGATTAAAACTCGTTCAGTTGACGTATTCTCATTTCCATTGGAGGTCTCACTGCTTTCACGTTCTGAAATAGTAGAACCGGAGTAGTCACTTTGCGATGATTCTGCTACTGTACCTACATCAGATGGAGTAGTCACGTCTTTATGTTTTTGTGTCGAACTTCCAGTTGAAGAGCTTCTGTCCTTAGCGGCGCTCATTTCTTTAACACTTTCATCCAATGCATTTGTCGCCATTGAATCCTGAGGCAAAGCAGCTCGTTCTTGAGAGCTTCTGTCTCAAATTCCGTCATTGCTTCCTCGCTAGCCACCAATGACGAAGTTGTTGTTTTGACGATAGAAATTCCTTCAGTAAGCTCATCGTCTTTGTCGATTTTCTCAGTCGTTTCAGTGGTTGATAGCATTGAATGTTCTTCTCAGCAAGGTCCCTGTTTGGGACAGACGTGACTATTCCATCAATGATATCAAGAGTCGTTTACGGGACCCAAATTCATTGATTTGTGCTTTCTTTCTCTCCTCTAGAATTTGTAGAAGTGTTTCTGATTGATTCATTTTTGTTGCATTCAATTGTGTCGTGATGTTCATCAGTGTTTCGAGTGTCCAATTGTGTTGTGGCTGTTCACGAGTCAGGAGGCATACTCTTCGCCACTCGCTGTCTGATCAGGGCGTTTTATAGCCGTGGATATCACATCTACATCAGACGTGTCCTCTTCTAGGAGTGTCACATTGGAGGAAGTTGCGTTTGAGATAGTGATGCTTTGATCGTTAGTGGTTTCTTCACCGGACGGTTGGTGAGTTTGTGAAAGTTCTGCGTCTTCTTCACTGTCTCCTTCCTCATCAGACAACTTTTCCCCATGGGAGGCCATGAAAAGGGTCAATTACTATTCCTGCATCGGCTGTGTTATTTGAAAGAGTTTTTGTCGAATCGGTTGCGATGTCACTTGACGTTGATGTTAGCACAGTGTTTATCATGGTGGTTTCTTCATTGTTCTCTTCCATCGGAATGGTAGATTCTAAAATCGGTGTAATATTTGAATCAGATTTGTTTTCAAAACCAGTTCCATTTGAGGCAATTGTGTTCTTTTTCGATTTCGCTCTCAATGATTTCATTATAAAATTTGTCAAGTTGCTCTCTCAAACCATCTAGACTCGTTGTTGTTTTGCTTTCTTCAGAAATTTCGTTCACTGTAGAATTTTCCAGCGAAGACTTTTTCATTTAAGACGGATGATTCTGTCACTTCTATAACCTCTGGCAATTTGGTTGTTATACGAGTGTTTTGAGAAACGAGTTCCTCCTCTCCGGTGCTTTGCTCGATGTTCGTCGCGCCATTGATGATCTCCTCATCCGAATCTGTATTACCTGTCGACTCTATGGGAACAGTTGAACGCGCCAAAGTGGGAGAATTGGTTGATGTTGTAAAAGTACTTTCTGTTTTCGTTGAGGATGTGATTCCTTTATACGTCTCAATTGAAGGAATTGCCGATGTCAGATCCATCGCTTTGTTTGTGTTGCTGTCTACAGGCACATTGTCCGTTTGACTATCATTAACGCTCTGTACCTTGTTGGCTTCAAATCTGCTGCTAGTTTTGATATTATGCGTTGTCGGTTGTGTGTCACCACTAAGGGCAGATTCGGGTGTTGCTATGGAGTTGGGAGTAGATGTCTCATGTGCACTACTTTTCTCGTTTTCAGACAGAATACTATTATTGTCTGCTACAGTGGTTTGGGTGTTTGTATTTTCAATTTCCATTTCATTGGACAGTCGTCGTCGTCGGTAGTGTCTCGTAGACCTCTGTACTGTCGTCGAAATCTTTATCTTCTTCAAACGATTCACCTTCGTAAGAGTCATCATCATCAAGTGACTCGATCACATCGTCTTCATCCTCTAGAACGTCTTCAAATTCATCGTTGTCAGCCATGTTTTCCATATCTAAGGTATCTTCAAATTCATCATTGTCAGCCATGTTTTCCATATCTAAGGTATCTTCAAGCTCATCGTTGTCAACCATGTTTTCCATATCTAAGGTATCTTCAAGCTCATCGTTTTCTTGTGACTGATTTACCGCTTCTGTGGACGCGGATGAGCCGCTCTTATCTTCTTCCTCCGTTTTCAATGTAGATACGATGTAATCTATTTCATCGACATCGGCATTTTCGTTTGAATCAGGGCCCAGCTGCTTGGTCGTTGGAATCGTTACGGTGGTTGTTTTATCTGAGGGATACGTGATGGAGCTTGAAACGAGGTTTTCCTGAGATGTCTGCTCGAATTTCGATGAAACTTTGTCTTCGGTATCAATATGGTTGTCGTATTCATCGGCATATTCCCCGAAGGCCGCAAGTCCTTTATTCTTGTATTCATCCAATCCTCCCCGACAGCCTTCATTACAATGCGACGTTTGTTTGGATAGAGTGCTCGGCGATGTCCAGATGTCTTTACGACTCTTTCTGTGGGCCAGCGCGGACACGCAGTACTCTTGTTCTGCCAGGAATGAATCTCCTTTTGTTACCACCATTTCTGACGATTCTGTGACCTCCAGCTCCGAATCGATCCCCTTTAGCCCTGTACAAACGTTGCTTTAGAGATTCCCTAGGCAAGAAAAATCTCTTTTTCACTAGCTTCTGACCAGCTTTGCTTTGGCCTTTGGGTAGCGGGGCGCTTACCTGTCTCACCACGCTGTATTGGATTGGTCCACGTGCGGCAGCAGCGGCGTTGATTTTTCTTTTGCGGTAGACGACACGTCTTCTAGGCATTCCTCTTTCCACCTTTTCTGACTACTAGCATAACTCGTCGTCCCAATTTCGTGTCCTTGACAATTGAATCATCTTTTTCTTCATCGTACATTTCACTTCCTTTAGCTAGATCAGTAGGGCTAATGATCTGGACAGGTTTAATGGTGGGATTCTTACCGGAGAAATCTTCACCTTGGGCGTGTTCGTTCATCCATTCACCAAGAACCAACGATTGGGAATAGAGTTCAGCTTTTGGTTTTCGAATGCCAACTGATCGAATGAAGTAGTTGCCCTTTTTACCACGAGCTCCAAACTTGGCTAATTTCCTCCGTCTCATTACGTTGAACGGTAGAGAGACGCTGTATTTCTGTGGAAGTCCAAACTTTTTCAGATCCTTTGTATTTTTGATAAATTTTGTGTTCAAGAAGGGCCTCTTGCGTCCAAGAAACCGTAAGGGGTAAGGCAAGGCACCGTCTGTGTTGACATTGTTACCGGCTCGCTGTTTCCAAGGTCGCACTACAACTTTAAAAGGACGGGCTTTTATAGAGCCAATGGGTGAGTTCTCTGCATCATCGGTGTCAGTTTTTGGAGAAGTCGTAGAATTAGAAGCCATTTTAGTATCATCCTGTGTGTGTGACTTTTCATCGCTGTCTTTTTCCAAATCCTTCTCTTTCGGTTTTATTTCGTCCGCTTCGGTCGGTACTGGGTCAAGATTCTTTTCGTTTTCATTTTCCTTTTCCTTTTCCTTTTCCTTTTCCGTGCTTTCGGGAACTTGTGTTGGTTTATCATCTGAGCTTGGCAGGTCTTGAGATGTCTCGAAAGTTGTGGCCGATACTGAGTTGCCAGTATTCATACTGTTGTACTCTGTAAATGAGGTGTCGTTACCAATCACGTTACACAAGGTGGGAAGATCGATTTCGGCCAGCAGTTGAAGCAAGAGATCTATCACCTTTGCTTTTTCTGTGCAACAAGAATACAAAATAACAAAGAAGCGATAAGCAACAAATAGATATATTGATAGTCAATGGCTTATAATATGATATCACAAACACTGAGAGAAAAATTAAAAAAGAAATGAAAAAAAATGCAATTTCGCAAAATAATTAATGAAAAATTTACTAGAATTTAAACAAATAATGTATGATTTATAAATTGTATCCAGATTGAGAACTTTTTTTTTCAAAAGTATGTGTTTCAATGAAGCATTGGTGATAAGCCTAACAAAGAAAAATCAATTGATAATATTTGTTTATGGCAATTTGATTTATTGAGACAGCCTGTACAAGTCAAAATGTGACAACGTCTGAAATGGTATAGTGCTATTGCTAGAATGCCATTGATGTTTTGCATGCGCCTACTATATGTCAAAAGCAACCTTTTTATCGTGAAGACATATTGCTATATAATCATTCAAACATATTTGTTTTAGGAAATGTATGAATCGTATGCTGATGATGTTAGTGCTGTATGATAAACGTTGTCCATGTTTCCCAATTTACCTGCAGGCGTGCCGGGCAAACTCTTGCCAAGTATGGCTTGAAGGTCCAAATAGTCCTGGCTGGCAAGGGCCAGTTTTAGTGGTACTTTGGAGGTCATTGGCTTTGCACTGATTGGCTGAGGGATGCACCAAAGGCAGACGACAAGTGCCAAGGGCAAAAAGGTCAAACTGTTCGAAAGTGACGTCATCTGGGAGGGGGGGGGGGGGAGGAACAAACGGTGAGAAGAACATGAATAACTTTGGCAAATTCGAGAACAAGGCCTCGCAGGGGCCGTAGAGGTGACTAGCTATTTCGTTGTGATGTCGTCATTAGAACTTTAATGAAGGAAAAAAAACCCAATTGATATATAAAGAAGTTCACTTTGCCACCATCATAATATTTGCGATGCCATACATGATTAAATGGGTAGTGTAACGCTTTTGTATTCCAGATTGACGGAACAGAATGTTTCGAGGATAATCAGTAGTATTGGTGTTGTGAACAGCAGAGAGGTTCTACTTTATAATCTAAAAGAAAAAAACGTAAACAAACAAAACCGAACCAAAAATAAACAGCCTCACCCCTTTTTTAAAAGGAAAAACAACAAAACAATCTCAAAACAATAGTCAAAGAAGAAAGACGAGATTATGCTTTGGGGGGGAGGAGTTTCTATTTAAATCTGATGTGAGAAAATAGATAAAACCGATAATAAACAATTCATGTTTTCACCAATATCAGACAGAATAATATGACC
>JAXRKP010000201.1:272500-285000 GCA_037039925.1 Doris montereyensis
CATTTGAACATGGAAACGAGTGGAAATTCCAGTGATATGTGAAACCCATCGTATTCGGTTTTAATATTTCACTGATAAACTCAAGTGATATGCCAACCCCATTATAGTCGGTTTTCATATTTCACTGATAAACTCAGTGATATGATCAACATCATCGTATTCGGTTTTAATATTTCACTGATCTCAAGTGATACTGATAAACTCAAACGATGATTTATGACTGGATACTGGATGGATTTCTTTCTTTATGCCTGCGTCGAGATGTTAATACGAGGATTAGCCTCTATGTGAAGTTGGTTGTTTTTTCGTATCCACAACGTTGTTGTAGTTGAAGACAAAGGACAGACACTAGCAATTTAATAAAGCGTAGCATATAAATCATAAAATGCTTTTAACTTTATTTGAATCTTAGATTCTTTTTTTTTTTTTTAAGTTGCGATCCTAACCGTTAATTGGGATGCGAGTTATCGCCGGTAATTGAAGCATGGAAAACAAGACACAGATATGGAGGTTCACACACGGAAGGCAAGGATAGTTTGTGTATTTTAGGATTCGACTTTCATGAAATCTTCCAGTCAAATACAGAATGTAAAAACATTGACTTCAAGAAGTGAATACTAAAAGGCAGCTGTATGACTTGCATTGGAAGGATGACAGGAAAAACGGTCTTATGTTGTCGTAATTCAATGAATCTTATTGTAAATCCAGTATTTTCAGTTACTACCTTTCAACGGAATCCTTTGAATGCTTGGAGTGTGCAAATGTGGCTCCTTGTAGCGTTGCTGTTTTAGAGGAGATAACTAGTTTAGCAATTTACATTCCTGAACGGTGAACTTGAGTTTATAGAGAGACAACACTCCAATAAACATTTTCATTTTCACCAAGTTATTTGCTGTTTCAGCTATAAAAGCTCTAAGCACTAAGTCATACTATAGGCTTGGTATCATGGAAGCAACTGATGCCAAAACAAATAGACACAATAATGTTTCCATTTGATATATTTTTACTTCAAAGACCTTGCTTTGACATGTTTGAAAACAGGATCTGTATAAAATGAAATGCATGGTTAGTAGAAGTAATAGGAAAGCAAACTTACCTTCAAAGAATCACGAAGTTAAAATGGATCTTCCAATATATAACCAGCGCGAAGTGAAAATGTCCTTTTTAAAAAAATTACGTCAATGACTCCAAAAATCAAGAGAAGCAGACTGTCACTTGGTGTCGCTGTTGTGTTATTTCATTTCAAATCTGTGACTCGAATCAGTCCAAAATCGAATTAATTGGTACGAAAACACTTTTAAAGAAACAGATTCACTGGAAAGTATCTTGCATGAAAGCTTGCAGTATAAAATCTGAATCAATTTCAGACGATCCTATCCCACATGGCTAAGACTGTTGCCCCGAAAAGCGAAGACTTCTGGTTCAACCTCCAGCAACGATCATCAGTATCTTTGAGGTAACTGCCTGTTCAATACTGGAAGGGCCTGTCTTTGCTGCTCTGACAACCGAAGCTCTCCTTTTTATAAGCGAGCTGAAATGTTTGTCGTCGCTTTGAACTAGTTGATCTGAGGCGTCACCTAATCAGAGAGTCATGTCTTAGCCCCCATCCCCGTCTTCTCGTCCTCCTTCCACAATTCTGCTCTATTAATAATAGTCTTTCAGTGCTGCATCCCTTCACTTCACGGAGGCCAGCCCCCAACCCCATCATGTCGAATCCCTCCTGTTTTCACACTCACAACCCCCCCCACTCATCACCTCACCCTTCCTCAAACTTCTCTCACTCACCTGAAAGGACTCGAGTTCCTGGTCCCAGCTTCCCTGTTCATGTTATGTCTCGTTCGTTCGTTTGTTTTTCCACGAACTCGCAACTTGTTCTATGTGTGTAGTTTCTATTTCTGTGTTGTTGGACTTCACCTGAGAGACGGTTTGATGTTGATCCCGTTTGAACGGTGGGGGTTCTTGGTCCAAACCGGATGCCAGACAGTTCCCCGTTGCCGTTTGGAGTTCTGCTGCCCATAATACATTGCAATGTCAATTTTCTCCACGAGCGTTCTTTTTGGAGAATAACTTGGGCATTCGTTGACCGGTACGAAATTCAATTTTAGGCCGCAAAAAAGTTCGAAAAGCTCTATATTTACCAAGCGTCCAATTATGTTCTTCGAGACGCCTGAAAGGGTTTCATCTTCCTGGTACATTGTTTTATCGAAAAAACCCAACTTCATCGTGATTTGAATGATTGCAATTTCATCGTAATTTGCCATGTTTTGATCCTGGTCATTTTTGCCTTTCTTTGGGATTTTTGTTATTTCCATTCCTATTCTAAAAAATGTTTCATTTGAAGTAAAGTTTGATTTATTTGGTTGGGCTGGGGTTTTCGGGTGTTTTTGTTGTTGTTGTTGCTTTTTCTGGGTGTGTGTGTGAGAGCATGTATGCGTGTGAATATAAAATAAGTAACTCTATCCTCTACAGCTAAAAAATAAATAAATGCCAATGCGAATGCAATACGCGGACAGTTTTCATTTTTGATAACACAAAACTCCCTGTACAATCTGGGCACACACAAAACAACAAAAACAACAACAACAACAACAACAACGTGTATTTTACATTCAGCTTTGTCATTAATAAGTCGTACTCTGAAAAAATCTTTAGTCTAAGGAAATTAAAGGAATTGAGAGAGAAAAAGTGAAAGAAAACCGAACTTGACAAAATGCATGTGAAGTATTCAGTCCATATTCAAAGTAACGGTATGAAATTTCTTGTCATGAGTTATAATTGAGTGGGATACCTTTTCTCTTATCATAATTGAGTGGGATACCTTTTCTCTTATCATAATTGAGTGGGATACCTTTTCTCTTATCATAATTGAGTGGGATACCTTTTCTCTTATCATAATTAATCGACGTTCGATCTGTTTTCAAACATTTTATTGATGAAAGGCGTGTAAAATGCATACAATCAAACTGTCAAATTAATATATTAAATAAATGATTTTATTTCAGGTTCAAGAGACCTTTGATTGATAAATAAATCGACGTTATTATTATTATTATTATTATTATTATTATTATTATTATTATTATTATTATTATTATTATTATTATTATTATTATTATTATTATTATTATTATTATTATTATTATTATTATTATTATTATTATTATTATTATTATTATTATTATTATTATTATTATTATTATTATGAGTGTTTTTGTTATGTCTATTTTCATTGCCACAATGAAGATTCTAACTTTTTTCTTAGCACTGATTTTCACAGTTATTTGGGGACAATCAGGATCTCACTGTTGAAGAGATAATGTTTGGCAAGATCTACCTGTTGGAATGAAAAGCCATGTAAGATCTCACCATCTGTTCTCTGAAACGGACATGAGTTCACTGTTGTTTGTATAAGTCTTAGATTGGCAAGTTGTCTCTTGTTACATTATGACAAAGTAAGACAGTTTAGGTTATAATGAAAGACAGGGCCTTCGACTCAGATCCCCAGGCAATGTAGAGCATCGTTACGAGGAGTTCAAAAAGGACGAATTCTAAATTGATATTCTGAAGAAACCAATTCATTGATGGTTAATTTACGGACAACATTAACCACGTAACGAAAATATTTCATGGCATTGCAGGGTTGTATAGTTGAAGATTTTTTTACCAAGGTTCATTTAAGTTTCTTGATTTCCATTGTCTCTATGTAGGTAATGGTTACATTTAGGTTTCATTGATTTTCATTGTATCTATGTAGGTAATGGTTGCATTTAGGTTTCTTTGATTTTCATTGTCTCTATGTAGGTAATGGTTACATTTAGATTTCTTTGATTTTCATTGTCTCTATGTAGGTAATGGTTACATTTATGTTTCATTGATTTTCATTGTATCTATGTAGGTAATGGTTACATTTAGGTTTCTTTGATTTTCATTGTATCTATACAGGTAATGGTTACATTTAGGTTTCTTTGATTTTCATTGTATCTATGTAGGTAATGGTTACATTTATGTTTCATTGATTTCCATTGTATCTATGTAGGTAATGGTTACATTTATGTTTTTTTGATTTTCATTGTATCTATGTAGGTAATGGTTACATTTATGTTTCATTGATTTCCATCGTATCTAAGTAGGTAATGGATACATTTAGGTTTTTTGATTTTCATTATATCTATATATTATGCAATCGTTACATTTATGTTTCTCTATTTCCATTGTATCTATGTAGGTAATGGTTACATTTAGGTTTGCATTGATTTTCATCGTATCTTTGTAGGTAATGGATACATTTAGGTTTTTTGATTTTCATTGTATCTATATAGGTAATGGTTACATTTATGTTTCTTGATTTTCATTGTATCTATGTAGGTAATGGTTACATTTAGGTTTCTTGATTTGCATTGCATCTATGTAGGTAATGGTTACATTAAGTTTCTTGATTTTCATTACATCTATGTAGGTAATGGTTACATTTAGGTTTTTTGATTTGCATTGTATCTATGTAGGTAATGGTTACATTTAGGTTTTTTGATTTTCATTATATCTATGTAGGTAATGGTTACATTTAGGTTTCTTGATTTCCATTGTATCTATGTAGGTAATGGTTACAATTAGGTTTCCTGATTTTCATCGTATCTATGTGGGTAATGGTTACATTTAGGTTTCTTGATTTCAAATGTATCTATGTCGGTAATGGTTACATTTAGATTGAACCCTTTACTGATAATACTAATTATGTTCTCCACTGTAGCTTCGCGTAATGTCATTGTCTCTCTTTTTGCCCACCTTTAAAAAAATATGTACCATCTACCCCGTTTGGTGATTGCTAAAGGTTGCAAATCCATATTTAAATAATGCTAAAAAACATGGAGTCAGTTCCTATCAACAGGAGTGTAAGATTTACTTAGCAAATTTCAATTGAAGTCAGCTACTTCTAGATCTACTTACAAAGGTTGAAAACAAGCTTGCAGATAGTTCTAGATCTACTTACAAGGGTTGAAAACAAGCTTGCAGCTACTTCTAGATCTACTTACAAGAGTTGAAAACAAGCTTGCAGCTACTTCTAGATCTACTTACAAGGGTTGAAAACAAGCTTTGCAGCTACTTCTATATCTACTTACAAGGGTTGAAAACAGGCTTGCAGCTATATCTAGATCTACTTACAAGGGTTGAAAACAAGCTTGCAGGTACTTCTAGATCTACTTACAAGAGTTGAAAACAAGCTTGCAGCTACTTCTAGATCTACTTACAATGGTTGAAAACTTGCAGATAGTTCTAGATTTACTTATATGGGTTGAAAACAAGCATGCAGCTACTTCTAGATCTACTTACAAGGATTGAAAACAAGCTTGCAGATACTTCTAGATCTACTTACAAGGGTTGAAAACAAGCTTGCAGATATGTAGTGGGTTAGACAAGTTAACGATTCCTTGTCGCGCAATCAGTATGCAGAAAAAAATGAGTCGTTGAAAATAACGAAAGAGAAATGACTCATTGAAAATAAGGAATAAGAATTGACTCATTGAAAATAACGAAAGAGAAATGACTTATTGAACATAACGAAAGAGAAAAGACTTATTGAAAATAACGAAAGAGAAATGAGTCATTGAAAATAACGAAAGAGAAATGAGTCATTGAAAATACGGGATAAGAAATGACTCATTGAAAAAACGAAAGAAAAATGACTTATTGAAGATAAAGGAAGAGAAGTGACTTATTGAACATAACGTAAGAGAAATGACTTGTTGAAAATAACAGAAGAGAAAATGCAAATAACGGAAGAGAGAGGGGCTAATTGAAAATAAAAGAAATGACTTATTTAAAAGAAGAGAAGTGACTCATTGAAAATAACAGAAGAGAAAAGACTCATTGAAAATAACGAAAGAGAAATTACTCATTGAAAATAACGAAAGAGAAAAGACTCATTGAAAATAACGAAAGAGAAATGACTCATTGAAAATAACGAAAGAGAAATGACTTATTGAAAATAACGAAAGAGAAATTACTCATTGAAAATAACGAAAGAGAAAAGACTCATTGAAAATAACCAAAGAGAAATGACTTATTGAAAATATCGCAAGAGAAATGACATTGAAAATAACGGAAGAGAAATGACTTATTGAAAATAACAGAAGAGAAAATGACTTATTGGAAAATAACAGAAGATAAATGACTTATTGAAAATAACAGAATAGAAAAGACTTATTTAAAATAATGGAAGAGACATGACTTATTGAAAATAACGGCAGAGAGATGACTTATTGAAAATAACGGCAGAGAGATTACATATTGAAAAAAACGGAAGAGAAATGACTTATTTAAAATGAAAGAAGAGAAATGAATCATTGAAAAGAAGTGAGAAAAAAGGCAGTTCTATCCGAATTATGTTTTACGATTTTTCTAGTGCATTTAACACCATCCAACCACACATACTCGCTGAAAAGCTCCTTAAAATGAATGTCAACGCTAACACTGTACTTTGGATTTTAGATTACCTCAGCAACCGCCCACAATTTGTCAAAATGCGGCGTTCATCTTCCCCCTTTCTCTTAGAAAATCAAACCAAACCTCCCGTTGACCTTACTTCTGACACATTATATACTAATACTGGTGCTCCCCAGGGTACAGTAATATCCCCATTTCTCTTCTCCCTGTACACCGCAGACTGTAGATCCAAACATGACGACGTCATCATAGACAAATACGCGGACGATACTGGAAATCGGACTTATAATTAATGACAATGACAATAACTATTTGAGTGAAGTAGACAATTTTGTGAGCTGGTGCGACCAAAACTACATTGAATTAAATATTTCAAAAACTAAGGAAATGATAATTGATTTCCGGAAAAATAAAATTGAACCCTCCCCAGTCACCATAAAAGGGATAGAAATTGAGCGAGCACAGAGCTACAAGTATTTAGGAATAATAATTGATAACACATTGAATTGGACCGAGAACACAGACAACATCATGAAAAAAAAAGCGAACACACGGCTTTATTGCATGAGAAAACTGAGATCTTTTCATGTCGATACACACCTATTACAAATGTTCTATTCGTCAGTTATATGTTCGGTGTTGACCTTTGGGCTTCCCAGTTGGGGTGGGAACATAACTAAATTTGATAGGAGGAGACTTGACGGGGTGATCAGAAAGGCAGGTGGGCTGATTGGGAACACACAGGACTCATTTGACACAGTTTATGAACGACGTATAACCAAAAAACTGACTGACATCACTGATGACGAAACTCATCCACTTCGTGCAGACATTGACTGTCTAAAAATAATTAGAAGTGGTAGGTTCAGAGTCCCAGGGCCAACACAAACAGATACCTGAAATCATTCATTCCGTCAGCAGTCAAGATTTTTAACAAAACAAATGGACGTGGGGGTTGGACGTGGATGAATGAGCTTTGACCGAGGGCGTGTATGTGGGGGTTGGTTGGGATGTAGTATGTGTGTGTGTGGGGGGGGGGGTGAGGATCCTACGCATTTCTGTGATGTATTTATCAACACAAATGGAGGTGGGGTTGGGCATGGATGAATGAGCTTTGTCCGAAGGCGTGTGTATGGGGGGGGGTTGAGATGTTCGATGTGTGTGTGTGTGTGGGTGGGGGGGGGGGGTCGAATGAGGTTGTGTATCCTGCGCATTTCTGTGATCTATTTATCAAAACAAATGGATGTGGGGGGGGGGGGGCGGAAATGGACAGAATGAGGCTTTGATCGAAGGCATGCATGTGCGTAGGGGTCGGTTGGGTAGTGTTGTGTGATGGGTGGGGGATAGAATATGGTTGTATATCCTACGCATCTCTGTGATGTATTTATCATAACAAATGGACGTGGGGGGACAGGCATGGATGAATGAGCTTTGACCAAGGCATGTGTGAGGGGGTCGGTTGTGTGTGTGTGTGTGGGGGGGCTGTGGGAGGGCTCGAATGATGTTGTATATCTTAAGCATTTCTGTGATGTATTTGTCATACTAATACTCTTATTATATTTATATTAATGTTTAGCAATTTTTAATGAATAGATCTATGTATTAATTTTTTAAACTTAATGAACAGAAGAACAATAACGGAAGAGAAAATGACTTATTGAAAGGGACGGAAGAGAAATGACTTATTGAAAATAACGGAAGAGAAATGACTCATTGAAAATAACGCAAGAGAAATGACTTATTTGATAAACGGAAGAGAAATGACTTATTGAAAATAACAGAAGAGAAATAATTCATTGAAAATAACAGAAGAGAAATAATTTATTGAAAACATCGAAAGCCAAATGACTTGTTGAAAATAAGACTTATTTTAAAAAAACGGAAGAGAAATGACTTATTAAAAATGAGGAAGAGAATGACTTATTGAAAATAACGGCAGAGAGATGACTTATTGAAAATAATGGAAGAGAAATGATTTATTTAAAATAACGCAAGGAAAATGACGTATTAAAAGTAACGGAATAGAAATGACTCATTGAAAATAACGAAAGAGAAATGACTTATTGAAAACAACGGAAGAGAAATGACTCATTGAAAATAGTGAGATGCTTGTTGGTGTCTGAAGTGAATAACTCCAAAAAGAAGTAAGCTAAAAAGAAAAGAGTAAAGTTCTTTTCGAGGCCCTAAAGGCCCATAGTCAAGTAAAGTTCCTTCAAGGGCCTTAAAGCCTATAGAGCCGAAGTTTATCTTGGTTTCTATAGCGTTAAGCGGAACATGTGAACATTATCACCCCTGGCCAGGACGCCAGTCTGACGCACGGTTTTACTCCCAAGCTAGCGCTTGTAACTATTTGCACCTGGGTAGAGTAGGGAAAATGTGTGTTAAGCGTCTTTCCCAAGGAACACAACGTCGGACCTGGCTTTGCTAGGATTCGAACTCGGTACCTCATGATCCCCAGTCCGGTAGTCTAACCGCTCGGCCATCGACGCCACTGAAGTAAGGTTGCAGGGTGTATTTCTGGAGCTGTCCTTCATGTTCTTTATAAAGAAATCGTTTGTCTTTAGAAAGTTGTTGTTTTTTTTCGCTTACTTATTCATTTATCCATATTAGATGATAGAATTTGTATTTTTTGTATTCCTCTTTCAGTCGGATGAGGATTATTTTACACCCCATGTTTTTGCCAGTCCCCATTTCGGTCTATGTAGAGTGTGGAAGTGTCTGCGATATTATGCTGAGTGTCTTCTCCAAGAGCATAATTAATGCAACTTTGGCTACCTAGCACTGGGCCATCGAAGCTTGTAGTTGCATGGTAAAGTAGTCTTCATGCGTTACATGATCAAGCGTACACGGGACCTCAGATTTGTTTTTTTGGTGTTCATTTCCGTTATAAAGCTCACAATGAATCAGAGAATTGTTTTCACATGAAACTAAGCAATGTGAATGATTTGCTTGCACATCAGCGCGCTTCTAACCCCATGTTTTTCCCAGGTTCGTTTCACATCATAAAAAGTGTTACCCAAACTTACTTCTTAAACTGGATTTGTTTATACTTTAGTGGCGTCAGTGGCCTAGGGGCTAGTCTGTCGGACTTTAGATCATGAGGTTACGGGTTCAAATCCTGGCAAA
Source organism: Doris montereyensis (assembly GCA_037039925.1). NCBI lineage: Eukaryota > Metazoa > Mollusca > Gastropoda > Nudibranchia > Dorididae > Doris > Doris montereyensis. The sequence continues at coordinate 282,068 of JAXRKP010000201.1, forward strand.
GCTAGACCCGACGTTGTGTTCCTTGGGAAAGACACTAACTACGCATTTCCCACTCGATCCAGGTGCAAATGGGTAGACGAACTAGCGTGGATGTAAGAAAACCCGTGTCAGATTAGCGTTCTGTCTAGGAGGTGACTTTTACCACGTGTTTCGCTTCACTCTATAGAAACTGGGATAAGCAGGCTGCTGCTGCTCATCATGACGTTGACGATGATACCAAGGGCGGTGATCTTTGACGCTTCTTTTTCAAAAATTAATTTCATTTTTGTGTATCGTTTTTTATGGTTTGCATTTGTTCGTTTATGTTTTTTTTATGTTTTTGTTTTTGTTTTTAGTTTTGGTTTTGGTTTTGGTTTTGGTTTTGGTTTTGGTTTTGTTTCCATTTATGCAATATATTAATGTGACATATTAGACACTAAGTACGGCTCAAGACACTAAATGTATCTAAAACAGACACAGCCACATTCACACACGGTCAAACGCACACACTCACACACCTACACACACGCACGAAAGTGCAAAAACAAAACAAACCCATACACCCACAAACACACACACGCACTCGATACCATAGTAACCTCCTTGGAGGAGGACCAGTCTACGTGTAGATACATACGCGATATTGACAAGACACAAAAGAGAAGGTAAAAAAGTAAAAGAATGAAAACAAGAACAGATAAAAAACCCCAAATAAAAATAGATAAAAAACAAATAAAAACATGGACTTAGCTCAGGATAGGGGCCGATTATAGGAGAGGACGGTCGAGAACTCTGCTAACGTTTCCGCTTCAACAGCCTCTTGGGGAAGACGATTCCAAAGACGAGATGTTGAGGGGAAGAAGGAGTGGAGATGTGCGTCAATTCTGGAAGTTGGAATGTTGATCTTTTTGGTGTGGCCTCGGGTGTTCCTATTGGCATAACTAATATGATTTGACGCAGGGATGTCTAAAAATCCATTTGCCACCTTGAAGAGCGTTGTAAGTTTGTTCCTTTTCCTCCTCGACGAGGTCGGAAGCGCTTGTCTGTGGTGAGAAGTCATGGTGCATTTTTCTTGCTGCCCTCCTCTGGACCATCTCTAATGAATGTATGAGGTGTTGTTGATGGGGGTCCCAGCTGACATTGCGTACTCGAAGATGGGCCAAACCAAGGCTTTGAAGCAGAGTGCTTGGGTTGCCAGGGGACATCCTTCAAGGTTCCTGGTGATGAAGGTACTCGTTTGGTTGGCCTTTGTTACGGTTCGGGAAACATGCTTGCCCCACTTCAGGTCTGATGACAATTCGACTCCAAGGTATTTTGCGGAGTTAACGCGTTCTAGTCAATGTCCGTGTAGTGTGTAATCGAATGTTATTGGGTTCTTTTTGTTTGTTATCGTCATGGCTTGACATTTAGAGGCATTAAACTCCATTAGCCATTTCTCTTCCCATTCTTGGAGTTTTTGCAGGTCTTGGTTTAAGCTATGGCAGTCTGTTGGAGTGGATATGTGCTGGTATAGTATTGTATCATCAGCAAAAATCGAATTTTGGATTTGATGTTGTTGCCAAGATCATTGATGTAAATCAGGAACAATGTCGGTCCAAGGACAGAGCCTTGGGGTACACCAGACGTCACTAAGCCACTGTCTGACTTTTCTCCTTCGACCACGACCTCTTGTGTGCGGCTATCGAGGAATGCTTTGATCCAATGAAGGACTCTGTTTCTAATACCGCTTGCATGGAGTTTCGATAGAAGACGTTGGTGTGGCACTTTATCAAAGGCTTTTGAGAAGTCCAGTAGGATGACATCTGTCTGTCCTCGTTTGTTCAGTTCTGTGGCTATGTCATGGGTTAGGGATATCAGTTGGGTCTCGCAGGATGTTTGTTTGCGGAAACCATGTTGTGCATCTGTAATTAGGTTATTTGTCTCGATGTGCTCTGTGATTGCAGACCTCACAATATGTTCCATGAGTTTGCAGCATCTGCACGTTAGAGAGATCGGCCTGTAGTTTGCAGCGTTGCTTATGTCCCCTTTCTTGAAGACTGGTTGAACAAGGGCGTGTTTCCAAATTAGGGGTATTTCGCTTGTTTCAATGGAAATTTGGAATAGTTTAGTTAAGGCTGGGGCTATCTCCGTCGCAACCATCCGCAGAAGGCGAGAAGGTATTTCGTCAGGACCTGCTGCTTTAGTTGGATCGAGATCTTCAAGAAGTTTTTGCACACCTTTTACGTTTATTGTAATATCAGGCATTATTGGACAGTCGTCTGTGTTTGTCTCTTGGTGGGGGTTGCAATCCTCTTGTGTGAATACAGAACAAAAACTGGTCATTCAGGGTGGTAGCCTTGTCTTTGTTCGTTGTTTGTGTTTTGTTGCATTTAGTCAAGGGAGCTACTCCGACTGTGTCACATTTCCTGCTCTTGACGAATTTCCACAGTTTTTTGGTTGATTTGTCATCAATTAGGTTGTTTACATAATTTTGTATCCGATTTTCACATCTTGCTTCCTTTTTCAGTAGTTTGTATCTTTCCCAGTCACTGGGGCTATTCGATTGTTTGGCTTTGCTCCATGCTCTTTGTTTTCGCCGGGATAGTCTTTTTAGATCGTTGGTCATCCATGGCTGATGGAATCTCGATGAGCAGGCCTTGGTTGGGACGTGCTCGCTTATCATGGTTTGTAAATGGTTACTTATTAGGGTCCAAAGGGCTTCGACATCATGGGATTCTTGAGGCATTATTCTGGTGGTAAAAGCCTTTGTGTCCTTGAGTATTGCAGTGATGTTGGCTTTTTTCCATATGGTCACTTTGTGAGGTACCGGTTTGATTTTACTGGCTTTAAGTCTGTTTTCGGTTATAACGATGTCATGGTCACTCAGTCCTGGGATGGTTTCTGATTTCATGGTCAGGTTTGGTCTATTAGTGAAGAAGAGGTCTAGAACTTTATCCCCTCTTGTTGGCATTTTG
>JAXRKP010000201.1:290000-305000 GCA_037039925.1 Doris montereyensis
TTAAATGAGTTAGAATCTGTTTCTTCAATACACGTATTTGCCCATGTCAACCGCGAAAGACGAGAAAGGAGGGGAGAGGGGGGGGCTAAGAAATTCCTGATCTGTGGGTAACTACGTCAGGTGTAATGCAATGTTCCCTCAATCTCTTTATGGCACATAGAGTCGAAGTTTGCTTTCTATGTAATTTGGAACATGGGGCATAACTGCGTCTCCTATTTGCTAGTCTGTCACAGGTTTCACCCTCCAACAGGGATTTTGATGAGATGTTAATTTGTGACATCCTGTTTCTTCAAACCTGAAAGACGAGAAAGGAGGGGAGAGGGGGGGGGGGCTAAGAAATTCCTGATCTGTGGGTAACTCATTGAATGCAATGTCTGATTGAATGAGAATATTTTTGAATACGGAGTTCTCATTGAATCCGAGTTCTCATTGAATCCGAGTTCTCATTGAATCCGAGTTTCATTGAATTGGAAGTTCTCATTGAATCCGAGTTCTCATTGAATCCGAGTTCTCATTGAATCCGAGTTCTCATTGAATCCGATCTTGTTGAAACCTTGGTTCTCATTGAATCCGAGTTCTCATTGAATCCGAGTTCTCATTGAATCCGAGGTTTCGTTGAATCCGAGTTCTCATTGAATCCGAGGTTTCGTTGAATCCAAGGTGTCTTTACTTTACATTTACGACTGATTCCTGACATCTCGATAAGAAAAATTAAATCGACAGAGTTGTATAACGATATGAAGCCTAAAGACGCAGTTAGCTAGAAGACTGGATCCTCTGTTGTCCTGTCACTTATTGCGTTGATATGATGTGTATGCAATTGGGTTTGTTTTGTTGTTGTGTGTGTGTGTGTGTGTGTGTGTGTGTGTGTGTGTGTGCGTGTCTATCCAATCTGTAAAGTGGAATCGTTTGTTCATCATTTAAAATGCTAAAAAAAAAAAAATTGCCGTCAACATACCTCGAGATTATGCCAAATGAAGATAATGTTAGAAAATTCACCGTCATCGCACATCAATAAGAAAGCAATAGGAGAGTGTGTAAGCTATGGTGCCTCTCCTAGTCAACCCCACCCATCCGTGTCGGGGAACACCGAGGCCATCCATCGACAGCCATCGGAGGCCTGGGATGCACGCATGGCATTGGTATCGCTCGATGCCCCGACAAACACGGACTTGACACTTGACATTTGACATTTGACATGCACTACGCTACATCCCCACTCATCTCCTTCCCATCCTTTCTAAGTGTAGCAGTACGTTCATAGATCTAGAATCGTGATAGAGGCTACAAGAGTGTTCTGCGGGCTTACGTAATGTTGTTTTCAAAACTTGAACATAAAGAAACGCTTCCCCGTGGATTGATGCCAGTCAGCACAATACTGAACCTGGTTAGAGCCGAGGTTGCTCATATTTTGTATTGATTGATGCCAGTCAGTACAATACTGAACCTGGTTAGAGCCGAGTTTGGTCATATTTTGTATTGATTGATGCCAGTCAGTACAATACTGAACCTGGTTAGAGCCGAGGTTGCTCATATTTTTTTTAATGATTGATGCCAGTCAGTACAATACTGAACCTGGTTAGAGCCGAGGTTGCTCATATTTTTTATTGATTGATGCCAGTCAGTACAATACTGAACCTGGTTAGAGCCGAGGTTGTTCATATTTTTTATTTGTAAAACCTGATCTGCTTTCATTGACTTAATTAAGGGAATAATCGGGGATTTTGATTATTAATGACCTCGTTGGACCTGAAATCTCATTCAATCCGTGCTCGTTAAAGACAAGATTAACTGTTAGATCTACTCAGGAAAGTCGATAAAAGTTTATTTCCCAAAGGACAAAAACGTCGGACCTAGCATTGCTAACATTCGAACCCGGAACCATGCGATCCCACGTTCAAAATCTTGAAACTTAAAAAATCGGACAAATGAAGCCTTTCAGAACGTCATTTGTTTGCTCTATGTATACGTGGGAACATGAAATGCTTTGCGTCTTCCCAAATCAGCTAGGGTCTACATCCGGCTATAAAAGTCAATATTGGCAGGAAAATTGAAGCAACGATGGGCTATTTGGGAGACTCGTTGTTATAAACAACATTCATGACATGCAACTCAACACCCTAACACCACAATTCATAACCAGTGATCTAAATGTCAAAAATCAGCAACACAATTGAATGACGTCGAATTATTTTTTAACAAAAAATTCTTTATCCTTCTATATTTTCTTTCCTTAAACAATGGCACTAGTAATATAGAACAAGTTCCCTTTATGGTTTGTGGATTATAAAACTAAAATTTACCTTATCTAACAATTTGTAGCGTTTATCAGAACAGAATAATGTTACAAAATAAACTCCTGGGGGAAAAGGCAAAGCTTGGACTTTCACCTCCTGAGCATAGCTGAGCATTCGTGTCCGGTTAAGGTTGAAGATCGTGTTAGGGTTGTCACGAATCTACCTTTCCCAGGGTACAATATCGGATCAAGGAATTTTAGGATTCCACAAGTACTCTTTGTGGAGAATTGATTTCTGTTTTGTTTAAATAAAAGTTGTATTGTATCGATTAAGACATTAGGTCCTTCGATAGCAATGCGTTCATAGGAAGGCTTTTAAAAGGTAGTGTCCTGCCTCTGCTGGCGTGGTGTACTATTGAACACATACATAGATCTAGATATTTCGAGACAAGAACATTATGATAATTGATTGCAGACAACAACAACAAAGAAGCCACAAACTGAATATGAAAGCGCAAAAGTGGAAACAATCCAAAGATAATTCAGCTTAAGCTTTCTCACTGCAGTGGCACTGGTGACCTAATTGCATAAGGTCCTGAGTTCGAATCCTAGCAATGCTAGGTTTGACGTTGTGTTCCTTGAGAAAATGACCACTCGGCCCATGTGCAAATGAATATCAACAACAGCTTGGGAGTAAAACATGCGACAGATTAGCGTCCTGTTCAGATGGTGACTATTACCACACCTGTTCCGCTTCACTCTATGAAAACCGGGATGAGCTCTGGTCAATGGGCCGTAAGATACTTTAAGGAATTTTTTTCATTAGCCCCAAATTGTATGTTTGTGATTTATGACTTTCCAAGTCCACACAATTTATATTTCCTGCTGTATAAATCAATCAGAGGCATTATTAAGGGTAAGAAAGAGTATGCTCAGAATACCAATTATTTTATCGGGCTGTTTTTTATATCTCGTTTGGTTCATCTTTCGCATGAACATGAAATGTGTTTTAATTATTCTCAAGCTTGAAAAACAATTTCCTTGCGACTATTTCTACCGTTACCCAAAATTATGACCTCTATTCAACATTCACAGTGAAATTTAGACCTGTCCAAAATCATGACCTCTATTCCACGTTCACAGTGACATTTAGAACTGCCCAAAATCATGACCTCTATTCCACATTCACAGTGACATTTAGGCCTGCCCAAAATCATGACCTTTATTCCACATTCACATTAATCGTTCTCCTGAGGAATTCAATTTGACTTATGATCACCAACGCTTTGCTGACTCAAAGCCGATGTCTCAAAGCTCTGATGTTTACAAATCGAAATGATCAAGAAGGGAATCCAGTTCACCAGCTATTGAGTTAGACATGTCTTGAGTGCGACATTTTAAATGTCTTTGTGGCAATGTCTCGGGCATCGGTCACGCTCTATTAACCAGCCGGCCTCCTTGTGAAAAAAAAGAAAAAGTATCTCTCTTACTCCACGTGAATCTCTATCATTTCTTATCTAAATCTCACCTGAAATACTTTACAATAAATAACCCAAACAAATCTACGACCAATGAATTAAGAAAAGTCCAACTTAATCCTCAATATGGCATTTCCCCCATCAGTTATTGCTGAAACGAAAACTCATTTCTATAAAAGCAACTTCAAGGTCGTAGTGGAATTTCAGGTTAAAGTTAATGAAAATGTCTTCCATAAAATAATGAAATCAAAACTTACAAAGGTTCTGTGAATAGATAATGATTTATATATAATAGCAGAAATATTACATATTATGTAGGTGGATAGATAGACACATAAATAAATAGATAGATGGATAACTAGATAGAGATAGATAGATAGACAGACAGATAGATAGATTGATATATTATATATAGATAGATAGATGGATCAAGGATGAATGGATGTATGGATTGATAGATGTATATATAGATAGATTGATAGGTAGGTAGATGGATAGATAGATATATACACAGATAGATCAATGGATAGATCTATAGATAGATAAATGGATATATATATAGATAGATAAATTGATAGATAGATAGATAAATGGGATATATATAGATAAAGATAGATAGATAGATAAATGGATAGATATATAGATAGATAAATGGATAGATATATAGATAGATAAATGATAGATATATAGATAGATAGATAGATCCATAGATAGATAAATGGATAGATATATAGATAGATAAATGGATAGATAGACAGATAGATAGAAGAAGGTAACAACAATTTAATCTAATATATATAATTCTGAGTTGGTCGTTCTTTATGTGTCAAAGGCTCTTGAGACTTCGGTATAAGGCGTGCGATATAAATAGTCTTTACTATTGTTATCATTACTACTGTTATGATTATTGTTATTTTTATCATTATTATTATTATTATTATTATTATTATTATTTATTATTATTATTATTATTATTATTATTATTTATTTTTATTATTATTATTATTATTATTATTATTATTATTGATATTTTTATTATTATTATTATTATTATTATTATTATTATTATTGATATTTTTATTATTATTATTATTATTATTATTATTATTATTATTATTATTATTATTATTATTATTATTATTATTATTATTATTATTATTGTTATTATTGATATTTTATTATTATTATTATTATTATTATTATTATTATTTATTATTATTATTATTATTATTATTATTATTATTATTATTATTATTATTATTATTATTATTATTATTATTATTATTATTATTATTATTATTATTATTATTATTATTATTATTATTATTATTATTATTATTATTATTATTATTATTATTGATATTTTTATTATTATTATTATTATTATTATTATTATTATTATTATTATTATTATTATTATTATTATTATTATTATTATTATTATTATTATTATTATTATTATTATTATTATTGTTATTATTATTTTTATTATTATTATCATTATCCGGGTAATGGACAGGTGAGCACCTGTACGGGGAATAGATGATCCCGTCATCTACGAGTCTCCTGCTGCCTTGCAGGCGGGTCTTGGCCAACCAAAGGCTAAGGGAGTTAACCCTGACAAAAACAACCTGCTGCCTTGCAGGCCGGTCTTGGTTGACCAAAGGCTAAGGGAGTTAACCCTGACAGTAAATAACAAGGCCTGATAGGGGGGGGAGCAATGAAGAGCATGAGCAAGACCAAAGCCCAATACGACAAACTAAGAATGCAAAAGGAGAAATAATGAAAAAAGGCAGCAGAATCATGGAAACATGGAGAAATAATTTTCACCAATTACATAATCCGTCCAGAACGTATGAAACAAGGAGTAAAGATCAATTAGTAAGAGTAACAAGTAATACAGAGGAGACAGCTGAAGGTGTAGATATAGCAATGGAAGAAATCCAAACAGCTATAAGAAAAGCGAAATTAGGAAAAGCCCCATGAGCAGATCAAGTTTATCCAAAAATGTTTAAAAACTAAGGGAGAGAGGCAGACAAACTACAACATGCAATATGCCAACAACTATGGAAGTCCAAACAGGAGCCAGACGACTAGAAAAAATGGAACTGTAGTACCAATACATAAGAAAGGATCAACTATGGAATGCTCAAACTATAGAGGGATATCACTACTTAGCCTCCAGAAAAAGTATATGTCAGGATACAGGAAATGAGACAAAGCAAAAAAAGCAGAGGATCAGATTGAAGAGCATCAGAGTGGATTTAGACCAGGAAGAAGTGTACAAGATCACATATTTACAATCAGACAAATAATAGAAAAATTCCTTCAGAGAAACATTGACCTGCACCTGTGTTTTATTGACACTGTGAGGAGGGGCGAGCTATGGCATTCCTTAAAAGCACACGATGTAGAGCAAAATTTATATAAGCCATTAAAAGTTTTTACAATAAACCAGTTTGTGCATTCAGAGTAGCTGGAAACATATCTGCAGAATTCGATGTCTATATAGGAGTAAGACAGGGTTGTATCCTAAGTCATCTTTTGTTTATCACATGTATGGATTCAGTCCCAAAGGCATCCTCAAAAATGAAGAAAATTAATGCAGGTATGTGGAAGCTCGAACCAGTCAATGTATCATTGCTTTCATTTGCCGTTGATTTAGTTCTGTTTGGAAAATCTGAAAGTGACCTTCAGTCGATTATCAACATTATGAACAATGAACTAAATAAAAGAGGAATAAGAGTAAATGCAAAGAAAATCAAAACGATGCTAGTAACTAGAGAAGCTAAAACACAAAATCTTAAATTGGGCAGGGAGAATTTAGAACACGTTCAGCAAAAGAAGAAGAAGAAGAAGAAGAAGAAAAGAAGAAGAAGAAGAAGAAAAAGAAGAAGAAGAAGAAGAAGAAGAAGAAGAAGAAGAAGAAGAAGAAGAAGAAGAAGAAGAAGAAAGAAGAAGAAGAAGAAGAAGAAGAAGAAGAAGAAGAAGAAGAAGAAGAAGAAGAAGAAGAAGAAGAAGAAAAGGAAGAAGAAGAAGAAAGAAAGAAGAAGAAGAAGGAGAAGAAGAGAAGAAGAGAAGAAGAAGAAGAAGAAGAAGAAGAAGAAGAAGAAGAAGAAGAAGAAGAAGAAGAAGAAGAAGAAGAAGAAGAAGAAGAAGAAGAAGAAGAAGAAGAAGAAGAAGAAGAAGAAGAAGAAGAAGAAGAAGAAGAAGAAGAAGAAGAAGAAGAAGAAGAAGAAGAAGAAGAAGAAGAAGAAGAAGAAGAAGAAGAAGAAGAAGAGAAGGAGAAGGAGAAGAAGAAGAAGAAGAAGAAGAAGAAGAAGAAGAAGAAGAAGAAGAAGAAGAAGAAGTGGTGATTTTCGTACCTACCATTCATCAAATTTGGACCAATGCCCTCTCGATCTCATTGCCGGCCGCCAAACTACTAGACCACCGACGCTACGATCATTTAGGGAAAACAGCTTCTATAAAGCTTTTCTTTGGTCACATAAAGAAGCTATTCAATTAGCTTATTGCTTACTTAGAGGTGTTCAAAAGTGTCTTCAAAACTAAAGAGAGATAACTCAGAAAAAAAGAGCATATAACGCATTGGCTGTACGAGTTTGACTTTCCTTAATGCAAAAGGCTTAAATTTTGTTGTTATATTATAATATCAATGATATTGTCGATTCTGATACGTTACCGAGATAAAACATGATCAAAAACAGATTTATCAGTGTAGAAACTAGATAGTGAAAAAAATATGTTATGATTTAATATCCACTGTGAAATCAATAGCCTATTTGTTTAGGGGAACTCATTATTTCAACCCACGTATAAAATTATTAATCAAATCTGAATTCCAAAACATCAAAGCTTGACCAAGAAAATAAAGATCAAATCAACTTATTCTATAAAATAAAAACGATAGATCTAATAGCGAAATGCATCTGAATCGTCGAAATGCGGAAAATGCTATAAGAATCCAATAACAGCTGTTTTGGTTCACGTAGAAAAAAGGATGATTTGTATACTTTGTCTTGGCAAAGGATAGCCATTTGTTTCACATACCTGATTCTAGCCATTATGACGTATTATTTGGTTATCACCTGCCAATTCAACTTTAGCTCATTATCTCAGAAACTGATCTTTTGAAAACTGCTCTTAAGAAAATAGTCAGTTTCACTCCTTTTTATGTTCAATACATCTTGATAGTTGACCACAAATCTTATTTCACCTGATTTCTGTGGGTTTTTCGACTTCAGTGCAAATTCAAACCGTTCATTTTCATCTTTTCTTGTAGATGTCACAATAAATAAATTTACTTTCAATAGATTTTGTTCAATTTACATAATGCTTTGAAATACAGGGAGATTATAACAGTAGATTTCAAATAGTCATAATAGTCAAACTCATTGAAATACATTTCAAATATGGTTACATTCGGCACAGCAAATCGTAAAATGTTGATCCACATCAACAGAAAACACATAAAAAGGGGATTATGTGAGAGTGTCAATTATTCTCTTCTATGTACTATCAGAGTGGGATGCACCTGGTTATTTCTTCTGTGTACTATCAGAGTGGGTTGCACCTGGTTATTTCTTCTGTGTACTATCAGAGTGGGATATTTTATTTCTTCTGTGTACTATCAGATATATACCTGGTTATTTCTTCTGTGTACTATGAGTGGGATGTACCTGGTTATTTCTTTGTGCACTATCAGAGTGGGATGCACCTGGTTATTTCTTCTGTGCACTATCGGAGTGGGATGTACCTGGTTATTTCTTCTGTGTACTATCGGAGTTGGATGTACCTGGTTCTCTCTTCTGTGTACTATCAGACAGGATATAATTTCTTCTGTGTACTATCAGAGTGAATGTACTGGTTATTTCTTCTGTGTACTATCGGAGTGGGATGCACCTGGTTAATCCTGTGTACATACCTGGTTATTTCTTCTGTGTACTATTGAGTGGGATGTACCTGGTTCTTTCTTCTGTGTACTATCAGAGTGGGATTACCTGGTTCGTTCTTCTGTGTACTATCAGAGTGGGGTATACCTGGTTATCTCTTCTGTGTACTATCAGAGTGGGATGTACCTGGTCGTTTCTTCTGTGTACTATCAGAGTGGGATGTACCTGGTTCTCTTCTGTGTACTATCAGAGTGGGTACCTGGTTATTCTTCTGTGTACTATCAGAGTGGGATGTACCTGGTTATTTCTTCTGTGTACCTGGTTATCAGAGTGGGGTACCTGGTTATGTACTATCTGGTTACCTGGTTTCTCTTCTGTGTACTATCAGAGTGGGATGTACCTGGTTATCTCTTCTGTGTACTATCAGAGTGGGATGTACCTGGTTATTTCTTCTGTGTACTATCAGAGTGGGATGTACCTGGTTATCTCTTCTGTGTACTATCTGGTTACCTGGTTTCTCTTCTGTGTACTATCAGAGTGGGATGTACCTGGTTATCTCTTCTGTGTACTATCAGAGTGGGATGTACCTGGTTATTTCTTCTGTGTACTATCAGAGTGGGATGTACCTGGTTATCTCTTCTGTGTACTATCAGAGTGGGTGTACCTGGTTATCTCTTCTGTGTACTATCAGAGTGGGGTGTACCTGGTTTCTCTTCTGTGTACTATCAGAGTGGGATGTACCTGGTTATCTCTTCTGTGTACTATCAGAGTGGGGTACTATCAGAGTGGGATATACCTGGTTATTTCTTCTGTGTACTATCGGAGTGGGTGTACCTGGTTCTCTTCTGTGTACTATCAGAGTGGGTGTACCTGGTTCTCTCTTCTGTGTACTATCAGAGTGGCATGTACCTGGTTATTTCTTCTGTGCACTATCGGAGTGGGGTGTACCTGGTTCTTTCTTCTGTGTACTATCGGAGTGGGATATACCTGGTTATTTCTTCTGTGTACTATCGGAGTGGCATGTACCTGGTTATTTCTTCTGTGTACTATCGGAGTGGCATGTACTTGGTTATTTTTCTTCGGAGTGGCATGTGGTTCTTTCTTCCTTACTATCGGAAATGTTACCGGTTATTTCTTCTGGAAATGCCATCGATGGCATGTACCAAGTTATTTCTTCTGTTTACTATCGGATTGGCATGTACTTGGTTATTTCTTCACTATCGAAGTAAGAAGTACTATGAGTTAAGACTTCTATGACCTATCCAGCAAACCTGGTTATTTCTTCCATGTACCAATCGGAGTGGCACCAACTTGGTTATTTCCTGTGTACTATCGCCCACCCACCAACCTGGTTCTTTCTTCCTTAATATCCGAAACCGTTACCGGTCAAGATGACCTGGAAATGCCCATCCACCAAACGCCAAGTTTTGTTTGTTCGTTTAATTACCAAACGCCCATCCACCAAACGCCCACCATCAAGTTGATCACAGTGAATTAAACGCCCATCAAGATAAAAGATAAAATGAAACGCCCATCTACCAAACGACCCATGACCTACCAAACGCCCATCCACCAAACTCCCATCTACCAAACGCCCATCTACCAAACGCCCATCTACCAAACGCCCATCCACCAAACGCCCATCTACCAAACGCCCATCTACCAAACGCCCATCTACCAAACGCCCATCTACCAAACGCCCATCTACCAACCGCCCATCCACCAAACGCCCATCCACCAAACGCCCATCTACCAAACGCCCATCCACCAAACGCCCATCCACCAAACGCCCATCTACCAAACGCCCATCCACCAAACGCCCATCCACCAAACGCCCACCCACCAAACGCCCATCCACCAAACGCCCATCCACCAAACGCCCATCCACCAAACGCCCATCCACCAAACGCCCATCCACCAAACGCCCATCCACCAAACGCCCATCCACCAAACGCCCATCCACCAAACGCCCACCCACCAAACGCCCATCCACCAAACGCCCATCCACCAAACGTTCACCCACCAAACGCCCATCCACCAAACGCCCATCCACCAAACGTTCACCCACCAAACGCCCATCCACCAAACGCCCACCCACCAAACGCCCATCCACCAAACGCCCATCCACCAAACGTTCACCCACCAAACGCCCACCCACCAAACGTTCACCCACCAAACGCCCACCCACCAAACGCCCACCCACCAAACGCCCATCCACCAAACGTTCAACATGCTGATACCCACCAATTTTTCACCCACCAAACGCCCATCCACCAAACGCCCACCCACCAACCGCCCATCCACCAAACGCCCATCCACCAAACGTTCACCCACCAAACGCCCACCCACCAAACGTGTTCCCCAAAGATCACCCATCAAAGGCCCACCCACCAAACGCCCACCCACCAAACGTTCACCCGGCAAACGCCCATCCACCAAACGCCCACCCACCAACCTTGGATGACCAAACGCGGACGTATCCAAACGCCCAACACCAAACGCCCACCCACCAAACGCCCACTGACCAAACGCCCACCCACCAAACGATCACACCAGACATGCTGAAAAGAGCGTGGGTTGAACTTGATCACACCAAACGCATGCCCAGGAGAGCCTGGGTTGAACTTGATCACCCACCAGACAAAGCCCACCCAAATCCAAGAGGCAATTCCACAACCTAACATGCTGATAATAACGAATTTTTCAGTAAGATGGCACACCAGCACACTTGCATGCCTGCCGTCCGCAGATTGTCTTTTGCCAAACAGGTGGCTTGGCCTGGGTTGAACAACAAGACAAGGTGTTCCCCCGAGATCACCAGGCCTGACCGTTTGATGCCACATCTCTTGGGGTTACGGCAAGGCTTGGGTTGAACTTGAATTAGCCGTAACCTTGGATGATTTGAAACGTATCTTTTGGGTCAATACTCTCGATCACACCAGACAACTGAAAAGAGCCTGGGTTGAACTTGATCACACCAGACATGCTGAAAAGAGCGTGGGTTGAACTTGATCACACCAGACATGCTGAGGAGAGCCTGGGTTGAACTTGATCACACCAGACAAACTGAGGAGAGCGTGGGTTGAACTCGATCACACCAGACAAACTGAGGAGAGCATGGGTTGAACTTGATCACACCAGACAAACTGAGGAGAGCCTGGGTTGAACTCGATCACACCAGACATGCTGAGGAGAGCCTGGGTTGAACTCGATCACACCAGACATGCTGAAAAGAGCATGGGTTGAACTTGATCACACCAGACATGCTGAAAAGAGCGTGGGTTGAACTTGATCACACCAAACATGCTGAAAAGAGCGTGGGTTGAACTTGATCACACCAGACATGCTGAAAAGAGCGTGGGTTGAACTTGATCACACCAGACATGCTGAAAAGAGCGTGGGTTGAATTTGATCACACCAAACATGCTGAAAAGAGCGTGGGTTGAACTTGATCACACCAGACATGCTGAAAAGAGCGTGGGTTGAACTTGATCACACCAGACATGCTGAAAAGAGCGTGGGTTGAACTTGATCACACCAGACATGCTGAAAAGAGCGTGGGTTGAACTTGATCACACCAGACATGCTGAAAAGAGCGTGGGTTGAACTTGATCACACCAGACATGCTGAAAAGAGCGTGGGTTGAACTTGATCACACCAGACATGCTGAAAGAGCGTGGGGTTGAACTTGATCACACCAGACATGCTGAAAAAGAGCGTGGGTTGAACTTGATCACACCAGACATGCTGAAAAGAGCGTGGGTTGAACTTGATCACCAGACATGCTGAAAAGAGCGTGGGTTGAACTGAAAAGACATGCTGAAAAGAGTGGGTTGAACTTGATCACACCAGACATGCTGAAAAGAGCGTGGGTTGAATTTGATCACACCAGACATGCTGAAAAGAGCGTGGGTTGAACTTGATCACACCAGACATGCTGAAAAGAGCGTGGGTTGAACTTGATCACACCAAACATGCTGAAAAGAGCGTGGGTTGAACTTGATCACACCAGACATGCTGAAAAGAGCGTGGGTTGAACTTGATCACCGTATCTAAGTTTGCCGAACAACAAGCGGATCGCAAATTCAGTGCCTGTGATACCAGCTGATGGCATAATGCAACTTAAAACTCTGATGTGGGGCTTTTTCCTCGATGGGGTTTACATTAAATATTTAGGTCTGACATTGGCTACGGTTTTTATAAACACCCTTTAATATCAAACTTAGATCTCAGCTGACAAGAATAGAGAGACAGAGACAGAGACACATTATGATAAGTGTTGTAAATTCGTTTTTCCCCTGTGATAAATATTATATTATCTAGATCTCTGTAATACCTAGTTGGTGTGAGGACAAAACCACTATAGATTACATGTGCTAGGGATATGAATTTGCGCTAAATTCAAAGAGGACAAATAAACATTCTTGTATAAAATGGTTTTGATGATATTAGGACAAATAAACATTCTTGTATAAAATGTTTTGATGACATTAGGACAAATAAACATTCTTGTATCAAATGTTTTGATGACATGATTTTTCCAGTCACTGTTCTGGTCAGGGACGTACAGCAATGTGCACCGTTTGTCTAGACAAGGTCAGAACTTCATCACTTTGGAAGACACCTTGATTGGCTATCTGGCAGACCGGCTGAACTGGTGTGGAGGCAACACTTCGACAGGAATCAACTATGACGAGTAAGCACTCACACGCACTACAGTCGAGGAACTCGATAGTCCACAGGCAAGGTGTCGGAATCTCAACCAAACGGTAGTGGGTTCGAGCATCATCAACGATTGGAAATGTTTCTACCTGGTCCAGTTAGGTGGATCGACACCTAGTCCCATTGGAGACGGACGATAAAAAAGGAGGTCCCGGGTGCATACCACACTTTGTGCACGTTAAAAACTCCCTCGACTGTTTACAGAGCAGTCCGGAGAACACTAAAAATCCTACCGAAAACCCCGAGATCACCTTTGTTATGGATGTGGGTGAATCAAATCAAATCATATCAAATCAAGCACTACAATCAACTCCAACAAACTGCTCTCATTCCACTTCAGTTTTCGTATGGAATGGAAAGCAAAGGGAATGGAAAGCAAAGGAAGTGGAATGCAAATGGCATGGAAAGCAAAGGGCATGGAAAGCAAAGGAGTGGAATACAAATGGAATGGAAAGCAAAGGGAATGGAATACAAAGGGAAATGAAGCGAAAGGAAGGAAAAACAAAGGAATGAAATGCAAAGGGTATGGAAAACAAAGATCATGGAAATCAAAGGGAATTGAAAGCAAAGGGACTGGAAAACAAAAGGAATGGAAAGCAAAGGGGATGGAATGCAAAGGGAATGCAGAGCAAAGGGAATGGAATGCATAGGAATGCAAAGCAAATGGAATGGAAAGCAAAGGAAATGGAATACAACGGGAATGGAATGCATAGGGAATGCAAAGCAAATGGAATGGGAAGCAAAGGGAAGGGAATGCAACGGGAATGGAATGCAAAGGGAATGGAAAGCAAAGGGAGTGGATAAAAAAAGGAATGGAACGCAAAGGGAATGGCAAGTAAAAGGAATGGAATGCAAAGGATATAGAAAGCAAAGGAATGGAAAGTGACGCGAATGGAAAGCAAATGGTATCGAAAGCAAAGGGAATGGAAATTTTAAAAATGGAAAGCAAAGGGAATGGAAATTAAAGGCAATGGACAGCAAAGGAAATGGAAAGAAAAGGAACTGGAACGCAAAGAGAATGGAAATCAAAGAGAATGGAAAGTAAATGGAAAGGAAAGCAAAAGTAAATTGAAAGCAAAGGGAATGAAAAGCAAAGGAATTGAAAGCAAATGGAATAGAATCTAAAGGCAATGGAAAGCAAAGGGAATGGAAAGTAAAAAGGAATGGAAATCAAAGAGAATGGAAAGTAAATAGAAAGGAAAACAAAGTGCATTGAAATCAAAAGAGAATGGAAATCAAAGGGAATAGAAAGCAAAGGGAATGGGGAAGAAAGGGGAATGAGAAGCGAAGGGAGGGGCAAGCAAAGGGAAATGGAAATCAAAGGGAATAGAAAGCAAAGGGAATGAGAAGCAAAGGGAATGAGAAGCAAAGGGAATGGGAAGCAAAAGGGAATGAGAAGTCAAAGAGATGAGAAGCAAAGGGAATGAGAAGCAAAGGGAATGAGAAGCAAAGGGAATGAGAAGCAAAGAGAATGGGAAGCAAAGGGAATGAGATGCAAAGGAAAGGAAAGCAAACGAAATTGAAAGCAAAGGGAATGAAAACCAAAGGGAATGAGATGCAAAGGGAATGGGAAGCAAAGTGAATTGAAAGCAAAGGAAATGGGATGCAAAGGCAATGAGAAGCAAAGGAAATGGAAAGCAAAAGGGAATGGGAACCAAAGGGAATGAGATGC
>JAXRKP010000201.1:312500-407500 GCA_037039925.1 Doris montereyensis
CGGTTATCAACGTTCATCTACTTTTCTAGCGGGGATAAACAAACAACGGTTTACTGTATCAATATCAAAGGTATGGCACGTAATACGTCGTTCACAGCTCCAATTTCATATTATTTTCGTAATTGTATATCAAGTCGTGACAAATGCCCAGGGACTCCGGATGCATGCTCCACTGACTTTTCAACACAACGCCCTTGCAAAGCATTTCTATCTCGTGGATAAACGGACAGCCAGAACAGAAAGACAAACAACTTAAGAAAAAAAGGAAAGTTTCTTTTAGTTCACCTCTGCCATTGTCTTGTACACCATTCCACTGTATTTCTATCTTTGTCTGTGATTTTCCTCGTCCTGTGCGATGGTGTTGTGCAAGGTTTGTGGGTGTGGAGGGGGGTGGCCGGGTGTTTCTCCTGTGTGAGTGTGGTGTTGATATTTCCTTGTCTATCTGCCCCTCTATGGGGGGCATTCTACATCTGTCTCAATCTTTCTCATTCTAGAGGTCCCTATGTGTCTGAATTCCCGTCACTCTGTCTCTGTCTAAAAATCCCTGTCAAAAATAAAAATAAATTTGTCCCTCTCTCCCTCTCTCTCAATCTCTAGTCCCTCTCTCTCCCTCCCTCCCTCTCCCTCCCTCCCTCCCTCTCTCTCTCCCTTGTCTCTCTCTCCTCTTTGATTTGGTTCTCTTTCTCTGTCTTTCTCTCTCTCTCTGTATTCCTCGTTACGTATCCGTTTTCTTCTTTACAACCAGAGACATGCACGACAAATTTCTAGTCGACCTCCGGCAGTCAGTGAGGTCCAGAGGAATGGAGTTCGCGTGTGTAGAAAATCCACCGTAGTAACAATTGTGATTTGGGGAGTTCACATAATATAAAGGTGAACTCATTTAGATAAAAAGTTTGATTTTGGAATTCACATATGAAAGAAAATCCACTGTAAGTAAACAGTTTGATTTTGGGTGTTCACATAATATGAAGGAAATCCACAGAAAGCAGAAAGACGAACGATTTAAATTAGGGGGATATTTGCACCAGGTGGTGGAAAATCAAAAGATATTTGCACCAGGTGGTGGAAAATCCCAAAAGATATTTGCACCTGGTGGTTGAAATATCAAACAAATAATCTTACCTGGTGCAAATAAATTTGGGGATATTTCCACCATCTGGTGCAAATATTCACTTCGTTTAAATTATGGCAGCGGGGAGTATGGGTCCTGAGAGCAATTTTATAGTTTGAAGAGATACACAATTTTAAGCTTTATAGATGATTAGGGAAGCAGATTGTGAAAGTCATTTTAGAAAATGTGGTGTCATGGACACGGCTGCCATCTTGAATTTTTGGTGAAGGGCTGGGTCAATTTTGGCAATTTTCGAAAACTTTGTAGTCCTATAGTTTTAAACTTAATGACTTATAATTCTGCTCATAAAAACTTCAAGTCAATATCCTTAAGCTGTGTTATGGATGTTTTAATATCTTGTATAGCTTTTCTTTCGCAACTTTCAAAACTTGAGGCTTAAAGGAAACTAATTTCTCAATTTTCCAACAAAGAGCATGAATTTCTCAAGAAGTACAGAAGACGTTTTTAAGACTCCATAGACTCTTATTAATGATATAAAGCAACTGTGTCAAATTCCAAACCAATTCGTTAAAAATTATAGAACTTTTTTTTTGCTTTTTATTGTTGTTGTTGTTGGGGTTTTTTTATGGCGGGTTTTTTGTAATCTTTATTATTGTGTTATGTCAAATTCATAACAGTTTACTAAGGAATAATAATAAATATGCGAGGGTCTTGTGTTCCGACAGTTCTCTAAGAGTTAGATGCATGTTTTGGACTGATGAATGGACAATACTCAATAAAATCGTTTAAAGATATATAATTCTAATGACATTATAATACAAAAGGAAGAATGCAATTTGACATAGACAAGTCATGGGATCCAGAACTTGACATTTAAAAGTGACAGTATTTTGTCTCTTGTAAATCTGGAGTTATTTTCAAACAAGATACATGGTCTCGATATTCAGGCGTTTAAGGTGCGACAGAAATATCAGGATATTTTGTATGTCAACATAACACTCCATTTCAATAAAAAAATGTTTCTTATCTCGCCAAGTTCGCAGGTGTCGTCGACGCATGTTTCCATAGGAGCTGTTATCATCATTGCTTTTTATGATAAAATTCAGTATCATTCTGTTTTCCACACAATATTCAATTATAAAATCCTCTGTTTCCGCAAGAATGGAGTGATCTTTCGTAGAGATCTAAGACAAGTTTCGTATAGCTGTTGTTGCGTTCGGGCTGTGTGATGCGATGTCCTGTGTCTTTCTTGATTTTGGATATCTGCATGTGTATTTTACTGTCGTCAAATTGCTCAATCTTGTCACTATGGCATGCGTGATTACTTTTGTGTTGCTGATCTTCGATGGAGTGAGTAGAATTAACATCTCGTGAGCTTGTGTTTTCCTCCAAGGCTTTCAATGTCTGACGTTGTGTGTGCCCTCATTGTCGGATGCGTCGGTATCGCTTTCTGTACTTTCTTGCTCTGTTGTGTTGTTGTGATTCTTTATGTCGTCTAGGCTCTTTGATAACTTTGTGGCCTTGGCTTGTTATGGGTGTTCAACGTTTTCTTCGATGTCGCCGTATTTGATTGTTTTAGAATGGTTTTGGTCCCTTGTGATGGGTTGACTTTCCTTGTCGTGTTGCACACACCCTGATCCAATAAATCCTTTTTTAACTGTTTCTTTAGTTGAGCTATCGGTGGCTGGTGATACATCTAGCACGCTGTGTGAAACGACAGCGCTATTTTGACTGTGTAGTAATCCTGAGTTGCTTGTCTTTCCTGTGCTAGCAGCAGATACATTTTCTTTTTTTTCAGCTAAAATGACATTTTCAGATGTTGTTTTTCTTTTGACAATGACATGCGATGTTTTTGCAGTCTAAGGTTGTCAGGCTGTATTTGGCTAGGTGACTTCCGTTGAAAGCTGACAGGGGTCAAACAATGAATCGTTGACACACACACACACATGTCATTCATGGCATCAAAACGAAGAACGAGAGTGGTGCGTTGTTGATTTCTAGCTACTTTGTAAAAGGCGAGTTGAGATTCTTCTAAAATCTTGTTGATAATACATTCGAGCATCGTCAGTAATCCGGTAGCTGGCATTGCGATGTCGTATTTCCACACAAAAACTGGAAATTAAGTGAAAAAAGGCGAGAGCTCGTCACACCCACGTCTGTCCTGCTCGGTAACCAAACCGGAAGTCCAAAATTGTAGAACTACTTAGCAAAATAACTGTCAAAAAGTCAATTTTGAGAAAATCGTATCTGAATCTATTCTTTTTCGTTATTTGAATGCCGCCCCCCCCCGCCCCACCCCCCAAAAAAATCAAACCTAGAAGGCAATAGGATAATACTTGAAGAGTTATAACAACTTGAGAGGCTCAACTCCTACTTATCGACCCTGTTTCAACTTTCTACTCATGTACTTGAAACATTTTAAAACCTTGAGAGGCTCTCAACTCCTACTTATCGACCTTGTTTCAACTTTCTACTCATGCCAATGTCAGACAACAACTTTTGATAACAGGAATATGCCCCGTATTTTCCTGACGATCTAAGACACTATTAAAAAACGCTGTTGTCATAGGATGTATAATCATTTGATAGCTTTCACTGTACTGATATTCATTTGATAGCTTGCACTGTACTGATATTTATTTGATAGCTTGCACTGTACTGATATTTATTTGATAGCTTACACTGTGCTGATATTTATTTAATAGCTTACAGTGTACTGATATTTATTTGATAGCTTGCATTGTACTGGGATTAAAAGAGTACCAACTTGCCATACTTTAGACAAAATTACTGGCTTTATAGTTCAACAGGGTGTATTGAAAGTATACCGGTATCGTATCTAAACAAATCGTAAAACATTCAATGCATCGATACTGAACTTTTTTTTTCTGTGTGCCAATGTGAAGGAGTAAACGGCTGCGTCCAGTATTTTGAGCAAAACTTATCCTTTATCAAAACACATAAAGACATACACACGTGGGAAAACGGACACATACATATCATGTCACATGCCTTGGTTTTCTTTCCCTGTCTAGAAACGTGTTGTACATGCTGTGCTCCTGACGATCCCAATCATGAGGCTTGCAAGAACCAGAGTTGTGGCGCTGGAAAGCAATCCTTCAGCTTGACCAACTTTGTTATTGTGGCATTCTTTTTGTATCATATTATTCATTTTACGATCGATGCCTAGTTTCTCTCCTTACTAGTGTTAACTATGAAACACTGAGCTGTTGAAGTACAATTTCATCTCATTAATTTAATGTAAATTTACTGTTATTAGTTGCCACCAAGGGCTTCTTTTACAACCCACAAAAATCCATCGAAAGAACTTAAGAATTAACTCCATAGTTGATGGCTTTCTTCTACGTATTTGTAAAGGTGTTCATTAGCTTGCGATTCGTATCAGTATCACTGATCGAAGACCCATCAGGACAAACACACGCCTTCGGAAATCAAGCAATAAACGAATGCCAACTGTGTCTATACATGTTGACTGTCTATATCAATAGCCATAGCAATTTTAATAGATTGACTGCAATTAATAGTAAGAATTCGATGTCATTTACTTTTTTCAATGTGCATTTTCTCAAGTGACATAGTCATATTATAGAGTTCGTGCTACAGTATTTGAAAATACATTAAGTTACGTATTACACAAACAATGTATGTATTCTTCAATCCTTGATAACTTATTAGCATAATATTATTATGTTAACATCTTGACGTAAACTTCATAATTAGCAACGAAAACAAGCATGTTCATTTTTTTAAGACAAGTTTTTGTAGGCACCTTGTTCAGG
Organism: Doris montereyensis; assembly: GCA_037039925.1. NCBI lineage: Eukaryota > Metazoa > Mollusca > Gastropoda > Nudibranchia > Dorididae > Doris > Doris montereyensis. Next base: position 317,373 of record JAXRKP010000201.1, read on the forward strand.
ATTCCGAAAATCTGATCAATAAAAAACCTATCAAGTACTAAATCAATATTGTCTTTTAAAGTGAAAAAGAAAGAAAACCATTATTACCTAGGTGGTTTCTGGGCACAGATCAGTAGGATATGTTTTTCTTGTTTTATATATTTCATTCACTTTCATTAAATGCTTTTCAAACAACATGTATTGAATATTGATTATATTATAGCGTTCATGTTTTACTGTCTTAGATAAATATAATAAATAAAATATGCCAATCATTTTAATAGTGCACGATCATTCCAGTAGAAACAACACGACATAATTCACCAATAGCAAGTCAGCAAATTATTATTTCGACGTGGTTGAGGTTATTCTGAAAAACACATACAATGTAGTAGTATAGTAGTAGTAGTAGTAGTAGTAGTAGTAGTAGTAGTAGTAGTAGTAGTAGTAGTAGTAGTAATAGTAGCAGTAATAATAATAGTAATAGTAGTAGTAGTAGTAGTAGTAGTAGTAGTAGTATAAGTAGTAGTAATAGTAATAGTAGTATTAGTACTAGTAGTAGTAGTAGTAGTAGTAGTAGTAGTAGTAGTAGTAGTAATAGTAGTAGTAGTAGCAGAAGTAGCAGTAGTAGTAGTAGTAGTAGTAGTGGTGGTGGTAGTAGTAGCAGTAGTAGTAGTAGTAGTAGTAGTAGTAGTAGTAGTAGTAGTAGTAGTAGTAGTAGTAGTAGTAGTAGTAGTAGTAGTAGTAGTAGTAGTAGTAGTAATAGTAGTTAGTAGTAGTAGTAAAGAGGAAATACGACATTGAATAGGATATCTAATAGGTACAACAGAGACAATACAAAGACCGAAAACCGCCCTTCTTCAGTCACACGGTAATGATACAAGAATGATTCAGTGGTCGTGAGTGACACTATATGGCGCCAAAGGTGATCAGTCGTGATGACCTATCACGTAGATTCCACGAGTAAACATCATAACAACAGTAACCAAATGAATATATGTAATAAAGAATATAAGAAAGTGAAAAGAATTAATGGTATATTGATGAATCCTCATTTTTCCCTATGAATTAATCCTGTCAACCCTAATGTATCAACAACCAAACCATATACCAACGGCTACCAAGTATTATAATTCTATGCCTCAGCTGGGAGACCACGACATGCTGCCTACCTACCTACCTACCACAGAGAGGACGCTTTAAACTTGTAAAAAGCCGCCAAGATAACGTCACTTCCTATGTCAACCATTATGACCGCGAGGAACCCCTTTGTCAGACACCATCGGTTTAACTTTTAGTGGATACATTTAGAGCTCTAACAGTGAATGGAAATAAAGATCAACAACTCTCCCCTTTAAGACAGTTGACATCAAAGTGCGGATGGTTGGTTGGTTCGTTGGTTGGTTGTTGGTCGACGCTCCTGCTAGGTCCTACTTCTTTCCGTTCCTTCTTTCACTTATTTTTCATCCTTCTGTTTTCTCTAAATTTAACCCCGGAGATCACTGCATACATCTCTGTCGGGTGGTTGGCGGGCTATGCTGGTAGGTCCTACTTCCTTCCCTTTTACTCTTTTGCTTCTCTCTTATCTTGCTATTTTCCATTATATTCACCTTGAGATCAGCACAATGGTGGACGGGGTAAATTTCAATTAAACAAACAAACAAAGCGTACATCTCTGTGTCTTGTGTTATACAATTATATTCATTTCAGTTTTATAGTCTTTCTTCCAATTAAAAAAATAATTAAAGTAACGCCTACATTAGTAATTTATTACATGTTTACGTTTTTAGTTTGACATTAAGTGAACTTTTGACAAGGCATAAAATAATCATTAAAAATACAATTATATACAAAATTGTTTGATCCAAATAAAAATCAATTTAAATAACTTTTTTTCATCCAAAGCGACACTTCATGTAGGAAATCCTACCATCAACACCCCAGGATAAAAAATCCGTTCAATTTCCTTGTACCAAACTATGGGGAACTCGATAGTCCAGAGGCAAGGTGTCGGTCTCTTAACACAAAAAGATTATATATATATATATATATATATATATATATATATATATATATATATATATATATATATATATATATATATATATATATATATATAAATCGATAGATGAATAAATAATTCAATTATATATATATATATATAAATCGATAGATGAATAAATAATTCAATAAATGAATAGATAACACAAAAACAAATATAAAGATAAATAGATAAATAGATAAATAAAAAACGAAAAAGAAAGAAAGAAGGAAACACACAGATAAAGAAACAAACAAACAAAGATAGAAAGAAAGAAACAAGAAAGGACAGAAACAAATAAATAGATAAACCAGATTTCAAACGTGAATCGCAAAAGAATAAAGTGATAGCATACCATCAATATATCTAATTATCTTTGACTTTTGAAAATCAACACAACGATCAAGAGTGAGAACATATTTTTTTATGTTTTTATTGAAAGATCAAAATCAAAAGAGATTTAAACGGCGGTAAAAATTTTCATAGTATGAATTGAAAAAAATAATGGTTGTACTACACTAATTAGTATTCATAGCAAAAATTATTTTTCAAGGGACAAAAGCAAATAGACAAGCAAGGTCACTTAGCGTTGACGTTTTTGGTCTATTGAAAAACTATGATTACATACTTGACGTCTTAATTTGATGAGAATTTCCATCCAAAAGAGTACTGGCTGGCTTATGATGGAATAGGTAAATTTCAATGAATTTAAAAAAATATCAATCAATTCAAAAGCGTATCATTTGTATTTGTATTTCCATATGTATTAACTTTTCTAAATGTGTGCTATCCCTTGTTGTAATCAGTAAATATCTCAGTAAGAATGTTTTTCCTATGCTCTCTTTGCTAAATCCTTGTTCTGTTCAAAACACACCCCACTCCCCCTCCCTGCTGAAGAAGGACCCCCCCCCCCCCCCGAAAAAATCAAGACCCAATGCTAATACTATGTAGGCCTACATGTATGTTGTGACTTGTTATTGAGAAACAATACAAACAAACAGTGCGGCAAGGGGCATGTCGAAAGTGAAGGAAATGACAGTGAATGACATTTAAGTTTCATATGAACAAAGACGAGACAAATACAAGGAATAGACAGAAGAAAACAAATCCTGGCCACCATGGGGATCGAATCCATGACCTCTGCGTTGGCATCCATCGCCTCGCCATGAAAAGAAAGTGTGTTACCAACTGAGCTAACTACACTCCCCAACTACTAAGATCATCCCTGATGCTATTCCGCTCACCGAATCCACTCAGTACCATGAGGTCTGAAAACAACTAAGTAGAATGTCGCAAACCCATTTTTATTTTGTTTGTGGACAAATTATGTTATTTTTGACTTCATATTAGAATTCTACGATTTAAATTATCCCGTTGCGACGGATTCTAATTTTGAGTTGCATTTTGATAAAAAAAAACAATTAATTGCAACTTTCCGTCTAGAGCTGCAAATACTGTAAGGCCAATATACAAACAGTGCCTACATTTTGTGATTATGAGGTCATAGGTCATTGGACACATGTGGGTCTCGAAGTCGAATAGAAGGCACTCTGATTGCATTGTCTACTCTTCCAAAGTCGTAAGGGGAAATCGGTGAGACAGTGAAGCCACTGTTTCGCAGCCCTTGGCAGTTCTAGGATTACCACCACTACCACACCCCTATTGACAGGCGGTTGGAGGTTCCTTGGAAGGTGAACTTTCCTCGCCCGCCAAACCAAGGTCATTTTTCTGGGAGCCCAGCCCAACAACAATGGCTGCGCTACCCAACAAAACCCTCAATGACCAACAGTAAAGCTGCCCCCGAAAGGAAGCTGAGTGAGCTTCGGCAGTGAAGGGTTGCCTTTTTTTACCAAATGTTGGGGCTCACCCTAAGCCTCTTTACTATATGGAGGCTCAGGCTCGCTCAATCGCCGAAGAATTTGGCCACAGGACCCACGACTGACCCCGAAGCCAACTGAGGCCGTAAGCGATTTTGTCATGGTTTCAATGGCTCTCTCTTCCAGTTAAAACGACCCATGTCCCATTTTAGAGAAGAAGACATATTATTCAGAAGGGAGAGCGACTTTTCCTTCAAACACTTTATCCCATATCTTCCGTGAAACTGAAGTCTACGATATGTGGGATAGGAGATTTGTCATTTAAATGATCAAACACATGCTTCGTTCTCGTCTCTTTATAAATCAGTTTTCAGGATGTAAATGCAAAATCCAAAACAAATCTGAAACTCACAGACATTTTTAACTTGTGAGCAGATCTACGTACCCTCTTCTCTTCGTTTGCCTCCTGCACCATATTTCAACTCATACTATAATACAAAATAACAGCACAATGCGCAGACATTTGTATCTACACTCCTAACACAACTTATTAACTATACTAGATCTAGCCAAAAATTCATCATTAGTAGAGTATTTTTATGTAAACTTTGTTTGACAGTCATTCCCACCTGAAACTCAACTTGTTCTATTGTAAGTTAGATGTAGAATTCTTTACATCAATAACATCCACCCCACTCCCAGTGTGAAATTGAAGATGCTTTGAAACTTTCAAGATCTAGCCACATACTCACTCTATATCAACTATACTTTGGTTGCTTCCTAGTGTTATCAATTAAATCTACCGAGTGCCAACGGCTTTGAAGAAAATCAGCAGTTCCTAGATCTCTAGTTGGCTAGTTACTAGACATCTAACTCTATATAAATTAGCTAGATTTGATCTATCTAGCCTTGATACATGAGGCCCTAGATCTAGCAAGAACACCTATATTTCTAGTCTGCACTGTCGAGTACAAATAACTAGATTCGTACGCTTTTAAGAACAAGCTGAGTTTGAGCAATTTACTAATACTATAATACTAGTAACAGCTCCCAAACTTTTTTACACTCAGATCTAGGGCATAAAACTGTGTCAGCTGTCAAATTAAATCTAACAGTTAGGTTTTAGATCTATGAGATCTCAATTAGATCTAGAAATCTAGAATTGCCGAGGCATATCGATAGTTCTGCACTTATGGTTCACAAACATGGATCTAAAGCTAGCCTACAAAGGGACAAAATGTCACAATGACAATGACACACAACAAAAAATAAAGTGGGTGGGGGGGGTGGAACAGCTTTCAAGTATGAAATTCATTTAACGGTAGCATCAATGGAATTACGGTATTCAACCATAGAGAGGAGAAACAGGCCAAAAGCTATCCTGAATCTTGAGACACATATTGAATCTTGAAACAAAAACGACAGTGTGAAGGCCTATTTCAACAATGAATGTGTTAGTAGTATTCAGACTAATTAGTCTGAAAGGCCTGAAAAATCTGAAAGGAAATAAAGAGGGTTTCTATTTTTTTAGTCTGAAATTTCCCCCGTGTGAGTAGTGCGGGCTCACCGTTCAACGCACAAATAGTAGTTTGCCGTGACAATGAAGCTGTGCTTCCACGCATGGAAAAAGGTGATAGTTATTATGAATAGGCCTAGAGCCGGAATTTATCGCTATTCATAGTAGCATGTTGTGTGTAACTTATGATAACGTCTATAAAAGTATAAAAAACACTTTAGGAAAGAAAAAAAGACAAAATTTAAAAGGTAAAAATGCTCAAGGAAGACATCAAATAATCTGAAATCAGAGAAAATCTGAAAGATTTACATCCCTGATAAATATTGGAGGCCTTGAATCAATAGATAAGCTCTTTATACGCACATGATCTAAATGAAGATTTCCATTCTTTCTTCCTGCCCTGAAACTTTAACCTCGTCAGTCAAGGAGCAGATTTACTTGTTCAAATCTTTCAAAAAAGTTCAACTCTAGCCATTTAAATCCATTTTGTGAACAACAAATTATTTGTTCCCTTTACTACATTGTAAATACTAATGTAGCCTTCACATAATCAAATTGTTGTAATCCAAAAAAAGTAAAAATAGTGTGTACAGCCCTATTTGATGATTTACTATGTTTTCTGTTTTTCCTGAAAACTTACGTCATACGGACTTGTGTCCTGACAATTTCACCAATGATATGGAAAACAACCAATGTTTTCATCTTGTTTTGCCTTACTTGTATAAAATAAACTTTTATGATCTACATAACATATTCACCATATCACACTATCACATAAAACTTATTCCAATCTCACACAAGGTTTTCATTTTTATTGAAAATATATCTTATTCACCATGTGTGGTGATCTAAGGATGAATTAAGGGGAAACACCAAGATAAAAGATATGTTAGAGAAAGAGGAAAGGAAAGAAGGAGCAGCTACCAGCAGACCTGCCAGTCTCTCATATCACACAAATGGCTAGGGTTAAAAATATAAATATCACAAAAAAACACAAATCCTTCTCTTTAGTTTGTGACATTTTATGCTTGTTTATTTGACCACAATAAAATACTTGGCTTACATTATATCATGTACAATAAATATCAATAATAAATTTGCAGCATACACACAGAAATGATTTACACTGTTGTATCTTTGTTAGTTCCATTTTTTACACGGCTGTATGCAGTAAACAAACAAGAATGTTACGATGCACTGAAGAAAGCAACGAATGAAGATACAAGATGCCAAACAAAATATTGAAAGAGTCAGCAAAATACGGCATAAACAATTTGAAGATTTACAAATAAATCGATCAAACTACAGATATTATATATAAAAACAGAGCAATTGCAACAATACAGTGCAGAGTATACATACAAATTATTTAGTTTAAAAACATTACTTGTGCCAGTACACATGTTTTACAACAGTTTAAAATGTACGAGTACAATGATGAAAGCCGATGAAATTTACAGTCGTGAAAAAATACCACAGCAAATCTTCCATCATATTTGAAGCATATACACTTTTCGACATATTGTATTATACAATACATATGTACCATTTAAAAAATCTAATGTATAAATAAACAAAATTGACCCTTTTCTTAGTTTAATCTCCAAATTTGCTCTTATCCAAGAAGGGAAACAATACCAGTACCCAAATATTTTCTCTTTCATCTGTCTCACTTTCCAGGTAGAATTAAATTAACTCAAATAAAATGGAAATAAAAAGAAATAGTATGCTGTACGAATTGCTATTAATGCAATCTTCTGAGTTAAATTAAATGAGTATTGTTGGATCAGATGACTGTAAAAGTAATAAAATAATTTACTGAAATCAAATTCCACACGGAGATCAAAAGATTGAGATGGATGCCAAAATGACATTTTGAATATCAATTAAAGAGACAATGTGGGTGATGGCTCTTCTAGGACGCGGATCAAAAGCTTTCTATCATACAAACACATATTGGTATGGTAAAGCCATACTTGATTTAAAAAATGACCTTGGATGAGTGAGTGTTTGGAAAAAATTCTTCAAATGAATCAAAATTGAAACTTTATACTCAGTGAATGATCTTTAAATCAGATTCTAGCTTCTCTAGAACGAGAAAACCTACAGGATAGCAATGGTCCACAGTTAATAGCAAAGGCACTAAAAAAACAAAGTCTATATATAATAATGATGGTGAATATATTAAAGATAGAAGGCTTTACGATGTTTTAAATCTGTCAGGATACATTAGTTTTGTCATCCTCTCTTTACCATTTTAATCAAGTATGTTGATTATAAAATTGAGTGCAATTTAATGAAAATATATTTGACTATACGTTATATATTGAAAAAATGGTGAGTGGTACATTTTGAAGTTCATAATTTGAATTTGTGCCGTTTTTGGTTGTTATATGTTGCATGTGACCATTCTGAGACCTTATCAAAACAGAAATCACTTCCCACAATTCACCAGAGAGAGATTCAATTACTTTTACAATTAACCTCATAAGTGTGAAAAATATAATTTAACCTAAATTAAGTGATTAAATTTAATACAAGGAAAGATAATTATACTTTTTAAAAGATAAAACAAAATATGTGAGAAAGTTTTCTGTGAAATACAACAAAGAAGTCATTTTGATTTAGTTGTTTTCTAAGTTACATGCAGGAAAAGTACAACATTACGTACCAATAAGACGAGTCACATTCAAATTACCAAAAACATAAATACGTGTGAACTTTTTTCTATCACATATGCATAGCACATTGCTGATCATCTGTTTACATTTTGACATAATTTCAAGAATAAATAACGGAAAAATCCTTGTTTACATGCATCAGCCTTTCAAGCTAGCAATCACAAAACTAATTAAAATAACAAAATCAAAACAGGGAGGGGAGGGGGGGCTGTTTTGTTATATAATAATAAATATTGCACATGGTACGTGTACAAAGCTAGAAAATCTTTAAAAAAAAACGGCCGCTTTCAAAGGAATCCGATCTTTTAAAACGATACATAAAAACAGGAGTAGATTCATTAACTCATTGCACATCACATTCAAGATGACAACTTGCTAGACACAAGCTTAAAAATACAAACCACATACAGTCAAGCTGTATAAAGAAAGCGTTCTGAATCGAAAAAGGACTGTGCTTATAGGTAATTTACAGTTTTCACAATGCTTGCCATGATTAGAAAAGAAAAAACCCCCAGACAAAAGCAAATGTGTTTTCCTGTGAATGTTTCAGACAAAGTAAGAGAAAAAAGATCTGACTGATGTATTGTAATCTTGTTGCTAAATCAAATTAAACTTTCTTCAAGGCCTTTACAGCCCATAAAGCTGGTGCTTATCCTAGTTTCTGCAGCGTCTTGGCCACCGATGCCATTTTATCTAAATTAAGTACATTGTAAATTTTCCTGTCACTAAGATTAACACACATACACAAAGATACACAAATGCACATTCAATAACTTCAGAGCCGTAATTTGAGATGCAAAGACAATCTGCATCTTGCAGAGAAAGACAATGTAATGATAAAATTTAAATTTGCCACACCTTGTCAGATTAAAAGGAAACAAAACCCAACTGGTTTGAAACTTCTACCATAAATGCCATTATCATAAAACACTGTCCTGCAGAAGATTTAAAGGCTAGTCCAACTTGAAACTGGTCACACTTCCTGTGGACTTGTGAACAGAGAAAAACGCTGAGAAAGCCAACAGTTTGAAACCAGTCAAAATTTAAAACAGGACTTGACTGATGCTAAAAGTGGGAATCAATTTAAAGAAAGATTTTGTGAAACATGTAAGGTTTGCTTTTTTTATCCTATATGAAATTAACTAGAATATATAAATTGAATTTCTACCAAGCTAAATTTGCTAAGACATTTAGCTTAGAAAAGAAACTGTAGCATAATTTTAATAATTGAATTTATAGAGAAAACTAATCAAAATATTCAAATAAGAAATCTGGAGATTTAGGAGGCAAAACTTGTTAAATGGTTTGGGGATATTGTATGTACGTAAATGAAGGAGATGCTCTTTGTTACACTAAAATATGTAAAATTTAAAAAAAAATTGAAACTTTGTAAATCTTATGTATTTCTTTTTTTAACTTAAAACTTAGTGACATGCTAGCAGAACCTTTGACATCTTAAAATTGATAACTTTTCATTATTTTACATACATTTAAAAAACAACAACAAAAAAGAGCAAGAGCTTAACTCTTCCTCCCCTGGGTCCACCTCCTCACTCCCCACTCCCCCCCCCCCCCCAAAAAAAAAAAACCCAACCCAACTCAACATCTCACCAAGAAATAAACAAACACATGATAAACTAACAAAAAATATCCCAAGCACTCGCATAAATCTGAATAACACAAACTTCATTAAGTTGCATCAAAGACATAATATAAAAACAATATTAGAAACCGTTATTACCTCAGAAAATGTTTGGGAGTGAAATCGTCACAAATTGAAAGCAGCACGATGCCAAGGGCAAAGTTGAGGGGAAAATGAGCTTGCGGCCACCAAACCCTCAGTTAACGATCACCAAACCATTGTTGAATAAAAAAAAACACCAGCATATTACTTAAAGTTTAAAAGAAAATAAGGTAGGTGGGATGTATTTTATGATTGTATAGGTTCAGAATGTTGTATTTTGTCTATTATGCTTTTACGTAAGATCTGAAAATAATGATTGACAAGCTTTGGAAAGAACAAACCATAAAAACAACTTTAAAATATGAATATGAAACATTAAGGATTTCATAACGTCTGACACTCTCTTAATTCAAAAATGTAAAATAATAAAGAGTATAAAAAAGAAACATAATTCAAGTTGGAAAGTATACAATTCACGCCTGGTAATTTCAGGGACCAAAATATCAGAGACCATAACATCTGTAATAATTTCTTGAAACTTTTCTTCAGTAAATTGTAATAAAAAACTTAAAATAGTTGACAGAAAATATAAATAAGAGTCAAAATTTCTGAATAAAAACGGGCATCCAAGAAAAAAGATAATGAAAACAAGGAAAAACAGGAAATTAAATTTTCAGTAGCTGGTAACTTTAATCTATGTGCTTTCAATATAATTCATTCCATGGTAACTTTAATCTATGTGCTTTCAATATAATTCATTCCATTTAGTACATGGCAAAGTATCTGGATTTGGTTTTCACAGTTCAAGCATATACAGGATAGATTTGATAATTAAAGTTTCCTTCTTTCGTCTCTATGAATTGTAAATCATGGAAGATGTTTATGCAAATCTAATCATTAGGGAGCTGAATACAATACTCCTACAGTGGGAGGTATTCATCGAAACATAAATGCGCTCAATTCAATGTTAACTCATTAAAGTAAACCTCTACACAATTTTATGACACTCATACAATCTAGTTATAAATGCAATTCTAGGGATCTACTAATCCTCCATAATACAACCGTCATAACTTTAAAAAGAAGCTAGCTAAAAAAAATATATGACTCAAATCACCAAAAAAATGATACAGAAATTTAAAAACTCAATACATATAGAGTCCTATCTACAAGATAAAAAAAACACAGTCCAACTTCTCATGATACCTCATAAAACAAGAAAACATGTCCCCAAACAAAAGACAAAATATGATACTAATGTGTACTTTGTAGAATCTAAATATCATCTTATTTCAACAGGAAATAAAAAGCTGTGTCAAGCAGTATCCACATTATGCAAATTTCTAAACTATAAGCGCTACATAAATCTATTCTCTGTGTGGACTGCGACTTAGGACTGAGAAATGATTCGTCTAAAACACGATTCTACAAGCATTATTATTCCTTTCTTTCAACACGATCATTCAAAATATACGAGACAATCGAATTCAAAAAAGAAACCCAACTACAAAAATTGAGGCTCCAGTTAGTTAATATAAAGTCCTTGATCAAAAAGTCCTGGCAGTCCTCAGTCCTGGGCGTTGATCTGCCAGACAATGACGTGGCTACGGTCTGCCTTGGAACTCGCCTTTGCCGGGTTGTCGTCATCGTCATCATTTGGCATGACAGCAGCGGCATCTGCAATGGCATTGGAATCATCCTCGTCTCCGTCACCTGAAATTCACAAAGACAGTGAGCGGCCCTTGAGATAATAGTAATGATAATAATTAATGATTCATAATTTTTAAAGCGTCTGTATCCATAACAGTATACTCAGAGGCATTGTACAATAATGATGTAATATGGAACATTAATATGATACAAGCAAGACAACAATGATAATATAGTACATACCTAGATTTAAAAAAAGATAGTGAATAGTACATTGAAAATCATAATACACACATATGCTATAACAATCATGTACGGTATTCAACTTAGAGTATCGAATACAGGCAAAACATTTCCGTTTTCAACAATCTTTTGAAGGAATCATGGAATTTAGAATTTAGTGTCGAGATTACAGAGAGGTCCAGACAGCGGGGCCAGAAATTGTAAAGGGACGATAAAATAAAATTGAGAGAGATTGAAGCTGGAGATTTCAAAATTTACATCCATGGTGATTTGGACATTTGGCATAAATTAGATTTGCCAATGGCATTGACTGGCTGTAGTAAGGGGATTGATTTTCATTTATTCTAGCACACCCTTGGTGTGAATTGGGCTGTGCAAATAACAAAAATAAGAAAAGAGAAACTAATTAGAATCATGCAAATTAACCCTTTCCAGCTTACTGTGACCAAATGCGACATCAGCCTTGCAGGCTACTGCGACCGAATGCTACATCAACCTCAATGCCTAAAGCGCCCTAATGTGTCCCTCGCTACTCTCCATCTTTGTACTCGCAGTATGCAAGAATTGAATCGGCAATCTCGTGCTATGCAAGATTGGAAGCTCTTTTGTGAAAAAGACAGCATATTTTGATCTACTTTCGTTTTTGACTCACAGCAATTGAAGACAAAGCGACGGACCGACCAACTCATGAACGTTATTGACAATTAAAGGCTCATCAAAGTTATATAAAAGTAGACATTTTCTGAAAGCTTAGTTTGTTCTCTAGTTTATTATAATTTCTTCATTAAATGAAATTGAAAGATGTTTAAGTCTCTAAAATTAACTAAAATTAACTTTAACTGAGACAGGTATATTTTCATCAGAGTTGCGTCCCTTTGCTTAGGCACACAGACTGAATAGGAAGTGAGGGCTTAGGCCACACAGACGAGAATTGTGCCGAACCCTTAGGCAGGAAAGGGTTATGTGCGGATTGATGCTTACACAGTGTCACCCATTTCAAAATTAAACAACATGACAAAGAAGCCCAAAATCAAACCTCTCCCTATTCATTCATAACCTTATGGAGAATCATACAGAAAGCAAATGACATTTTGGTTTAAATATTTAATGATGGACATGGGATAAGAAGGATGGGGGAGGAGCTGTTTGACATTTCTTGAACGTATTAAAAGATGGATTTCAGAGAATGTTTCACCTCTTTTAGGCTTGATCGATTCCTTCATTGAAGGGGGACTTGGTAGGCCTGAGGGAAGGTGTCTGCCTCTCAAACCAAAGGTCGTGAGTTCACACCCAGCCAATGGTTGAAAAATGTGTTAAGAGTTTTTGAAGTAAAATCTATCCATCTGGTCCAGGTAGGTAGACGACACCTAGTCCCATCGGAGACGGACGATAAATAAGGAGGTCTCATGTGCCTATCACAACTCTCTGTGCACGTTTAAGATCCCTTAGCTATTTACAGGGCAGTCCGAGCACAATTAAAAATCCTACCAGGAACCCTGAGATGACCATAGCCGTGGGCGTGAGTAAATCAACCAAATGAAAATCATTGGTCAGAATGTAACCTGTACATCGCGTGCAGAGATCTCAAGGTGAATCAAGAGGTAAAAACATCCAAGATGAAAGTTGAGTGAAAGAGTGAAAGGAAAGACGTATGACCTAGCAGTAGCACCCCCATCCGCACACTTTTAGTCTGGTCCTCTAGAGCAAAAATGTGTACAGGATTTGATGATAGCCAGCCGCCGCCCCGTTATTCACACAACCTGTGCTGTCGAGGCCCACTGTCAACTCACCCATTCTAAAGTCCACGTAACCTTCTCCGCCCGATAAGACCAGCTTGGTGTTGGACTTGGGGCGGGCACGGCTTCTCCCTGGGTGGCGGCGTTGATGAAGTCAGCGAGTCGGATGCTGCGCTCAAGCCCTTCCTCTGAAGACCTGTTCATGACCACAAAAGAAATACGACGAAATGCAATGAATTTGGTGTCAGACATAATAAGGGACATTTCACCACAGAGATATGAAAGGCATTGGCAATCTGAGATGCGACATGAAATTATTGCAGGGACTGATGTGCTCTTGACACAATTACTTTCAAAATATTTATGACGTAAAACTTTCTGCTGAAGATTTAACATTTATCATAACAAGTGTTTTACAGCAGCGGAACATCTCGTATAATCTTACAAAATCGATTTTTGAGTAAAAAAACAACTTTCACGATAATAGAAGAAGAAAATAAATTAAAAACTTGAAATACCATCACCCTCCCCGTATTTTACAATCTTTACTGAAACATAAACAGAAGTGTTGAAATCATTCCAACGAATGAATCATAGGACAACCTATAAATCCATATACTTCCCCTCAAATGGTCTCATAAAAAAATAAAAGTTCAATGTAAATAGTGTACATAAATAGAAAACTAGAAATGGAGTGGAAGAGAGATTAATTTTGTACTGAAATATAGACCCAGATGACTTTGTCTCCATAATTATATTGTTTAATTATCTCACTCAAACGTCTACCTTCTAACGGTATATTAAATACAAGTTGACCTCACAATCAATTATTATTCAAAGATATTATGAGGCAAAGATTCAGAGAGAAGTAAAAGCTAAAAGAAATATTTTCTGCAACTACTGCAAGAGTAGATTATTTTGGTACGTGCATGAATAAAATACTTGACATTATCTTTGTTTTAAATACGGTAAATATGTATTTTGTGGTTAGGCTGAGTCCCATAGTACCCAGCAAGGACTCTAGAAGCTTTTTGTACTTACACATGCATGCAGCTTGTGAGAAAAATAATAATACAGAGAGAAAAAAAGACAGAAAAAGATAGGAAAGCTTAGCAAAAGGCTTTAAAAAAATGTCCTATGTAACAAGCTGAAGAAAGTTATCAGTTTAACAACTAATAATTATACTCTATCATGTCAGTGAAATGTATCAACATCTTGAAACTTGTTACAGTACAAAAACGTCTAGTATTCAATATTCTCGAATAAATATATTGATGTTCCAACTGTAACGGTAACACCAAAAAATAATGCATGAAGCACTGTCATTTTGAAAATCAAACACACAAGAGATTTTGTTTTTGTCATTTGTTTGTATGTTTAATTGTTATTTAGACAAAAAATACTGTATGTATAAAGTTTTCAATTGACCAAGTTTAAAACTACATAAAGAGCCTAAAACTGAGTATATATATATATATATATATATATATATATATATATATATATATATATATATATATATATATATATATATATATATATAGAGAGAGAGAGAGAGAGAGAGAGAGAGAGAGAGAGAGAGAGAGAGAGAGAGAGAGAGAGAGAGAGAGAGAGAGAGAGAGAGAGAGAGAGAGAGAGAGAGAGAGAGAGAGAGAGAGAGAGAGAGAGAGAGAGAGAGAGAGAGAGAGTTAGAGAGAGAGAGAGAGAGATGAGAGAGAGAGAGAGAGAGAGAGATATGGCACAGAAAAAACACTTATGTGTGGAAGATGGCACAAACCAGACACTTATGTGTGGTAAATGGTTACATTCCACCACCCCCCCCCACCCCGACGAAAAAAAGTTACTCATTCTTCATTTTTTTTTCTCTCCTTTTATAGAAACTTTTAAAAATGATCATTTGGAGGGGAAAAAGTGTTACCTGAAACCCCTGTCTAAGAAAAAACCATAACCAAAATCCAACCATGGCACCAATTATAACAAAACCTCAAACCAGTGATACTTTCCCCATTAGTTCAAAGAAATGCATGACTTATTTGCATACTTCCTGAACAACAAATTGAACCATAATAATCAGTTGTTCTTTAAAATAGATTATTCATGACCTTTTCATAAGTAAGTGTGAAGCTTCCTGTGTTATGTCACATAATTGAAAGAGAGATTATACTTCAGGTCAATCAGGATTAGACTTCAGGTCAATCAGGATTAGACTTCAGGTCAATAATGATTATACTTCAGGTCAATCAGGATTAGACTTCAAGTCAATCAGGATTATACTTCAGGTCAATCAGGATTAGACTTCAGGTCAATCAGGATTAGACTTCAGGTCAATCAGATTAGACATCAGGTCAATCAGGATTAGACTTCAGATCAATCAGGATTAGACTTCAGGTCAATCAGGATTAGACTTCAGGTCAATCAGGATTAGACTTCAGGTCAATCAGGATTAGACATCAGGTCAATCAGGATTAGACTTCAGGTCAATCAGGATTAGACTTCAGGTCAATCAGGATAAGACTTCAGGTCAATCGGAATTAGACTTCATAATCAATCAGGATTAGACTTCAGGTCAATCAGGATTAGACTTCAGGTCAATCAGACCTTTTCAGACTTCAGGTCAATCAGGATTAGACTTCAGGACAATCAGGGATTAGACTTCAGGTCAATCAGGATAAGACTTCAGGTCAATCAGAATTAGACTTCAGGTCAATCAGGATTAGACTTCAGGTCAATCAGGATTAGACATCAGGTCAATCAGGATTAGACTTCAGGTCAATCAGGATTAGACTTCAGGTCAATCAGGATTAGACTTCAGGTCAATCAGGATTAGACTTCAGGTCAATAATGATCAGACTTCAGGTCAATAAGGATTAGACTTCAGGTCAATCAGGATTAGACTTCAGGTCAATAAGGATTAGACTTCAGGTCAATAAGGATTAGACTTCAGGTCAATCAGGATTAGACTTCAGGTCAATCAGGATTAGACTTCAGGTCAATCAGGATAAGACTTCAGGTCAATCGGAATTAGACTTCAGGTCAATCAGGATTAGACTTCAGGTCAATCAGGATTAGACTTCAGGTCAATCAGGATTAGACTTCAGGTCAATCAGGATTAGACTTCAGGACAATCAGGATTAGACTTCAGGTCAATCAGGATAAGACTTCAGGTCAATCAGAATTAGACTTCAGGTCAATCAGGATTAGACTTCAGGTCAATCAGGATTAGACATCAGGTCAATCAGGATTAGACTTCAGGTCAATCAGGATTAGACTTCAGGTCAATCAGGATTAGACTTCAGGTCAATCAGGATTAGACTTCAGGTCAATAATGATCAGACTTCAGGTCAATAAGGATTAGACTTCAGGTCAATCAGGATTAGACTTCAGGTCAATAAGGATTAGACTTCAGGTCAATCAGGATTAGACTTCAGGTCAATAAGGATTAGACATCAGGTCAATCAGGATCAGGATAAATATGATGGTAAGTGGTTAGATGAATGATGACATGATACATTGGTGAAAGTACATTAGTAAGACACATAAAAAAATGTCGCATCCAGGGTCACTTAATTTTTTACAGCAGTTATATGCATTTAAAGTTATTTTTGTTTGTTTTGATCACTGCGATGTCTGCTGAAGCGTTAAGTTACACATGAAATGTATTTTGTAAAACAATAAGATATATGAGTAAATGAAGCAAAATTATTAGCACCTACAACATAGATAATCTACAGAGTTAACTGCCAGTATATGTATGGACAAAGAGTTCACTGTCAATATATGTATGGACAAAGTGTTAACGGCTAATATACGTATAGACAAAGAGTTAACTGCTAATATACATATTGATGCGAGTTAACTGCTAATATATTTATAGACAAAGAGTTAACTGCTAATATACGTATAGAGAACGAGTTAACGGCTAATATACGTATAGACAAAGAGTTACCTGCCAATATATGTATAGACAAAGAGGAACTGCCAATATACATATAGACAAAGACTTAACTGCCAATAGACGTATAGACAAAGAGTAAACTGCCAATATATGTATAGACAAAAAGTTAACTGCCAATATATGTATAGACAAAGAGTTAACTGCCAATATACATATAGACAAAGACTTAACTAGACAAAGCTGCCAATATACGTATAGACAAAGACTTAACTGCCAATAACGTATTAGTTAATTGCCAATGCCAATATACGTGTAGACAGAAGGAGGAAAGAACTTTTCTCTTTTTTTGTGAAATTTTCAGACCCAAGTTGAGAAAAAATTGTATGGAAAACCCCCTATGGTACATGGAAGAAGCAAACAAAGACTAAGACAGCAACTTACTAAGAAGGAATTTTGCTTCAACAAAAATAAGAGAGAAAAAAAGGTACCACATGAACCACAAGATATCGCCAAAGTCTTCAGTCTTGAACTTGTCACTGTTATTACAATGCTTGCATTACATTTTCATAAGGTGGCAACTTCAGAAAGTATTCACACAATATCCATCATTTTACATAAGTGTGGTGGTGGATAGGAATAAGATTTTCTTTTGAGCAAAATTTGCAAACATCTTTTAATATATTTTTAAAAAATTTGAAGTAATTTAAACTTACAGGTTGTTTGTGGTATGATTACAAATTGAAAACAATAAATACTCCAAGACAATGGTAAATGTTTCTCTGGATAGTTGGATAAAGACCATATGAACGCTTTTCAAGACCGATTGATAACATCTTCCATTCTAGTTCCTGTGGTTGAATTTATCTTTCGTTGGTTTTTAATTTGTCAGATATCATGTACCACGGAAGAGAAAATTAGCCACACAATTTCCATACTTTTTTTCCATCTCATGTAATTCGAATTGAAAAAACACAGCCATTCTTTTCACCTTCAGTCATAAGAAATTTTCCAAGCAATGGGAGGAAACTAAGAGCGCAAGACAGGGGTGAACAAAAAGTCATCCACAGATTTTATATTTAAAACATATATAAATATATATATATATATATATATATATATATATATACATACATAATCTGTATATGGACAGTATCCTAACATTTTGGCCGCAGTCATTTTCGTGGTTTTGAGCAAATTGGAAAATATTCTTTTGGCCTAACTCGGCCAATGACAGTTCAAAATGGAATGTCAATGATAAGTCAGGAATACCTCTGCAAATTTTGTCCATAAGTCAGGAGTAAATCTGCACATTTTGTCCATAAGTCAGGAATACACCT
The DNA here is from genome assembly GCA_037039925.1 of Doris montereyensis. NCBI lineage: Eukaryota > Metazoa > Mollusca > Gastropoda > Nudibranchia > Dorididae > Doris > Doris montereyensis. The sequence goes on from JAXRKP010000201.1 coordinate 335,952, forward strand.
CTGCACATTTTGTCCATAAGTCAGGAATATCTCTGCACATTTTGTCCTCATTTACTATGATGATAGATCATTTGATCAGGAGTATTAAAGTCAATCAGTTTACTGACTAAGGCCAAAATTTGTTTGTTTTATTGAAATTTACCCTGTCCACCATTGTGATGATCTCAGGGTGAATTACGAGCAAACAACAAGATTTTGTTTCCTTGTAATTTACCCTGTCCACCATTGCGGTGATCAGGGTGAATTACGAGCAAACAGCAAGATTTTGTAGCGTTGTAATTTACCCTGTCCACCAAGGTGATGTCAGGGTGAATTTAGAGGACGCAAGATGATAGCTAAATGAAAGAAGGACCTAAAAGAAGTAGGACCTACCAGCAGTGCCCTAACCGCCCGCCTTAGGCCTTAGGCACACCGGGATATATATATATATATATACGTACACATATTTGGGATGACAGGACAGGTTTGAATATACATGGAGATTAATACAAGCAGCAGAAAGATTTCTGGTCAATGCACAAGAGAAAACGAAAATAATGAGTCATGGAAAGGGTTAGTGTAAACAAAATATACCTTCATGCAAAGGGAGCTTTCTGTTTCGGGCTGATGAAAAATGAAGGATGGGAATGTAAAACTAAACATCCAAAAACACATAAACTGAACTGGAAAAAAATAGTATAAAAACCGAGAAGAATAAAACAAAGTTTCTCCATAAAACATAAGAAAACAAGAGTTGTTTAAATTTTTTATAAAAGCTAACCTAATAGCAACAACATCAAACTCATACGGCAGGAGGAGAATAATGGAAGTTTGTATTTCTACACCGGGGTTGAGATACACTATACACTAAGATGGGTTGATAAAATTAATGTTCATTAAAAAATTAAAAAAAAACAAAGTAAAAAAGAAAAACAAAAGAAAAGACCAAAGATAAAAAACCAAACAAAAAACCCCCACAAAAGACAATAATATGTTCTCAAGGTCAGAAATCAATCAAAGAAGGTGGGAGGGAAGGTGGAAATATCAATGACTGGACAGATGGACAGCTCTTCCAGTAATCTTACATTTGAGATGAACTGCTTTGATTCTGGGTGGATGGTCTGATGGCATTTGGGGTAAGTCAAAGGGAGAAAACAGAATGTTTAAAGACACCATATTATTATTATTACTACACATTGCTGCAAAGTGTTTTCCCGCTTAACATATTCCAAAATTCTTTCGTCCTCCTCCTATTAAAGCCTAACTTATCCTTTATATAATAATAAAAAAATGAAAAAGAAAGAAGAAACAGAAAGAAAAAAGAATGCTGGGCCCGACATAATCTTGACAAAGGAATTTATTATTATGAAACAAAGCTTTAAAAAGTTTTACCAATATATGTGGCAATGGATAACCCTATTGTTGGTCAGTGAAACTGTCTAAACATGTACGTCCATCTGGACAAGCAAAAATGTCACAAATCAGTGAATTGGGCTGCAAACACTACGCTATGTTATTGTTTTTTAAAGAACAACGGAAATATTTTAGATTATGTGTGTAAAATGAGCTTTTCCATTGGTTCAAGGCCTCCAATACTTATAAAATCATGAAAGAACTTGATGATTGTAAGGAAATGTAAAAGTGAATGAGTGTGAAAGTCAGTGGACTACTGGTCCACTGAAATCAAACAATTTTTATAGTGACAATAGAAGCAAGTAGATTTGAAGAACATTGAGAAACAATGGCTGGTATGAAGAAGAGAGGTACACATATATATATATATATATATATATATATATATATATATATATTGTCTTGGCAGCACGTCCAACACAAACACTCCATTGTCCATGTGAATGAAAGTCGTGATAACATGGAGTGGGTACCAATCATTGATATACATATATATATCATATTTATTAAGCAAAGTGAAAAAGTAAAATTCCTGTAAGGCCATTATGGCCCATGAAACCGGAGTTTATTTTCTGTAGCGTGATGTGGAACAGGTCATACTCACCTCATGGGCAGGACACTAGTCCGACGCAGGTTTTTACTCCCAAGTTAGAGTCTGTCACCATTGGCACCTGGGCACAACATCAGACCCAACTTTGCTAGGATTTAAACCCGGCATGTCATGATCCCTAGCCCATAAACACAAACACTTCATTGTTCATGTCAATGACAGTTGTGATAATTTGTAGTGAGTACAAATCATTGACATATTATATTCTGTATCTGTATCTGAATCTGTATCTACATGTGTATCTGTACTAGGTATTCTAAAGTGTCTCAAACTTGAGCAAATTATGGAGGTATTGTGGTTTTCTTGTGTCCAAATTTTGACAAAACAGTCTTGAACTGTTCATTTGTCAGGGACATAACGCCCAGTTTGGCATAGGATTCCAGTTGGTGATATCAATGACTACTTACAAATGTTTGTGCTGCATGTTACATATCTTATTGCCATTTGGTTTAGATGTCTCTGGTCGTTTGTTGTATTGACTATACAAGTGGACGCACCGCCTAACTGTCTGAGAACATCTTTATAAAAGAGTTTAAATTTCGGTTCTTGCTCTTGTGAGCGTGTGATGTGTTTAAGGTTAAGAGAGCGAGAAACATCTTAATTTTTTTGTTTCATTAGAATTATAAATGTAGTGATCTCAGAGCGAATTAATCAAGAAGAAACAGCAAGATGACAAAAAAGACGTGGAAAGAATGAAAGGAAAGGAGCTGAACCTAGCAGTGACACCCGCCGCCAACCGCCCAAGAAAAACATCAGAAAGCGCAGAGTATTTGCCTCTCTATCTTTAAGCTTATATGCGCAATGGCAATCAATACAATGGACGTAATTTCTTTGGCACTACGCGAGAACAGGATGAATCAAGCAAAGCACGTCTTTTTGAAATGTATACATGTGAACTGTATAATATGGGAACACACTGACTGAAGGATGAGGACAAAAATGGGCCACTATGTGAAAAAAACCCAAAACAAAACACAGCTTTCCTCCATTTCAACCCCCCCCCATGTTTTGGGCAATACGAAAAAACCCAAATACTAACCAAAGTAATCCCATCCTCTGAAAGAAACCAAGATTTCATAAAAATGGTCTATCTAATAAAAAGACAAAATAAAATCATTGAGAAAACTTTCACTTGATGTCATGAAAAAAACCTACATTGAAACAAAACTTTTTAATTCTTAGCAAACTTATAAGTATGTAGTACAAAAACGTGATTTATTTTTTTGTTGGAATGTTAGCATATCAGTAAAACAAAAAACTAGACATTTTGAAAAAGTGAACAAAACAGGGAAAAAAATTATAAAGCAAATTTAAGCTTGCATGAGACAAATAAAGTTTTGACTATGAGATCTACTTTACAAAGAAATGTACAACCCCTTATTAATAGAGAAACCAAGAGAAACAAGAAATGCGACATTTCTTTATGCACATAACTACGTGCTCGTATAAGTATGCAGAAAATTAAATCTGACAATGTTAGAATTTAAGATAAAAATTATTTCCTTTACAGTTAGCTAGTGAAAGAAAGGTTAAAAAAACCCAAAAAAATAAAAGGAAAGAGATTCACACTTGGTGCATGTCCTATATACGTATACATATACAAATGTATACAAATTAGCTATACGTAAAACTTTTCGAGAGGGAAAAAAGCCAATCTTTTGCATGTTTCAGTAAAACAAAAAAACATATGAAAAGGCTTAAAGCTATAATCACTTTGTGAAGTTTCAAACTGTGACGTTGATATAAAATTCTCTGGTAGAGGATGAACTGAAACAAAAAATAGGCAATGCAAGGCAAATAGTGATTGGCTTTTTGTTTGCTGTTATCATCTAGTTTTCAAACTAAATTGACAAATGATTAATTCTGACTTTGTAAGAATGTTGATTCCTCGGTTTACTTGAAATTCAAACTTTTCCACTTTGTTTTCTCATTATGTGAAACAATTTAAAAAGGACAATTGTGAGATTATCGAACACTAACCATTTTCATGACATTTAATTATTATCATAATATCTATATCTATTATTATCATCCTTATAATTATTAATATTATCATTACTATTACTACTGTTCATTTTATCATTATTATTGTTGGTGTTACTGTTACCACTACCCATAAAAATTTTTAAAAATCATTAAGATTGTCTCTGACTGGATTTGAGAGGATGAAAGCGTTCATTAAGCTGTGTGCAATTGGCAGGGAAAACGGTGAGGGAAAATCCTAAGGCAACGGATTCTCAATCTGGCTGTGATCTCTCAATTCTGTGCTTCTAGATTTTCAAAACATTTTCATTACACTCAAAATAAAATAAAAAACCTGCAATTTAAACCAATTACGTGCAATTTTTGTGATTGTACATCTACTACAACTTCTTTTAGAACCAACAAGGACTTTAGGACCATGGGGAAATACTCCACCGTGACAAACATGAGTACCAGTTATTTTGGGAGGTAGGGCCTGCGCCAGCCTAACATTACGTCTGGGGGAAGATGCAAGCACAAGTTCCAATGGGTACCCACTTTGAACTTGGGTGGACTAACCCTCAGGACACGAAGACAGGCTCTGTAGCAACAGGATTTGAACCTGTGACCTGCAGATCTACGGTCCAACAGTTTATCGCTAAACTAGAATGGATTATTGAGGCACAAATAATCCAAATACACCATCTTTGAAAAAGAAAACAAACTTGGGCAATGAGAAATGAGGTCAAAGGTAGGGAGGATTTCACTGAGGTGAAAATAAATTTCCAAAGACCAAAGAAGTAAATAATATCGATACATCCACCTTTCTCTAGAAACAAGTCGGACACGGTTGGCTGGCCAAAGCGAGTGGCGTAAACTGAAAAATTGTAAGGTGTGAATCTGGTACAAATAATTATCATTCGCGTGTCTTGAGTAGGGCAGGAACACAGATTATCTACAGTACCTTTCCAAAACTAGTGTTACAATTTCATAAGACTGGTGTTGAAAATTGACGAAGCTAATATTTGAAATAAATTAAAATATTTGAAGCAGGCTTAAAGGAACTTTATTTGATACAAGTTACATCATCATAAACCCACTATTTACAGAGTAACAGTCACATCAATTTGCTATAACCATGAAGAAAAAGGTCATTCAAGGACTTTGTGGTAATCACTAATCACGTCATGGGTAGATTCTTATGTCTATCACTAAAAACTAATGACGTCATAATCTTTAAACTTTTACAAACAAAGATTCCCAAACCTAAAGAATCATTACCAAAAAAATCAGAGCAATCGGATCGGAAACAATTTCATAATACGATAAGCATATCCGACTGTAACACTAGTTTTGGAACGACTTGTGATTTCATATTTTCTCCATTAGTAGCGCCTCATCAAATAGAAAGTGTACACCTTGCCTTCGCATCCATTCCAAACTCCCATTCACCTGCCATCCCTCTGCCTTCGTCAATACCTTAGCCATCAGTTTGCGTTGTCACTGTTATTATTGTATCTAGTTAAAAACGGAATAACATCGCTTTGTTGCTGATGAAGGGTTGTCCTGTTATTATTGTATCTAGTGATAAAACGGAATAACATCGCTTGTTGCTGATGAAGGGTGGGCCATCCATAAATTCCTCTGCCTCGTCCCGTTTTCATATCCCTGTTCACACTGTAAATATTGGCAGTCTTCTGTCTGCTGCCCTCCCTTAGTGCATTCAACAGCCGCCAGTTTAAAGTCGGCAGTGAAGGATTGTCAAGTTATCATTGCTATGATGAAGTGAAAAAAAGTCTGTTAAAATCCTAGCACACTGGCCTACGTCACGCGTGTTGCGATGACTGACTAGGAGCATGCGATTTCTCGCTGAGCTAATCAACACAGCGATCATGCGATGTCCTATTGATAAAGCTGACCCGTCTCTTTAATCTCCACAATCCATTCTTTCCCCTTTTTTTTTTTTCTATTTTACCCGTCTCCAATGGTAACGCTGTCCTCTCTCTTAATTTTTTACGCGGCAAGCGCTATTAATAGAGAAAATCTGGTAACAATGCTGGGAAGAAAGTGGGCTGAAAATGTAATGTAACCAAATGAAAGGAAAGAATAAAATATCTTTCACTGAACAGAAACAGACACATACACAAACTTTAAAGCATGTGTTGAGTGGATGAAAAGACTGTCGGAAATAAATTAAGAGAAATTGGGATCTAAACATAATATAAAAAAAAGAGAAAGTTAATAATAACAAAAACCTAAAGGCAAAAAACCAACAAAAAAAGACAACACATTTTGACTTAAAAAGCAAAGCGAACAACACATTAAAAAAACATATAAATACGTATGAATGTAAGATTACCACAAGAAAAGACAACAATAAGAACCCCCAAAACAAAACAAGCCACAACCCCGAAACAGCCTCATCACTCACCACCCCCCCTCAACAACAGCCAAACACAATTAATGTTCTTATGTCTGTATAAAACCTCTAACCAAAACCTAAACAAAATATATGAGTTGACTAAAAAACACAAGTGACTTGCTAGAAAGGGGATGTACAAAACGACACACAAGAAAGAAGAGGAAGAGCCTGGCATTGCATGCAAGCCAATCGGCCATCAACCTTGAAAAGTTTACAAGGTCAAGCAATGACCCAGGAATACTGAGAGGGTCACGCAATTCATAATAGAATTTTAACCATGCAATGAAGAAATATGAAACAAAAATACATTTAATGAGTTAAAAGTGAATCAGAACCTCATGCCAAAATAAATAAATTTATAAATAGCTTTAAAAATATGGCCCACGATCACCATATATAAATAATACTATAAATAACGATGCCAAAATCTCCGTCGCTAAACAACTCACCAGGCACGGAAACGAAGAATTTGACGGCATCTTTGTGTCCATGGAATGACAGCTGTGCTTGGGCCATGGAACAGTAAGGTATGAAGCTACCAGGTGTGATACTGTCAGTCTTGGTGTCGCTGTAGACGCGAATCACTCCGCCTGGCCGACCACCGCTACTTCCTGGACCTCCCAGACTGCTAGATGTCGTTATCATGGGTTGCTTGTTATCTGGACACACAGGAAATGAGAATAATGTTTATTGAACTCTCTTGTATTACTTATAAAATTCAGAGAAAGTAAAATTAGATTTTGTGTGATGAGTTATATATTTAGGATAAGTTACCTCGATGTGTGTGTGTGTGTGTGTTTTTCATTGAAAGTTACCCCGTCCACTGCATACGGTGATGTCTCGATATCACGGTGAGTCAAGGGAAATAGAAAGAAATGACTTTTGTGGGAAAGACAGAAAGCAAAGAAGGAGGAGCTCCCAGTAGCACTTGCCGACGGTCCACCCTAAATGTGTGTGAGCACTCTTCGCATCAGAAAGACAAATACCAAAGATGGATTTATTTATAGTCTGTATCCCCCACACACGTGCAGGCTCACCGACTGTACATCATTTATCCTCCAGCCCACCATTGCATTCAAAGTCCTTCACAACACCGTACAACAGTCTGTTAGGCGCTTTCTTACTAAAAAACGCGACAAGATCTTTCTTTCCCTACACCTGGATTCTTGTTCACACACCTGACTCAAGTGAGGAAATCAGTACCTTTCCTAAGAGTGCAACATTGTTAAAAACACCTGAAGCAGCCATGGCTTTGAACCGTTGTTGTCATCGTGATTACAAAGTCATAGCATTAGAGAGAAAAAGGCAACAACAATATGTCAATCAAAAAGTGCAAGAAAAGATAAACAAAAAAGAACATTAATCTGGCACGATTGTCTTGTATTGCCTTAGTGCATCACTACACGGTGTGCACATTTAGAGGACAATTATGTTTCTTTTACTGCCCCTACTTTATTTTCCTTTTTGCCCTTCCTTCCTCAAATGCAGGAAATACAAGACAACAGGTTCAGGTAGTGAAAAATATCTTCCGTCTCTTGTCTTCCAAACGCATAGTATGCTCTACTTAACAAACTGTTTATCCTCATGGAGATAGGGCAGCACATAAGGCTGACATGGTGGATCGCCATTGACCTCAATCAGATACCAATTTTGTCCTCTACCCCAACGTCCATCCTTGATCTCCATCTCTTTTTCAAGGCTCCTCAGGGATTTTAACAGGGGACCCTTTTCTTGTTGCCTATGGGATCCATCTAAGGGATTTTGTTGTCTATGGGATCCATCTAAGGGATTTTGTTGCCATGGGATCCATCTGAGGGATTTTTTCAGGATGGCATCAGCATTCATCCTAAGGATGTGACCACGTCCATGTTCTCTTTCTAACAATCTGACATATTGGCTCCAGTGACCAAAACATCCTCAAAGATCTTTTCAAACTTTTTTGTTCTGGAAGGTGTGTAGCTTTCTTCACATCTATTTAGTTGTTTTTCAAATATTCATAAAAAAGGACAGCTAGAATATTTGATTTATAGAATTTAAGTTTTTGGTTTATTGAAATTTTCCTTGAGTTCAAAATCTCAGTGATACAAACTTTTTTGATCTCATCTTTCAGTTTCTTTTGTAGTTTTACTTCCAAGATATGCAAAAGAGACAAACAAAATTTCTATTTTGAAATGTGACTATTCTTCATGCTGATTTGCATGTGTGTCCTGATAAAATTATGTCTCTCCTGTATGAAACACTGTGATTGCTAGGCATCTGCTCTACTTTTGGTCTCTCCTGCATGAATTGCTACATCTGTGATTGTCTCTCCCATCTGCTCTTACTTTCTGATAAAATTCTGGGATTCTCCTGATGAACCATGAAACTTTCTTGATTGATAGGCCATCTGCATCATCTTACTTTCTGATTTCTTCTCCTGTATGAAACACAGATTGCTAGGCATCTTTTACTTTCTGATAAAAACATGAAACACTGTGATTGCTAGGCAAATTCCTATTCTGTTTTGGAAATGTGATTGCTAGGCATCTGCTCTTTACTTTCTGATAGAATTCTGTGTCCTGCATGAACCACATCTGCTCTTACTTTCTGATAAAATTCTGTCTCTCCTGTATGAAACACTGTGATTGCTAGGCATCTACTCTTACTTTCTGATAAATTCTGTCTCTCCTGCATGTTCTGGAAGCATGTGATTGCTAGGCATCTGCTCTTACTTTCTCATAAATGAACCACTGTGATTCTGCTCTTACTTTCAAATATCTCCTGCATGAACCACATCTGCTCATGATAAAAACATTGCTAAGCATCTGACTTTCAATAAAAATCTGATATACTAGGCATCTGCTCTTACTTTCTGATAAAATTCTGTCTCTCCTGTATGAACCACTGTGATTGCTAGGCATCTGCTCTTACTTTCTGAAATTTTGTCTCTCCTGCATGTCTCTCCTGATATTCTGTCTCTCCTGCATGAACACTGTGATTGCATAAAAGCATGCATTCTGATGGCCTTTACTTTCTGATGAAAATCTGCTCTTACTTTCTCATAAAATTCTCATGAACCACTGTGATTGCTAGGCATCTGCTCTTACTTTCTCATAAAAATTCTGTCTCTCCTGCATGAACCACATCTGCTCTTACTTTCTGATAAAATTCTGTCTCTCCTGTATGAACCACTGTGATTGCTAGGCATCTGCTCTACTTTCTGATAAAATTCTGTCTCTCCTATGAACCACATTTTTGGATAAAATGTATGAACCACTGTGATTTGCAGCTCTTACTTTCTGATAGCATGTGTCCTGATAAAATTCTGTCTCTCCTGCATGAACCACTGTGATTGCTAGGCATCTGCTCTTACTTTCTGATAAATTCTGTCTCTCCTGCATGAACCACACTCTTACTTTCTGATAAAATTCTGTCTGCTCCTGCATGAAACCACTGTGATTGCTAGGCCTGATGTCTGATAAAACTTTCATAAAATTCTGTCTCTCCTGCATGAACCACTGTGAAACTGCTCTTACTTTCTCATAAAAATGAACCACTGTGACTAGGCATCTGCTCTTACTTTCTGATAAAATCTGTTCTGTGTATGAACCACTGTGATTGCTAGGCATCTGCTCACTTTCTGATAAAATTCTGTCTCTCCTGTATGAAACACTGTGATTGCTAGGCATCTGCTCTTACTTTCTCATAAAATTCTGTCTCTCCTGTATGAACCACTGTGATTGCTAGGCATCTGCTCTTACTTTCTGATAAAATTCTGTCTCTCCTGCATGTACTGTGATTGCTAGGCATCTGCTCTACTTTTCACTGATAGCGGCACAGAGATGATGACACCATTGCCGGTTCCAATCCAAAGTCTATTACAGGAAATAAGCATGGCCGTGATACGAACAAAGGAGAAGCCAACAGTGCCTGTCAGATAAAAGATACAAAAAAAAATAACAAGACTAATTATGGGTGAGATACATTGCAACAAAGAGATGATGCTGTAGTAGTCATTGTGTGTGTGTGTGTGTGTGTGTGTGTGTGTGTGTATGTGTGTGTGTGTTTGTGTGAGTCACAGAGTAGGGGAGAAAACCCCCAAGACATTGTATATATATTTGCATCGTCCTTAACTTAGTTAATTATGTGTGTAATGTGACAGACAGTGAATAAAGAAAGCAGTTTGTGAACAGGACTCACACCCTCAACATCATTGTTCAATCCTTCCAAAATCAGTCTTGTGTTTTGCCATCCATATCTGTGCATTAATACTATAAATACTACTACTACTACTTCTACTATTACTACTGCTACACCTGTTACTACTATCCCTATTGTTACAGCTCTTCCTTCCACTTGACAAAGCTAATCACCAAGTTATGTCTCCACCCTTCCAATGTCCCATTCGCCTTTTAGCACAAATTAAAACGCATCCTCTTTGCCGAGTTCGCCAAAAGGTGAATGTATAAAAAGGCTGTGGCAGTGTAAGGGCTAAATCACTACATCTTCATCCATCTAAAATATGATCAAATGTAATGTGGGTGAACAATCTGCAAGCATTCAACATAATGAAAATGAAATATAAATGTTATCATAGCATTTGAGCATGCACACACATACAAAAACAAGCCGTACCAAGCATTTTAGAAACGTAGGGCTCTATGTCCACATCCTGGAGATGTTGATGGGTGTAAGCATGGTAGAGACGAAGCGTGCTGTCCAGACGGATGGAGACCCACACGCCATCGCCTAGCCAACATAATTGACGCACCTGGCTCTCCTTGCGGGGATGGGCATCAAAGCTTTTCTGTCAATTCGATATGCGACAAGAATAGAATTGATTAAATTACATGCTTTTTTACGTACATAATTCTACAATTCTTATTCACACTTTGAGAACAAAAATATCTCCCTCTTGAATTCATTCACTCATTGAAATTATTTCCCCGTCCACCATATTCAGTGATCTCAGGGTGAATTGAGAGGAAACAGCAAGGTGAAAGACAAGTCAAAGAGCGAAAGGAAAGAAGTAAGACCTACCAGCAGATAAATCAAATTTGATATTTTCAAACAATTTTTACTACCACCTTTCGTCACAGCCTCATATACATAGACATATATATATATACATTTATGGTGTCGGGCGCAAACCAGCCAAGTCATAAGTTATAAAACTTACAGGAGAAGGCAAAAACGGTATAAATCGAATAAAACTTAATCCAGTCACAAATTTCGGTGAAGTAAGTTGAAATAAGGGATGTGATCATATGAACATATTAATTTTTTAAATATATTTTAATTATTAGTAGATTTCAGACTTGGCCGTTTTGAGCTTTGGCATATTAAAAGGACTTGGCTGTTCTGTGTGTCGATGGAGGGTTGGCTAGTTTGTGTTGACAGCAACCCGCTCTTGATGATGAGTTGGCTGTTTTGTGTTGACAGCAACCCGCTCTCGATGATGAGTTGGCTGTTTTGCACTGAGTCTGGCGCTCTCGATGATGAGTTGGCTGTTTTGCACTGAGTCTGGCCGGTATGCGCTTTCATTCCCTTATAGGCTAAAGATGAGATGGCCGCTTTGTAACGCTATTCAAGTCATGATTTGTACTCATCAAAACCCATTCCTAAAATTCTAACATTACTTTCAAATTACCGCACTCACTGGGGAAGGAACACCCAATCACAGCAGATATTCAAGAATACGACAAATCATGCCAAAGAATCATTTCTTTTTCAATACAGCAACATCGAATTTCCTTAAGACATTGATGTTCATAACAAAGGGCTATCAATATAAATGTAGAAAAAGAAAACATCAAAATAAGATCCCACGTTAAAAAAATATTTATTGGGCACAGTTGTTAGGCCTATATTACACATTGAATTTATGTTGTGGTAACATTTTTCAACAGAACTGAAGATAGTATTAGTGTACATACTTTCATAATTGAAATTGTCAACGTGTAATGGACCCATACAAAAATATAGTAGTGAGTCAAATATATTTACCATACTTTTTCTGTAAGAATTTGATATCAATGAAAATGAGAAAACCATAAACCCCACATCAATCCACATTATGTTTCCTAAATGGAAAGGATTCATTATAGTTATAGTTTACTAGATTGTTTATTGCTTTTTAAAATTGTTTAAAAATAAAAATTGTACAGAAAATAAAAGATTTTCTTTTCAACTTTTAAAACATTATGAATTAAATTGTATGCAGAAAAAAGAAGGCAAAACAAATTATGTTATTTAGCGTTGAACAGGAAGAGTGTCATAGAAATTGTGCACTTCTGATGGCAATACCGCTTTTAATGCTTGCAAGTGATTATTTACTTCTTTTGATCTTTCATTTGCATTTATAAAGGTTTGGTGGATCATTTGATAGCAGTTTGTCCCTATGCTTTAATGACAATGTCCGCCATTCATCACTAAAGTTTAGCTTGGAGGCCAAACATCCATCAGGTGTGTACTTTAGAGCATACATATCTGTGACATTAGCATCTATTGTTGGCTTGATGGATTTTATACTACCAATGCCATCATCAAATTTTTCAAAATCTCTGAAAAAGTCAAAGGTCAAGTATCGGAATGCATAAGGTCTGGGGTTGAGACGAGCAGCTTTGATGACATGAATATAATCTAGAAGTGAATAAATGTCCATATTTTTGAGACGTCTCTCAATGGTTGCATGCACGCTATCGACCTCCATCTGAGTGTAGCCCGCTCCAAAATTGTTTGTGTAACAGTTTTTTCAATGTTTCACATTTTTTGTTAACCTCGACATATTTCTTCTTTTCTTTGTCATGATGTCTACCCGCATAAGACTTGCCCTTTTCTCTCCTTTGCTTCTATTCTTCTTTTTTTATAGGTAATTTGGCATTTTTTGATAGTTGTAATTTTGACCCTTCACCACTACTCTCAATTATGTTTGTATCTGCTTCAACAACAGCTTCCTGTTCAGCTACTACAAAAACATTTCTCTCACCCATGTCTTCTCCGTCATATCCATTCAGTTCTTCTCCAATAACATTGGTCTCTCCACCTTCTACATTTCTCTCTTCATCCATGTCTTCTCTGCTGTTTCCATCCAGTTCTTCTCCATTAAGTTTGGTCTCTCTACCTTCTACATTTCTCTCTTCATCCATGTTTTCTCTGCTGTTTCCATCCAGTTCTTCTCCAATAACATTGGTCTCTCCACCTTCTAAATTTCTCTCTTCATCCATGTCTTCTCTGCTGTTTCCATCCAGTTCTTCCCCGTCACAATGCAGTCCTTGCAAAAGCAGAGATGGCTGTTTTGCGCTGACAAAAGAAAAGCCAACGGAGATGGCCGTTTTGGTCACGTGCGTATTTTCATAAGATCTATTGGATATTGTCTACTGCTATTTTTACACGTTATGGGAAAAGCCAAGATTCATTTTACTGGCACTATAAAAGAAAATAGGGAACATTCGGAGTTGGCCCGTTTGCGCCCGACACCACTATATATATATATATATATATATATATATATATATATATATATATATATATATATATATATATATATATACATATATATCTATCATAGATATACACATTTTTCTGTATTGGTTAAGATGCTTACATCTACAGTCATTGTCTGTGGGTTGATGACATGAATTTTGTTTTTGTATCCACACCATACATGCTTGCCCGGCAATGACAGTCATACATCGGATGGATTGCTTGGGTTTTCCTAGGTCCAGGAGGTGATAGTTAAGTAAATCCCACTGGCCGTCTGGTGAAAGAAACGCATGGTGGCAATCAATGATACACTGATATATATATGTATATATATATTATTCATAAAACAGATGATGATATAAAGCCAACGCTCAAATTGTCACAATAATCACATTTGTTAGTCCATGGCGATACCTTTAAAAGAACTTAATTAACACAATCATTTTAAACAGTTGACAGTTTGTCAAATGGATCAAGGCATATTGAGAATATTTTTATGTTGACAACCCACCTGATGCTCTGTGAAAAATGGCAACGGTTCCATCGGCTGTTTCTTTAAAAGGCCAATAAAGTTTCTTTTAATAGACCAACAAAGTTTCTTTTAAATGACCAACAAAGTTTCTTTTAAAAGGCCAACAAAGTTTCTTTTAAAAGACCAACAAAGTTTCTTTTAAAAGGCCAACAAAGTTTCCTTTAAAAAGCAAACAAACTTTTTTTAAAAAGCCAACGAACCTTCTTTTAAAAGGCCAACAAATTTTCTTTCAAAAGTCCAACAAACTTTGTTTTTAAAAAGGCCAACAAACATTCTCTTAAAAGGCCAACAAACATTCTTTTAAAACGCCAATAAACTTTCTTTTCAAAGACCGACAAACATTTTTTAAAAGGCCAACAAACATTCACTTCAAAGGCTAACAAATTTTCTTTTAAAAGGCCAACAGACTTTCTGTTGAAAACAAAAAAATTCTTTTAAAAGGCAAACAAACTTTCTTTTACAATGGCAATAAACATTCTTTTAAGATGCCAACAAACTTTTTTTAAAAGGCTGACAATCAGCCTTTTAATAAGCCAACACACATTGTTTTAAAGGCCAACAAAGTTTATTTTAAAAGGCCAACAAACTTTCTTTTTAAAAGGCTGACAAACTTTCTATTAAAAAGCCTACAAACTTTTTTTAAAAAGGCCAACAAAGTTTTTTTTAAAAGGCCAACAAACTTTCTTTCCAAAAGGCCAACAAACTTTCTTTTAAAAGATCAACAAACTTTCTTTTAAGAGCCCAACAAGCTTTCTTTTAAAAGGCCAACAAACTCTCTTTTACAAGGCTAAAAACTTTTTTTACAAGGTCAACAAACTTTCTTCTCCCGCTCTTTTTCCCACTCTCATTTCCCTTTCCCTCTTCCAATTCATACCAAGACAAAACAATGATGACTCATGAATCATTGTTCCACATAAGTGTACATATAATGACATTCGCAAGTCAAATAAAAAAAAATAGAAACACGGAACCCCCCCCTAACAAAGGCTTGTAATATGTAACATTCTGTAATTGGGTTACAACAAAATACATTTTCAAGTAAATCATACAAAAGCAATTCGCCATTAGAAATTTTAAACACAGATGAAATGTAAGACAGTTACTTTTTCTCCAGTAGATAAAAAAACAAAGACAGACATTGCTAAATGATTGTGTTTCATGTGATATACTTACACAATGCCCAAAATGGAATCCCTCAGTTTAACCGAATGAAGGCAACGCTTCCAGTTTGAGACAGAGGAGTGTACATACATACTGTAAGTAAAATAAATGACAAGCAATGGATAAGGGAAATAGTTTAAAGTTTTGAATAAAAATAATAAAAAATATAAAAAGGATTGTCAAGAAGAAAGAGATGTTTAAAGAGAAAAAATACAAGATACATTTCTACCAAGTAAGATCCCTCAAGGCCTTTATGGCTGATAGAGCCGGGTTTATCCCAGTTTCTATAGCACGAAGTGATAATAAACTCATTGATAGGACGTAGGCTATGAGTTTCCGTTCAAAGGGTTACAAATTGAACTCAAACGTAGACCAGTTCTTTCAAGATGATGATGATGATGATAGGACCTTAGTTTGTTGCAAATTTTTTACTGCCAAGCTGTCGCTTGTACTAATGTGAACTTGGGTTGAGTGGAGGAAGTGCGTGTTAAGCGTCTTTTTCCAAAGAACACAACGTCAGATCTAGCATTGTTAAGATTCGAACCCAGGACAACATGATCCTAAGCCCAGCAGTGTAACCACTGGGCCACCAATGCCACTATTTCTATCAAGTACGGGAGTGTGCATCGGACAAAGTTCCTGGAAACGTGCAGCTTAAAACTAAAGACTGACCTGATACCTTCACACATTAAATTTATAGAGAACTAGATGGTCATAAGACATATATATGATATTAAAACTACCAGAACCCCCTCCCTTTCCTCCTACAGAGTGCTAGTATGAAGTGCCTAATGGACTGCTGCACTGTAAAAGTCTACAGGGAGTTGAAAAGGACTTTTGAGTGAAATGGCCTGCTGGGGAATAAATGATGTACAGTCGGACAGTCTGCCCTTGTACCGGGATACAGACTGTAAATCCATTTTATCTTTATCTTATATAAATATCGGGTAATTTATTTCTGGTTTAAAACTCTTGATAATATTCTGTCAACTGAAGAAAAAAAGAAGAAAGTAATTTTGTACCTTCCACTCTGGGACCCCATCCACATGGTGGGCAAGACGCTGCTTAGTTTTCTGTCTCTTCATTCTGGATGTCGCTGTCAAAGGCAGGGGATGATATGCCGTCTCGCACCAACTCTGGGTTGCTGGAGCTGTTCTCTGGAAGGCGAGCAGTATGTGTAGGAGTGGTGTTCCCTGACGAGGCGGGGGACCCTCTGGCACGAAACACTTGCGGTTGTGGGTTTTCTTCAGATGGGGTCACTCCCAGAGGGTCACCTTCTAGATGGCCGAAAGTAAAAACACATTTTTAAAAATTTGATTTTGATTCACTAAAAATATACAAATAAAAATATTTTGTACATTTTAAGTTTCATCCTCCTCTTTTTTTTACTTTCTTTCTTTTTTTACAAATAAGGACTAGATGTAAAGCATCAAAATCAAATAAGACTGAAAGGTGGGAAACCAGATCTATATTTCGTTGACACAGTGCTAACATATGACAGTCAGTATTACACAACTAATATAACATTGAATCTTTCTAACCTATTCAAATCTCTATGAACAAAATAATGTATTTTATGTATGATTTAACGCCAAGTGATAACATGCTCCACATACAATCTTCCTTTTTGTTTTCTTTATCTCAATAGTCTGCACTAAATGACCTTCATCGCAAACAGAAGACTAAAAGCTAAGTTTCTAACACAAAATTTGTTCTATGTTGACTTCTAAGCATAATAAGCAAGAGTTTGTTTTTCACATCATCCAAGAGAGAGATTATCTGGAAGAAATTACTGGGTACATGAAAAGAAGCATTGGCCTAATCCTCATTAAGGATAAAAGCAGAAACTTTTCACATTACAATTCACACACGGTCGTTCTGCTTACTCCTTGACATTAACACAGCAAGACAATCATGACAATAATCAGTCAGCCATAAGCCATACTCTTCTCTAGAAAAAATAAATGAAATTCCCAAGCAATCTTGGATTAAAATTTGAAAACGTAAGGGATGAGATTATCACAAAATAGCATTCGTGGTTGGAAAAACATAAATCCCATAAAACTAAAACATGAGAAAGAATAGTCAGGGTTGGGTCGAGGTCGGGTGCGGAGTAGCTAAGCTGATTGGAAGAAGAAAAGAAAAAGAAAATGGTGGGTATGGAGTACAGGATGGGTGAAGGGTTAAGAGGGGGAAGACACGTATCATTCTAACCAACTAAACCTTTGTATGTAGTGAGAAGATTTAGACTTTTCTTCTTATTATTATTATTATTATTAACCTGGAAGAGATACTAGCCAGAATGCTAGAAATGGGGTCTGATTGTGAACAAATGAATTAATTGTACACTTAAAATACTTAGAAAAGTAGTATGTTATGGTGCTATGTTGGAGGTTGAATACTAAACATTTCTCCGCATGCATGTTCTTCTCGAACCCAAAACTTTATCATGGTTATTAGGTGAAATCAACGTAATAGATGTATACAAAGGATAACTGGACCAAAGGCCGTACACTCGCCAGATTCATACCCAAAAAAAAAACAACAAACAAGCTTCATAAGCATCAACTATAACACTAAAAAATAAGTTGATGTTCACACAATCACGTAATCAAGCGATGTAAAGAGTGGCTTGCAGACACTTATTTCAGGGTACTTAATATATATAGATTTCCTTGATTTTTCTTCCAGAGGGAAAATATAATAATTTCTTTCATGAGTTAAAAGTGTAAAATACAGAACGGGTGTTTGAGATTAACTAGTAGATTATCATGCCTTTATGTTACTAATGTAAGTGGTTATGGTACTATAAAAACTTTTTTTTTTCGGAAAAACAGGTAGTTATGGTGGCTGTGAAATCGGTGCTTTATATATATATATACTGTGAAATGGATGCTTTATATATTTTTTGGATTTCTAGGGAGGAAATGATACTCAAATGAAGATTTCTAAGTCTTTGAGGAACATTTAGGGTGCACAGGAACTTTGATGAAAATATTGCACATATGAATGATTCTGTTACAAAATGTTGTGTAACCAAATGTCTCAAAATGAGTAAAAGTAAAAAAGAAAAAGAGTTACTAATGTTCATGATTTGACAGCTGTTATCTTCATGTGATACCTACATAGAGGATGTTTAACAGTGAAAGGACTTAAATCAGACATATGTATATTCTTAGAATCATTCACAAAATACTACATATCCATCATGTACATTCTTCACAAAATGCAAAAACACTATATATATCTAGGAAAATATGAAAGCAATACAAAATTTTCCTCCTTTAGTAGAAAACAAATCTTTCAGTAATGGAGAGCTTAGAAATATATGTTTAGCCTTGAAATGACTAAACTATTTAAATTAAAATGAGATATTCTCTGCAAAGATTCATTTTATGGAAATTCTAAGAAAAATTAAATGGTTAAAAAAATAGATAAGCTGTGATATTTTATGTCATATAAGCCATGGAAGGTTATCTTCTAACATGTCAACTGCTTAATCTGGCTCATACACGAATTATTTGAGCAAAATGATATTCCCTTAAAAATGAAAAACTGAAGAAAAAAATCTTAACTCCAAATAATAAAACTACAATAGAATCCCCACCCCTTAAAAAGAAACAACCAAACCGTCCCATAAAACCAACAACATTGAATGAATCATCATTATTCATTTCTTTTGGGTATTTAAATCAAAAGATGAACGGCATATATAGAGTTTTGTGACAAGAGGAAACTGATCATGAGGTAGAGATTTCAAAATGAAATATCACAAAGGCATAAACTCTTTTTTTTTTCTTTTTTAAAAAAAATCTTGGTCTATAACGCATTTTGTGATGGAACCCTTCATATGGAATCAGAGAAACTGCTGGGTTTTTTTTAAAAGAGTATAATGATATTCTTAAACAACACAGACATGTTGAAAAAAAACACAAAAACCACAAAAACAACATACTTTGAAAGTTGGTGGAAAGGTCAGAATTAACAGTATTTGTCGACCATAAACATGAAAAGAAAATAGAAGCTACATTTATCACGCAATAACACAAATTTTGCCAGGGAAGAAAAGAGAACTGAAATTATCTCATTCTACACGAATGCTGACCAGTAAGCTAGAGATTTGTTTCATTGAACTTGTTAGCATCCACCATATGCAGTGATCTCAGGGTAAAATCAAAAGGAAACAGCTGTGAAAGATGAGAAAAAGAGCGAAAGGAGAGAAGTAGGAGCTATAGGCAGAACACACCAACTGCCTATGGTTTGAGAGGGATGGTAAAAAAACACAGTGACAGAGAGAGAGAGAGAGAGAGAGAGAGAGAGAGAGAGAGAGAGAGAGAGAGAGAGAGGGAGAGGAGAGAGGGAGAGAGGAGAGAGAGGAGAGAGAGAGAGAGAGAGAGAGAGAGAGAGAGAGAGAGAGAGAGAGAGAGAGAGAGGAGAGGAGGAGAGAGAGAGGAGAGAGAGAGAGAGAGAGAGAGAGAGAGAGAGAGAGAGAGAGAGAGAGAGAGAGAGAGAGAGAGAGAGAGAGAGAGAGAGGGAGAGAGAGGGAGAGAGAGAGAGAAGAGAGAGAGAGAGAGAGAGAGGAGAGAGAGAGAGAGAGAGAGAGAGAGAGGGAGGGAGAGAGGAGAGAGAGAGAGAGGAGGGGGAGAGAGAGAGAGAGAGAGAGAGAGAGAGAGAGAGGAGAGAGAGAGAGAGAGAGAGAGAGAGAGAGAGAGAGAGAGAGAGAGAGAGAGAGAGAGAGAGAGAGAGAGAGAGAGAGAGAGAGAGAGAGAGAGAGAGAGAGAGAGAGAGAGAGAGAGAGAGAGAGAGAGAGAGAGAGAGAGAGAGAGAGAGAGAGAGAGAGAGAGAGAGAGAGAGAGAGAGAGAGAGAGAGAGAGAGAGAGAGAGAGAGAGAGAGAAGCAGAACACAAGGATGAGAAAAAGACACGAAAGAAGTAGAAAAAGACACGAAAGAAGACACGAAGAAAAACACAGCAGAGCTCACTAGCTGTCTACAACATGAGTCCTGATATTCAAGTTTTTGTTGGAGATAAACAGTTACTGTGTATGACGTTTTGTAGAGTAGCTCTCATATATTATGTTTTGTTTTGTTTGCTTTCTAAATGCAAAAAGCTTTTAATTTTCATCACTCAGCATTACAAAGCAGTGTAGCAGTATCATGCCGGCATAGAAACTACTAGTCTATACATGTATACAGGGAAAAAAACCCATTCAGAAAGATGTAAACACACAAAGCTCTATACACAATCATAGTCCTCAAACATGAATACACAATATATATATATATTTATAACTACATTCAGAAAAAAACTGTTTGTAAAAATCAAAACAATCAAGAACAAAAACAGCAATTTGCGTTTCATTGTCAAGAATAGAAGGAATAAAAAAAAATCCCAAACGAAAACAAAAACTGACCTTCAGAATTTTCTATTACTATAAATTCATCCATGTCTGAAATAGGCAGAGATGATAGAAACAAAGCAATAAATATCCACTCTGTGTTAGTGTTTATGTTATTAATTTTTGTCATTATATTGCTCTTTTGATCTTCTTTTAAGATGAAAACCAAATTATCCTATGAATTTATCGGACTCTGCACCCAACAACTAAATTCAATTATATTTGTGGGTGATGTGTTTATATTTTACAGCCCGCTTATGACTAAATGATGAGAGAGAGAAGGAAGAAACATGTCAATTGCGACAGACAAAACACAAACTTGTCAAGAGTGAAATAATCAACATCGTATATTAAACTATAGGAAAATGAAACCTGACTACTAGATTGCTTTTTTGTTTGTTTGTTTGTTTCATTGAAATCTATATGTACACCATTGCGGTGATATCAGGGTTAATTAAGATGATATGTCCACCATTGCGGTGATATCAGGGTAAATTAAGATGATATGTCCACCATTGCAGCGATATCAGGGTAAATTAAGATGATATGTCCACCATTGCGGTGATATCAGGGTAAATTAAGATGAAATCGCAAGGTGAAAGATAAGTGAAAGAAGGAAAGGAAAAACTAAAACCTGCCTAGCAGCAGCGCCTCGCCAACCACCTGAGACCATATTGCCAATCCCCATAAAAATTATAAGCAAACGACCAAGCAAAAACCCTCACCCAAAACTAACCTCACCTGTTTACCTGCATTGTCGTAAAAAGTATTATTTCACCACCTCCCCTTTAATTTTGCACTTGAACTGAGAGAAATAATTTGCCTTTAAACCCTGACTTTTACAAACAAAACCATTCAAGATATCAACAAAGTGAGGCATGAATATCAGGACATTGGTTCCAAGTTTCTATGTGTAATATCATAAATATCTGAAACGGAAAACTGAAAACTGTAGGAGCCTATTATTTTTGAAAATCACTTAATCTTTTCAAGTTGGTGACCATTTCCATGACAACCCATGACAACTAAATTGAACCCCCCCCCCCCCCCCCCCCCCCCATTGCCATTTTGTTCTTGTACACTTTTGTGTTCATCAATAAATTTACGCAGATGCCATCCTATATCGTCTAACACTATTTTTGGAAGCATTTAGTAACTCCGCATGTTTCAAAAGAATTTAGTTAGAAAACAAATTTTATACAATCCTATTCATAAATTATTGACCAAGTATGATTGAGGGAAAAATCAGGCAGAATGGGTGAGAAAGGTATAATCATGACATGGTTTCTGGAAAAAAGGAAGCTCATGTTGTTGTAAACCAGTGGTGGATGTGACATATCATGAGTGATACTAAATTGAGTTGCTGGAATATGTGTGACGATGATCTTTATGCCCAGGACTCGAAAGACCTTGGGCACACATCTACTGACAATTCAAGACTGTCTGGACTGTGTTCTGTCCATGCACTGGCACAGCTACTACAGGCTAGCAAGCCAAAGAAAAGCCACAGCCTTTACTCAATTTCCCAATAAAATTTTTTACTGTTTTTTGATTTACTCATATTATGCCAGACTGGATTTCGCTTTTCAAACATTGTTAATTTAACATTGAAGGGACAATAATGTGAAAGACACACAGAAAGTTTTCTTCCAGAGTTAAGCTTGCCACCTAGCATGTGTGCGGAAGCGAGGAATGGTGAACCCTGCCTTGATTTAGATTCATTGAAATTCACCCCGTCCACCAATATGTGGTGATCTCAGGGTGAATCAAGAGGAAACAGCAAGATGAAAGATAAATAAGAGAGTGCAAGGAAAGAAGTAATACCTACCAGCAGCACCTGCCAATCGCCCACCACTACCTTGAAAAACAGCAGTTTGCATAGATAGCACAGAGAGGAGTGAAGCAAAGGCTGAAATCCTCTATAACTCTGACTTTCTAACATGCCTGACACACACACACACACACACACACAAGTTTTGCAACATGGATGGATATAACAATAACACCCTTTCATGTCTATCTTTATTAACAATACACAATACAGGTATGTCATAAAGGTGCTCTCTTGGAATTGTATTGTTTTCCAAAAAATGTTTTAGTTGTTTAAAGCAGTGGGATCTGTTGTTCCTCGGGCAGTAATAGTGATGAGGAAAATATAAAAAAAAAATGAGGATGGGGATTAAATTTGCCCCTCATATTATCTATCCTTCACTCATGGTCTTCAGAGACAACGAAACGGGGCAAAAGACAGGTTTTTAAAAAATTCAAACAACCCCGGTTACAGAATACAACAAATTTACTTGAAAGTTAGTTTTTTCAACATTTTATGACTCATCAAAACCGAATTAAATCCACTGGAACACTTTTACAATTTGTATATAACACAGGCAGGACAATGCAAAGGTCTCGCATAATGCAAATGCTTTTAGAGGGAAACAGATTACAAAATAGATAGAGAGAGGGGATGATTTGAGAAATAGGAATGGAAGAAAGCTACAGGCATGTGTGTGATGAAGGTAGGCCATGAATACATCGGGCCTCATGCAGCCCCAAGCTTACCTTCCCCTTCGTCCTGGTTGGGGACAGCCGCGTTTGCTTTATCAGCGTTCTCCTCCATTTTAGATTCTGACTTAGAATCGCCATCTTCTTCAGCTGACATGGGGAAAATATAACAGGATAGACGTTCCTAGCATAGAAGGTGTTCAGGTGGTGTTTTCCTGTGATTTTACTTTAAAATTTCACTTTAACTGCCAGTTAAGTTGGGGACATGTCTAAACAGACACAGGTTACTGTCGAGCCTCTATTGTCAGCAACGCATCTCCCCCCCCTTTCTCCTTCCCTCCCGTTTTTATCCCGTATTTTTAATATGGGATTAAATCGTATGGTAGTCAGTACATCAACTTATCAAGTGCTGCCGGTGATTATAAATTACTATGCTTAGGCTTATATAGTTGGATGTTAGTCAACGAATAAATTCTGTGATGGAGTCTGGACTAAGATGACTGAAGACTAAGTTAATAAGATACACAGATACATATACATATGTTTATAATTTACGATCAAAGTTTTTGAAAACTATGTCCAATTATAGTGGAAAATAGATGTATAGAGAGAAACAAATGACATACAAATATCTAAATCTATGTGCTATGTAAATGTTATGCTATCTTATGGAAGGAGCTAATCATATGACATTTGTCACAAAAATCATTTTAATCTCTGCGGTTTATGTGACAGAAAAATTGGCAATTTAAAAAACAGAAAGAAGCAAGAGGATTTTGAAATTCTGAATAAAATGAGGATTTCTACCAATTTCATGGGAATTCACAAAAATTCCATAACACCTTCTTCCCCCAGGAATGGGAATGATGTAATAAAATGATATGCACAGAAAAAATCACTTTGATTTCTTGCGCAACAATTAATTCCCCCTATGACTTGATTGCCTATGAATGCCAATC
This sequence comes from Doris montereyensis, assembly GCA_037039925.1. Taxonomy (NCBI): domain Eukaryota; kingdom Metazoa; phylum Mollusca; class Gastropoda; order Nudibranchia; family Dorididae; genus Doris; species Doris montereyensis. The sequence continues at coordinate 360,353 of JAXRKP010000201.1, forward strand.
TTAAGAACTCAATTTAACTATTATGATTACATACATATGTTTTGATTACGAAAAAACGATGAAGGATGGGGGATATAAAATGACCAGCACCACTGCATACAATACCAAATACTGTGTGAAGCACAGTGTGGAAACCACACACTAAATAAACTGATCAACTCATTATTCACTGGTCATTTCAAAACCAGTGTACACAATTTTAAATGCTTATCATACATTTGCTATCGAACAGATCCCTCTGATTTTTTCGGTGATTACTCCTGAGGTTTGGGAATTTTTGTTGGTGTACATTTAAATATTATGTATGTCATCACTACATGTTACAAGGAGGCAGCTCCCACATTGAACATGTTGATTACCACAAAGTTGCGCAGTCCTTGAATGATATTTTTTATTCATAGTTATAGTGAGTTGTTCTGACTGTTACTCTGTAAATAATGAGTTTGTGATGACGTCATTTATAGCAAACAAAATTCATTTATGGCAGCTTCAAATAGTTAATTTTTCGTTTTAAATATTAGCTTCATCAAGTTTTAAGACCAGTCATATGAAACCGTAACACTAGTTTGGGAAGGCTACTGTATAAGGTGGATATAGTTTACGTTTTTACATAACCTTATGATGAATAAAAATATATGTAGACATTCCAACTACAGGAGAAGATAGAATCACAGTAGTAGTGGTAGAGATAGATATAGATAATATTTTCATACATAATTCTTAACTACTACTACCACCATAGATACATAAAGAAAAATATCAACACAAAATGTGTCAATAATTTTTTTAAATAAAAGAATAAATCAAAGGGCAATAGGCGTGGGCTTGTGGTCACTTCAAAATACGTGTGAAAATAGTGCTGATAACACAAAAGATTAAGCACCCATTCAAATATAGCATAATATTGCCACAGAATAAAAAAAACCTTAAAAAATACACCCTGTTCAATAGCCAAGACAATTTCCCACAAAAACCAAGAAACAGAAGAAAAAAAAACAAAAGAAAAAGCCCAAAGAAAACAAAACGGAAAGAAAAAAAACTTATAAATCGAAGACCAAACGGTTAGGTAAATAATAAGAGACTCACTTTTCGTTTCATTGAGTGAGCCAATGGGAGAAGAGCTGACAGGGCTGGAACCTCCAGTGGCACACTGGACAAAGTGGCAGCCACCGAGTCCGGTAGAATCTCCCCCTGCTGACATGCCAGCGCCTGATGACACCAGTGTCTCCTTCGTCAAGGTGGCAACCTCAGCATTGAGGATTTCCTCAGCTACGGGATAATCATGTTCTGTAGCACCTAAAAACCAGAATTAACAATCATGCTTTGAATTGATCTATTATAGAAGAAGACTAAGACATTAACTCTTTCCCTACTTTGAACCAGAAAAATCGATTCGCACAATTTCTTACGGCTGGACTTTGAGCCACAAGAATCCGCTTATAAAATCCCATTATCTAGGTTCTTTATTCAGTGACCTTAAACGACTCCCAAGTCAAGTCTAAAAGCGTCTTTTACAAAACTCAATCTGTTTACGAGCTTTGAGCGGATATTTCTGTAGATCTTTTCTTACACATCTGTTTTTGTTGACATCTTTTCTTGAAAATGGGTGTGTCAAGGCGTAACCACAATGACTGAGCTCTAAATTAAGTAGGGAATGAGTTAGCTATTCTGTTGGTGTGTACATATATCATGTAGTCAATACAAATTTAAAGGCAATAAGTTAGTGATTTTTCTTCTTTTCTGGCTACAGTAGCAATTCTTTACGCAAGAATCAAGCCTTTAAATTTTTTTATGGATTAAGTAATCTTATTTAACAACACTTTTTTTAACTATGTTCAAAATTTTCTATTTTTGCCAAACGCAATGCTGTCTGCTAAGTTGTCTGATCACTGCAAATGAAACAACGCTACTCACCTGGTATACTGGCAATACAAAGTATGTGAGAGACGGACACTCGGAAGGTCTCCATAACATCAGCGGGATTGTTGGCATCTATGACAGAAACACGACTGGCTTCGTGCGTTGACGTGCAGACCCAAACCAGGCTGGACATTTGCTCCGTTTCGCTATCTTTCATTGATTTTTCATGGTCCTGTGAGGAAGTGGCGTAAGAGTTGATATCATTCATAGATTTAAAGCATTGTCAAAATTGATTTGATTCATTAGAGGCAGATTGTTGAGATAAAGTTATAAGTGATACATAAAACCATTCTTATAAGTTATTCTCTTGTTTGTTGTCTAGCATATGACAGATACATTTGTGAAAAACATCCCATCCTGACTGCCTACCTTGATCTCCCTATCAAGCTTGTCAACATCAGTTTTTGCTGGACCGTCAGAACTCTCCTCAGGAGGGTTTGAGTAAAATACACTGGCACCGACAATAGACCCTCCGTCTCTGGTTCTGCCTCCAGTCAAATTGACCCCAGCAGCACACCAAATCTGTCATCAGGGGGAAGAGAAGTAGAGGGGAAAAATGTCACTTTGGTAATATCTATTGTTTTTTAGAGGTATGTCTTTTAAAGTCTCTATTATTTGAGGCAAAAATCATAATCACATATATCTGAACCACTTTCTATCTGTCTAGCCATTTCAGTATCCTCAGTGGTTGAAAAAAGATAACTAAACAAAAACCTGTCGGTTGGAAATCCTAATCTAAAAGTTATGCAATGATTATTGAAAATATTTTCATGGGGGTGGTGGTGGGGCGGATGGAGTAGGGTGGAGGAAGGTCAAGGGTCAGTGATAGCAAGTGCCCGACTATGGGAGTTCCTTCAGAGAAAATTATACGAATTGGTGTTAGACGTTCATACCATCAGGGTTGAATGTGCCCAATCTTATTATAAGTTGGTTTTCTATAGACTTAGCACTGTCAGTCCATGACCTGAGAATGCACACTTTCAGGTCATGGGTTCCTCGATGTCCTGGTCCTAGACCATGACTGAGCTGTTTATTAACATACATAGGCACTGGCTTGCTTTTGCATATTTCAATTTCTCTCCTGTGATGGCCAAATCTGTTGGAGAGTTGCAAGCAAGCCAGTTTCTCCGATGTAGGCCATTCCACAATGACTGCAGCGAAGAGCATAAATGACATTGCGGGAGGCGCAAGAGAATGGCCCATTCACTGTCCGGTCTGTCTAGGGAACTGAATGGTTGTGGAGCCGTCAACAAGGGGCATGCCTTACAGTTAGGCGTTGACACCAGATGGTGCCCGACGGTGAGGAGTCAGTAGAGAGACGACTGTGCACAAGGATATCCTGAAGGCTAGTGTGTCTCTTGAAGGCAATCAACGGGAGGAAGGGAAAACACGTATAGTCTCTTCACTAGCGTGTAGAATTGGCTTGAACCCCCGAAATTTGGTTGAAAGACTGACACCTTGCCTCTTAACTACTCCCCCCCCCCCCTCCTCCAATGAGCAGAGAATAATAACGTTGCGAGGGAAAAGAAGCTGAAGATAAGAAAGATGATATACGGTAACTGAAAACAGACACAAAATGTGAAGACAGGCAAGACTTACTTTCCATCCATTCTGGGTATCAAATAATGGCCGACAGTAGACTGGCACTGGGACTGGAACCTGAGACTTGCCAGGCGTGTCCCTAGACATGTGAGTGGTAAACTTGGCCGGCAAACTCCAACCGTAGGCTTGCATGCGGCCATCATCCTTTTTGACATGAGCCCTGACTTGCTTGTATTGCTCTCTCCTTTCCTTTTCACGTTCTTTCTTGGCTTTCTCAGAGGTGCTGTCGAGAACACAAGAATAACTTAACATGCATGAAAGAATATGCCCTTCTAGCGAACAAAATAAGTGACACTACATATGTCTTCCAATTAGTCTACTTCGACGTGTTACAAGTTGTAGAAAGGTTCATGGCAAAGGTTGATACCAATGGACAACTTACAGACTTCTGACATGTTACAAGTGGTAGAATGGTTCATGGCAAAGATTGATACCAATGGACAACTTACAGACTTCTACATGTTACAGGTTGTAGAATGGTTCATGACAAAGATTGATACCAATGGACAACTTACAGACTTCTACATGTTACAAGTTGTAGAATGGTTCATGGCAAAGATTGATACCAATGGACAACTTACAGACTTCTACATGTTACAAGTGGTAGAATGGTTCATGGCAAAGATTGATACCAATGGACAACTTACAGACTTCTACATGTTACAGGTTGTAGAATGGTTCATGGCAAAGATTGATACCAATGGACAACTTACAGACTTCTACATGTTACAGGTTGTAGAATGGTTCATGGCAAAGATTGATACCAATGGACAACTTACAGACTTCTACATGTTACAAGTTGTAGAATGGTTCATGGCAAAGATTGATACCAATGGACAACTTACAGACTTCTACATGTTACAGGTTGTAGAATGGTTCATGGCAAAGATTGATACCAATGGACAACTTACAGAAACTTCTACATGTTACAAGTTGTAGAAAGGTTCATGGCAAAGATTGATACCAATGGACAACTTACAGACTTCTACATGTTACAAGTGGTAGAATGGTTCATGACAAAGATTGATACCAATGGACTTCCGTGTTACAGGTTGTAGAATGGTTCATGGCAAAGGTTGATACCAATGGACAGACTTCTACATGTTACAGGTTGTAGAAAGGTTCATGGCAAAGGTTGATACCAATGGACAACTTACAGACTTCTACATGTTACAGGTTGTAGAAAGGTTCATGGCAAAGGTTGATACCAATGGACAGACTTCTACATGGTTGTAGAAAGGTTCATGGCAAAGGTTGATACCAATGGACAACTTACAGACTTCTACATGGTTGTAGAAAGGTTCATGGCAAAGGTTGTGATACCAATGGACAGCTTACAGGTTGTAGAAAGGTTCATGGCAAAGGTTGATACCAATGGACAACTTACAGGTTGTAGAATGGTTCATAAAGGTTGTTACCAATGGACAAGTTACAGGTTGTAGAAAGGTTCATGGCAAAGATTGATACCAATGGACAACTTACAGACTTCTACATGTTACAAGTTGTAGAATGGTTCATGGCAAAGATTGATACCAATGGACAACTACATGTTACAAGTTGTAGAAAGGTTCATGGCAAAGGTTGATACCAATGGACAACTTACAGACTTCTACATGTTACAAGTAGAAAGGTAGAATGGTTCATGACAAAGATTGATACCAATGGACAACTTACAGACTTCTACATGTTACAAGTTGTAGAAAGGTTCATGGCAAAGATTGATACCAATGGACAACTTACAGGTCCTCTTGCAGAAAATCGTAAGCCTTAGACTTGGGATTGGAAGAGCCTTTATCTCTCTGTTTCTTGTTGGGATCACCGACAGGTTGGACGTGAGTGGTAGGGGCATTGTACTTGACGGTGGCAACAGCCGTTGGTCTCTTGGGCTTATTGGACGAGCTGAACAAGTTGCTGAAGCTGTGAGAAGAGACAATAAGTAAGGGCATTGTACGACTCATGTCTTCGGACACTTACATAAAACAAAAAGCGAGTTGGAAGACAAGGTAATGACACAATGTCTGGCTTAAAAAAGACCAACATAAACCCAACCAAAAAGCAGGTGTCCCCAGTTCTGGTAGTGCTAGAGCTGTGGTTCTTAACCTGGGTTCAGTCGAACCCCAGGAGTTTGGTGAGTCAGTCTCAGGGGTTCAGCAGAGATCAAGACACACACACTGTGTGTATGTGTTATATTTTATTTTTTCCGATCACAAAGGGTTCAGTGAGAATGCACATATGAAACTCCGGGGTTCCGCGCCCTCCAACAAGGTTAAGAACCACTGGAATAGAGCAACAGGTGTCAGATTGGTTACAGTTACACAGTACAAGCTGGCGTCATCAGAGGATGCTGTACGCCCTCTTTCCTTGTGGATGACCCTTACGTTGCCGACTGTTGACTTTCCTCTGATCCTACACCATAACTGAGTTGTTTTCCTTGGGAAGTATAGCGTCTTTAGGAAGTTGCTGGGACGAAACATATATAAACACAAATATCCTTTGCTACGTTCAGTTTCATCCCCCCCCCCCCACACCAAAAAAAAAAAGAAAACATGGTGAAAGCAGCTTGGATGACATATAATATGAATTTGCATAAGGAGCCAAAATATGTGTCTGAATGTGTGTGTTTGACTTGTACAAAATGGTCAAAGTCATGATGGCACTTTAGCTGTAAAAAGAATAAAATGATGAAACATGGTGACAGGAGAGGAGGTTTACAGAAAATAAGAAAATAAACCCTGACGAGAACAAAATCAATAAGCTGGGTCTAAATCAAAACACTACAGTTTGCTGCCTCGCATTAACTCCGACATTTCCAAGTTTAGAATTTAACAAGTCTGATACTTAAATGATATTTCAAACTGAAGCTTTGAGCACTTTTCTCGCCCTTCCTTTTTAATGACCTTCTTACTTCATCAAAACTAAAACAAACCGCATTTCTTTCAAAAGGGAAGACGTTCAAAAGACTGGTTGCTTCCCTTGAGGCAGCTCCACCACTTGGCTTTCACTTTCAACACTTCCAGTGTTCCAGGCCAGGCAAAATTTTAATGTCAACTTATTGTAGGCAACAGCTATTTTGCCTATGAGTTAGATCTGAGAGCAACAAAAAAACTCAATTTGACACACCCCCCTAATGGTGTCATGAAGCTACAGATCCTGTAATTACTGTAAATGGCAGATGAAATTGTTCTAGCTTCTAATTCTTATCTAAGTGCTGCATATGCTCTGCAAGGAAGTTGCGTCTGATTTTTTCAAAGGATGTAACAAATGCTGCTCCATAATAAATTTTGGTATCTTCTTTTTTATCTTCGTTTCTCACATTACTTAAATAAGGCATAAAGTTTAAGTCTTATGTGATTGATTCAATTAGTAAGCTTTTATGCTCATGGTCTTAAAGGATGTGGAGATAGCAAATTTCTGCACGTGTAAAGCTAGTTTGCAATATGTCTCTCAAAACCTTTTTTTATTTTTAAACCGTTTTTCTCCATTTCTTTGTATGCCTACTTTTTGTGCATAAAGTCAGATGATTGTGATTTCGTCTCGGAAATTTGATTATTGTAACGCTCTTCAAGGTTCTTTTTCTGTATAAATTCTTGTTCTCCCATATGTATGGGGTCATATCTAAAGATACATACGAGGTAAATGTACCAAGTCTTGTGGAGTTTTCAATTTGTACCATTGGACTTGAGTCTGGTTTTCAGTCCTGCAATCACAGGTCGCTCCACCCTCAACAGGTGTGCCTGACAGAAAGTTCTGTCCTCAATTACTTTGTCTATGTCATGTTCCCACTCTCACTACATGTCACCCAATAAGCCACTTACTTCATCTAGCCAGCAGTAGAACAAAAGGAGCCCCCTCACACCCTAACAGCTTGTTATTGACAAGTTTTCTCTCTTTGACACACCAATTTCACTATCACTAGTATCACTATCAGCTGTGTACTTAGTGTGTATGACAGTGTGAAATTACGCTTTCTGGGATGTTTGAGTTTTGACTGACAGGTGTGCTCGTAACTAGAAGTAAGAATGTCATGCTTTTTCTCATATGGTTGTGTTCTGTTTCATTTCAATGAATTAAGGAAAGGGAGGGTGGGTGTTGGACGAATTTCGCATTGCCTTAAGGAGAAGATGGATATGAGACCTGAACTGCTTCGTTATTTTTTCATAGGATATTAATTGTTATTTCTATTGTTATGTCAAACTTGAGATTAATATTTTTTTAACAAGAGTATCTATCTCATATCTCTCTTTACAAAGTCATTCTTTTTTACTTCAGTGTATCCTCATAATTATGATCTTCACACATGTGAATGTGCACATTCATTTTTGTGAATAAAAGATGTGAACAGAATGATTCCTGTGTCATTGGTATGGGTGGCAAGGGTAGTTTAGTAGTAGAGTCAAGCTTGACAAATGACAGTGAAATTATAGGTTGGAAATACTGAGAGTGAGTGACAGTGCGTGTCTTTCTACACAGCACCCACTTGTCAATAATTACCAGCTACGGTAAAGTAAAGTTTCTTCAAGGCCATAATTACAGCCTATAGGAGGGGCTGGAGCATATCCCAGTTCTTATAGCCTGAAGCAGAACAGGTGATAATAATCACCTCCTGCACAGGATGCTAGACTGACACAGGCTTTATTCCCAAGCTAGCGCTTGTACCCATTTGCACCTGGGTTGAGTGGGGAAAATGCGTGTTACGTGTCTTTTCCAAGGAAGATGACATCGGGCCCAGCTTTGCTAGGATTTGAATCTGAAACCTCATAATCCCAAATCCATCAGCCTAACCACTTGATCACAGACACCGCACTTACCAGCTATAGCTGGGAGGTAAATCCTGTGACAGCAACAGCGTCCTTTTTAAAGATTTTGTCCTTTTGCCCTTTTAGCAGAAAACCAGATCAAAGTCTGATCTCTTTGGGCCTCACAGACCTCAGGAAGGGCATTGGTTATTCCATGATTATAACATAACTAAAACTAAAGTAAAACCCTATTTTGTTTTGCATTGATGTACCAATCCATGTATGTTGGAATGGACCCAAGTGCCTCTGAACACCATTATGGTGAATACTGGCACTATACAAATTATCATCATCATTTTTATTTCATCTTTAAATATTTGTGCCATCCACGCTGGGCATTCTAATTCTTTTTAGAGGAAGTAAATCAGACTATCATCGTGTTCACGTTCGATGCAACAAGAGTCACCCATGTTGTCCAAGTGAGCAAATAGGGCAAATTTTCTTGCTCAAGGGGAAAACAAATGAAATGCCTGAAGTGGTGCTCCAGTATCTCTGGGTCACAGTGCAATACCTTTAACCACTCTGCCATTTCGTCCCGCTAGTATTATAATATTATAAGCACGTTTCATTGTGTCAATCCCCATATCATAGGTGTAAAGATGGTGAGATCAAAGGGACAGATTTACACTAGTCACTGGAGATTTTGTTCTGGAAGCCAATGAAGGAAAGAATGAAGGTGTTTCCCATTTTCGTGACAAAAGTGTTGATCATTAGTACTACCACTACCTTATTTGCAGTACTACCACTACCTCATTTGCAGTACTACCACTACCTGATTTGCAGTACTCATTTGCAGTACTACCACTACCTCATTTGCAGTACTACCACTACCTCATTTGCAGTACTACCACTACCTCATTTGCAGTACTACCATTACTCACCATTACTACCTCATTTGCATTACTACCACTACCTCATTTGCAGTACTACTCATTTGCACTACCTCATTTGCAGTACTTCCACTACCTCATTTGCTACTTCCACTACCTCATTTGCAGTACTACCCTATTACCACTACCTCATTTGCAGTACTTCCACTACCTCATTTGCAGTACTACCACTACCTCATTTGCAGTACTACCACTACACTCATTTGCAGTACTACCACTACCTCATTTGCAGTACTTCCACTACCTCATTTGCAGTACTACCGCTACACCATTTGCAGTACTACCACTACCTCATTTGCAGTACTACCACTACCTCATTTGCAGTACTTCCACTACCTCATTTGCAGTACTATCGCTACACCATTTGCAGTACTACCACTACCTCATTTGCAGTACTACCGCTACACCATTCCCAGTACTTCCACTACCTCATTTGCAGTACTACCACTACCTCATTTGCAGTACTACTACCTCACCACTACCTCATTTGCAGTACTACCACTACCTCATTTGCAGTACTACCACTACCTCATTTGCAGTACTACCACCACCTCATTTGCAGTACTATTACTTCCTCATTTGCCAGAATCTTGGATTAAAATTGTAACTTTTCCCATACATCCCCTAAAAGAGCCAAAAGACTTTTAAAATGCACCGTGCATATAACGGTAACACAAGAGTTATTGGTCTATTTCAAACAGGATTTCTGTTGCATTCCATCCATGATCCATCTTCACTTTGAAGTATCCAAAAAGTACACTTTTCTTCTTTTTTTTTTTACCTAAAAATGTCCACTCAAAGTCTTAGTGAGTAAAAGTCACTCCCATACTTGATGAATGATGTACAGTCGGTGAGCCTGCACGTACAGACTTTAAATCCATCTTTACCTTTATATCTGGGCTGTAGGGTAATATTACAGGAGTGAACTCCTGATTTGTCTAGGCATGCACGGCAAAGTGTGGTAGTTTGCCAATGCTTTCCATGCCACTTTTACTTTCACTGAGTCTGAACAGACCTGGCTACCCATTTTACTGGTGGGTCAACAGGAGGGTTTGCAAAATTTGCCCTGTCTGGGATCAAACTCAGGCCTCCTGGGTGATAGTCAGACACTCTACTGACTGTGTGTTTAGTTTCATTGCTTTCTCTAAAGGCCAAAGAACAGTAGCTCATTTTGGAGGATAATAATTAATATTGAAATACCATTCATGTTATGTTGATAACATTCAAGTTTTGCAATGTTTTTAATAAAATTCCTTGAGAAAGCTTATAAAGTAGGACCTGTCTTGTGTGCGTGTTGAATGAATTATTGGTAAAAAAGTCAAAGCCATTTCAATCCTCTCATCCATGCAAACCAAAAAAGAATAAAATAAAAAAAATAAATAAATAAAGGAAAAGATAACTCTTATTCTACATTGAAACTAAGAAACAATGCCTTGAAAACAATCTTGTGCATTTAAAAATAAAATTTATTGTAGATTTGAGAAATTATCTTTAATGACATCCAAAAAAAAATATTAAAAGATTTGTCTCACATTCCAAAGCTAATAAAGCTAGAAATAAACAACATGGCAGTTAACTAAAATATGCTTGAATAAAATGAACTGCTAAATGTATAACTTATTGAAGATATCATTCTTCCCAACTTCACCGACTAAAAAATATGCTAAAAGAAAGAGAATATTCAGACATTTAGACAAAGGAGTAAACCAACAAAAACAACGGAGTCAAAATAAGACAAAAGACAGCGACAAAAAAAACAAGAACAGAGACAACCCCCCCCCCCCCCCCCCCAAACATACCTTCTCCCCTTTTAATGATACCAAAAATGTTCAACCTAGCAAGCCAACAACAAAAACAAAGCATCCCTAGCTAAAAAAACCAACTAAAACAAACAAAAACAAACCATCAACAAAACAGAAGAAAAAAAGCCCATACCGATAAATAACGTAAACGAGACCAAAACAAAAACAAACAGAAAGAAGACTCATTGCAATCACAACCCAGCAGGGATCACTGAGGATTAAAATGGCTTTGAAATTACCTAACGCGACTTCTTTTTTGTCTATTTTGTTGTTTAGTTTTCATTGAAATTGTATCCCGTCAACCATTGCAGTGATCTCAGGGTGAATCAAGAGGGAACAGCAAGATGAAAGATAAGACAAGTGAAAGAAGTAAAGGAAAGAAGAAGTAGGACCTACCAGCAGTGCCTGCCAACCGCCGGCAAGCCCGATTTGAGTGAAATCAATAATTCTAACATGTGTTGTATTTGGCGGTGGTGAAAGAGCTATGTGGAGAGTTAGTCTCTTGACATTCACAATAATTAAACAATTTTGCACAAATCGCAAAAGCTTGAGTGTCTAAAATGTGAAATTCGCTTTTCGGACATCAGCAAAAACAATTTCTTTCAGTGATGTCATGCAGGCAAAACAATTGCTGTTTCAACTCCATCCGACCTTTTCTTTGCATTTGGTAAATCTAACTCACCAACACTGCAAAATATCAATGTATTTCCAGACGAAAAACATCAATTGAGCAATATCTACAGAGACCATTTTTTCATGATTGTTAATCAAGTATTATAATAATTAAAAAATGTTGCATCAGCAAGGGTATGTTTTGACCACAAAAGATTCTTTCCCCTTGTAGAAACAAAAACTTAGTTATCCTCCCCAAATTGCCTAAAACCAAATCTTTTAAAGATGTTCCCAAAACGTTTTTTTTTATTATACAAAAGCCAAAAATAAATCACAACCCATGTATCTTTAGCATGAAAACAAAAGGCTTGATTCAATGAAAACAAAGTCTTATGTCTATCTGTGTATAATATATGTTAGTGCCAGAGGAAAGTATGATACTAATATATGTATTTTGGTGGTGTGGAAACAAGCTGATGCAAAGGCAGCAAACCGTAAATACGACATTTCAGATGCAGGAAGATAGCACCCTGGAAATGAAAATAAAAGCAAATGAATAAAAGAAAGACAAAAGAAGAAGAACGTTATCAATAAATAAAAAAATATGTAAGAGCAAAGCCATTCAGTCTTCCGTGATCCCTCCTGGATAGAAATTGTACAATGCTTTAAAAATGGTTATCTTTTCTTGTGCACAATGACTATACCAATTCAAACAGATCGATAAATTTAAAAAAGAAAAAGAAAGAAAAAGACATAAATTTTTTCTTCTTAAATGCAAAAACCACAGAAAACATGCACAGATCATATAAAAATTGTTTTAAAGAGCGGTCTGAGCCTAATGAAGGAGTATAATGTTATGTAGGGGCAGTTCATATGAAATTTGACAAGTATTCATAAAAATTCCGTACGGACACTCAAAATAGTATTTTCAATGCTAAAACCTAGTAAAACCATCTTAGGTACAAAATGCCTGTTAATATAGCATTATCTCTTCCTTAACCTTCCCTCAAATAATTTCTCCCGACAATACAGAAAACCCAAAACCCATTTACAAACAGCCAGAAGCAAAAATGACACTAAAACCTTGGCACTGTTCATACTTTTAAAAGCAAAACATTGTATCAGCATTAATATTACGTTATGTCAGATGAGATTGCTATCTCGAATCTAAACAAACATGTTATCATTAAGCATATATTGTCAAAGTACACAGTAAGCATTTTCAATAGAAATAATGAGCAAAAACAAAAGGAAAAACGGCTCATCACATTATCAAATTATCACATGCAACGCAGAAGAAGTAAAACTAAAATGGAAATGAGGAACTTAATCAAAATGACTTCAAAAGACACACTGCTCACAAACGTCATAAATTAATAGTTACACTCCATTTGAATATTAACACACAGTAAACATCCAAACACATATGGAATTCTTGAGTATATATACAGGAAACAGGGTATCAGATTTGGGAGAGAGAGTGATAAAGAATGGAAAAATAAATATGAAGGAAGCAACAAAACCATGGTTGCAATTAAGAGTAAAACTTTGCTTGAGCCGGCATAAAGTAACCACACAGATAGAAGCCATTTGGCACTAAGAAAAATCACAAAACCAAACATGTGTATAAATAGAAGAAAAAGAAACAATATATTATAGGACAGAAAAGCTGACCTAGCTATAGGAATCTGTAGAAAAATATGGCCTATATAGATGTAAGTACAGAGGTATCTATGGACAGATGGTCTACAAAAAAGACCCCAGCAAAAGTCATATAACAGAAGAGCGGAAAAAAGAACTGTGTTAGAGGAAGATGCATCTGCTCACATTCCACAATTTCTGCTTGGTGAGACGCTAAATAAGATTAAAAGAAAATATCTAGTGGGTTCATGTAGTAGGCTGGAAATTAGAGGGGGAAAATAAACCTTTAAAAATATCTCAGGACAAAACAAGGAAGCTAGATTGAGCTTAACTTCATCCCATTCCTGTACATTAATATTTTATAAAAGACATTAAACAGGTCTCTCACAAGAAGGAAATAAAATAGAATGATCAGAAACATTGTGGACTATTTTTCATTTGAATGCTAAATGTTTAAGTAGACTGCCAGGCCAGGCGCTCTCTCCCGAGGACAAAGAAAGGAATACAGTATAACTGGAAATGGGAAGATGGGCTGCCAACTTTTGAAAATGCCAAATAGCACCAATCAGGGGGAAAATCTAATATCATAGGAATACTGCCTTAATCATTGAAATCCATGAAAACATCTACCAAGACACTTGTGCAACTTTCAGCTTTGTTTGTTTCATAGCAATTTACACCACCCACCATACGCGGTGATCTCAAGGTGAATTAAGAGAAAACAGAAAGATGAAAGAAAGATCGTGAGAGAGTGAAAGGAAAGAAGTAGAACTTACTAACATCACTCGTCAACTGCTCACACTAATATTATGCTCTCATCGTCATAGCCCATACATTATCACATCCACAATAATGCTATTTGTGTAATGTTCAATGCTTTGTGTAGTGTTGCTGACACCTGAGACTAGAAGGATTTTGAGAACATTGTCAGATCTGTATTAAGTTCCAAACACCACAACTATTGAACGACTTCAATACTGATCATTTGTCAAGTGAAAGCATGAGAATGAGACAGATGGACTGATAATGTTAAGGCTCTAACCTACAGATTCTCTGCAGTAAAAAAAAAAATACAGCTTTTCCATCCATTATATATGACAAAACAGTGAGGACTTTCATGTGAAGATTCAGGAAGCGACTATGACAAATGATATCGTTGCCATTGTCCATTTAAACCGTATGATACAGGCAATAATACATTGCAACTCAAACCTTCAAGGACTTATTTATAAAAGGAACCAGAAACATGGGAAATACAACAACACACACACACATGATGAATCAGGAGTTAAATATCATATGAAACAACCTTGAAGTGGACGGATAAATCAAACAAACACCCAAAACACGTCTAAACAATTTAGTTTGACTATTCACCAAACACCGAGTTTAGAACAGAGTATTCCCTCTAAAACTGATGACTGAATTAAAAACATTGCCAACAATGGCCCACCACTCAACTCTTTCACTGATTTGGATGATAAAAACAATAGTGATCACTCCAAAATGACGTAATTCATTTTGTTCTTCCCATATATCATCATAGATCCTGGGTCATTTCCTTTCTTGAAGACACACTGACTAGATTTCTATTCATTTGTGTTAAAATTCACTGCAAATGCATCAACATTATAAACCTTTCGTTAAAGGATCTGCTAAAGGAAAACATGAAAGAAATGGTATTCTGATGACTAAATGTAAACATGGAGATCTTTTCAATTTCTTATGGGTGATTACATTTAAAAGTCTTATTTTTCACAGACATGATACATACATACATCCATCTATTAAGCAAAACATCTCCCCTATTTCAAGCTTCAAAGGTTCATTGAGCTTCACTTTGAGAAAAGAAAGCACAACAACCAAATGGCGACCTAACAACGAACACTATGCACACTCCTAGGGCTGAAAAGAGATTTCACACCTTAGAAAACAGATATTCAGGAGTAAACAATATCTTTCACAAAACAAAGTATCTGGAACTAAAATATGAAATACTTTTGCACTTCTTAATGCTCAAAGCCAGTCATATAGGCCAGGCCAGATTTTCCAAACATGACAAACTCAACCAAAAAAAATAAAAACGACATCAACAATAATTAACTGCCATAATGTTATCACAAAAAAGAGCTTTTCTAGGTTGCCTTTTCCCCCTCGCCTGTCATAATTATGATATGATTGTATATTTATATATACCCTGGTACCGACACAGACCTTAAAATCACTTCATAGACTAGAAAACAATTTCAATGCTTTAGTCTTTCCCGCTGAATACACAACAAATAACAAAACACAACAACCATGCTGCTTCATGCCAACTATCACAGTCCACAAAACAATTTCTTTTTGTATTCTGAGACAGTTCAAGGTCCTGTGATAGCTGAATCACATTTCAAATTCTATATTACAATAAATTATGTACATATGTATATAATCATATAATACAAAGATAGATGAACACATTGTGTGGCAAAAGTATTATGATAAATTATGAATGCTCTCTTTGCCACAACATGCAACTTTACAACAATGTTAATCTACAATAATAAAATAGCCGACCCATTCTTCACAAAGCACCTTTTTCCCTAGACCTTGTTGTTTTTCAATTGACATGCAAAATAAATAAAAAAGAATGTACTAAACTTTTTATACAACTTTTCTGTCAAATAAGAAAAAATGTTTCCCATTATGTCATTTTGTTAAAAAAAAAAAAGAAACGCATAAAAAAATGCAAAGTGTGCATCAAAAACACAAAATACTATTTTTAAAACATAGCAGTTTCGAGTAAAAGCTCTAAAACCCCATGAAGACTTTACACTTCAACTTATCAAAATTGATAAAAAAAAATAAAAATTATAGGACTCTTTAGTATAATGATTATGGCAAGATTCTAGAAATAAACATGACTTGATAAAAATCCCAACAAAACAAAATAAAAAACAAACCCTGTTGTTCAGTTATCACATTTTATATTCAGGTTAATATGCACTTTTACAAGTAGTGTATAATTGATATCTAGTCATAGCTACCAGTGATGACATACAAACTTCTCGGCTTTCCTCACCTCGTAACACTTGAATAACAACAAAAAGATTACACAAAGACCTTTGTATCTGGTCCCAAAGGAATTAGATTCCAAAATGACTTTCAACAGCAAGTAACTAGGATATCGTTGGTGAAACTGTCTAAACATATAAGTTTTCAAGAAAAGCAAAAAACGCAGTAGATCCTCGAATATGGCCGCAAACACGATGTTATAACCATTTTAGTTTTTTATATAATGTAGTAACTGGAATGACATAATCAGCTGTGCACAAAATAGGCTTACGTGGTTAGAGTTGAACTCTTTGAAAGAGCTAAACAAGTAAGTCCACTCTTTCGCTTACGAGGTTAGAGTTTCCAAGGCAGGAAGAAAAATGGAAATCTGCGTCTAGATCATGTGCATAACTAGAGCCTTTCTAGTGGATCAAGGCCTCCAATATATTATATTTATAAAAACAAACAAAAAGGCATGCATTTGATTATTTGAAGGACAAATCTCATACATTGTGGACTTATGTGTTTAGACAGTTTCACCGATGATATTTATCTATATGTATATGTATAATACTGTACATCTCAAACTTTGACAGCTCTACACTCAGGAACCACTGCATCCACAACCTCCATATTTCGTATGTAGATTTCAAATAGCCTGCTTTAGCTTTTGGCGAGTAAACTCTTGGGGTCAAATCAGTCTTTTAATTGATTGGAAAAGATTGCTTTGCCTGCTATCCACAAAACTTAAAAATTGTTACTAGATCTGATTTCGGTCATTACGATAAAAAGCCTGCAATATCGAGCACTAATTTGATATAATAATCGGACTTGGTATTACCCGTGACCGGTACAGTGGTGTCTGAGTTAATCACAGTCAAAAGTTCAAGAGATCCAGCCTTAAAATAAAGAGAAATCATCCAACATTATTACGGGCATGCTTGTATCATACATTTAGCAACAGGACTAGCGCTAATAACAGAGTCTACAGATGCTTGACTTCATGGTCTGGTTCTGGATTGGCGTGAATGCCGGGGAGGGTGGCTGTAGAATGTCTACGGGAGGGGAACGAAGAATTCATATCAAGCTTCGGGGCTGGTGCGCCAGACGGGGTCGGGGGCAAGACTGACGGCAACTGACCAGACAAGGGAACTAAGATGGGGACCACTGGGTGTTCTTTGGTGGCGAGGGAGGATGGAGGGGCAAGAGAGTGATGTGTGCAAGGGACGTGGAACCGTTGGAGAACGAGGAAATGAGGGAGGCAGTGGAGGAGGAATCAGAGGAGGATGATGATGATGATGCTGGCGATGATGATGAATGAGATGAAAATAGGTCGGATGAGGTGGTGTTAAGAATGGCTTGGAGAATGTTTTGGTGGCGTGCTGGGATCTCCTTCGGTGGAGCAGGGCTGTTTTTGCTGGGGCGCTGTTGACGGAGCTACGAGCTCGCTGAAACTAATTGGGAAAACATGCAAAGACATTAACCACTAGCACTGTCTAAGTTAATAACATTGATAACATGATTCCATGGCTTAAAGAAGAATAAAACATAACAAACAGAACCCATGAGTGTTGAATACAGGCTTATAGGTCAAACATTTCATACAATGAAAAGGGACAAGTCTGAAAACTGTACATAGGGTGGTGTAAATTGCATGGACATATTTTTAAGACTGACAAAAGCTGCAAATAAAGAAAGAAACAGACATCCACCTCTTTTACTTTCTTTCTTGCGTCAATTAATCCCAACCTCCCTCCATGCCATATGTATATGCACACATGAAATAGAAAGGCTAGAAAGAAAAGAAAAAAAGAGACAAACAAATAGAAAAGAGAAAGAGAGAGAGAGAGAGAGAGAGAGAGAGAGAGAGAGAGAGAGAGACAGACAGACAGACAGACAGACAGACAGACAGAGAAGGATAGAGAGAGAGAGAGAGAGTAGAGAGAGGGAGAGAGAGAGAAAGAGAGAGACATATAAAGATAGAGAGAGACAAAAACAGAAAGATAGACAAAATGACGGGAAGACTCACTTTCTGCCTTTATGCAAGCTCATTCATGATCCCAGTCTATTTATATCCCTTCCAGAATACATGAGTCAAAGCAAGCACTCCCCTGTAGGAACAGGACCCAAAACAACACATGCATCATAAAACAGAACAGAAATAAGGTGTTTTCTACTTACAAGTTCCAGACAGTGGACTTCTGTTTCTTTGAGTGCAGTTCCCAGGGTGTTCCCTGGAAGCCCGGATCATCTCCGTCCACCTGACAGCTTCCTGCAACTCCATCAGCCGCTCTTTGTACTGGTTGCGCTCCATGAGGACTCTGGCCATCTCCACACGCGTGAACCGCTTTCGCTGTGCCATGGGGACGTCATCCTAGAAAGGACGTAGCAGAGATATGTATTTAAGAGTGAAAGGTCAATATGACTATATATAATGCATATACATGAATCAATTAGCCCAAAGTTTGTTCACTTGTTTTATTGGGATTTACCGTATCCATCATTTGTAATGATCTCAGGGTGAATTAAGAGGAAACAGTAAAAATGAAAGAGTTGTAAGTCAAAATGGTAAAAGTTAGAAGTAAAACCTACCAGGAACCCCCATCCATTATAAGCCAATAAATCCTAACAATTGCTGGTTTGATTTGATGTAAAGCTTACATTTCTCCAAGGCTTTAATGTCCCATAGAGGCAGAACTGATCGGTTTATATAGTGTGAATAAGAAGAGGTGAAAATTATCACCTCCTGGACAGGACGCCAGTTTGAAGCAGGTTTTTACTCCAAAGCTAGTGATAGTGCTTATTTACACCTGGTTCGAGTGAGGAAAATGTGCGTTTAATGTCTTTGCCAAAGGAACATCATGTCGGACCTAGCTTCACTAGGATTCAAACACGGGACCTCATGATCCAAAATCGGGTAGCCTTACCCCTCGATCTATCGACGCCACAATGCAAAGCTGACTTTTTGGCAATAAAGTTAGTTGTTGTTGGAATTAAATAGGAGGTTGAAAGAGTTTTTCTTCCCTTGTCTGTTTACAGGGCAGTTTGGCCACAAACAATTTTTAATCCTACCAAAACTCCAGAGATCCCCTTAGTTTTGGATGTGGGTAAGATCCAATCAAAATCAAGATCGACCAACACTGTGAGTGCGAGTGCCCGTTGCTCACCTCTTCTTCTCCTTTCTCTGTGTGTTCCTTGTCTTTCTTGTCATTCTCCTCTCTGACCTTCTTCACCTCCTCTTCCAGCTGAGTGATCCTCAGTTGAAGTCGGCCTCTCACAGCCTGTAGCGATGCGATTTCTTCTCGCAGTATCTCTTGCTCACTGAAATAAGCAACATATATTTATAGTGTAGAAATGTCCGACGTCTTGGTCAATTTTCAAAGGAAACAGCAAGATAAACAAATTTATAGTGTAGAAATGTCCGACGTCTCGGTCAACTCAAAGGAAACAGCAAGATAAACAATTTTATAGTGTAAATCTCAGGGTGAATTAAGAGGAAACAGCAAGATGAAAGGCTACATACAAGGGAGAAAGGAAAGACACAGTGGGACCTACCACCATGCCTGCCAACCGCCCATGCTATAAGGCTACTAATATAACAAAACATGGATAGACTATTTTCTGAAAAGCATCCCAGTTAATTAAAAGAAAAGGTGAAGAAGAGACAGACAGGACAAAAGATGTTACAAAACCATAGTGTTGTGAGTTTGTAATCACAGCGACATTGGCTCAAAACCCATGGCTGGCCCAGGTGTTATATCAAATAGTAGTTCTTTTGGGAAAGATATTTCAATCTGATTTCCTCCCCTTGACTCAGGCGTGAATGAGTACCGGAATAGGTAGAGAAATATCTTATCAGATTGTTAGTATGGGCGTCAACAGACTGTTATACTGTGTGGTCGCCAGGGAGTTGAGAAGGACGTTGAATGAAGAAAAGGTCTGCTGGAGGATAAACGATGTACAGTTGGAGACCTTTCACTTGTGTGGGGATATAGACTATAAATCCATCTTTATTTTTTATCTTTTATCTTCTTACACAACGGGGAAAGAGAGAAGAAAAAACATTCTACTCACCTTGAAAGCTCATCTACCTTGGCAATCAAATCATCTTTGACAATGTTCAGGGCATTCCTATGAAGGATGAAGATAATGAAAGTTGTTACTAGAAAGTAATTTACTAAACACAGAAACAACAACCAGAGAAACTTTCCTAGGATCTTCTATACAAAATTGACTTTCTTCCCATGAACTTGATACACATCTCTCATACAAAATTCAAGCAACGAAATTAATTGAATACCACATAAAATATTAAGCAAAAATACATTATCAGCCTGCTTATTATATTGTGAGTTTTGCTTACTGATTGAGGATACTATGGCAACAAATTAAGATATGGTATGGTATATTCACAATGCAAGCTTCTATTCTCTTCTTAACACAATCACAATTCTATTCATGAAAGTTTATAAGCAAATACAACAAGCTAAAACATGATTACAATTGAATCTTTCATAACATATTGTAATAATTTTACTTTCACAAAATCACCAAAAATTACGTCACATTATAAAAAAAAGAAAAAGATAATGATCAAATTCTTTTTTTAAAAAGAAAAGAAAAGTAAAAGTCCTTACTTGGTAGCCAAGAGTTCAGTGTTTTCCATGATAAGATTTTCAAGCTCCTTGCCCATACCTGCAGTGTAAAAAAAATAGTTTGATTGTCTTTCAGCGCTTACCTAATTTGGTCATAATATTCCAGCAGTAAACGACCAACAAAAAATGTGTAAAGTTTAATAAAGAAAAGAGTTTTAGAGACCGACCTCTATCGCAAAAATTATTTTTCTACCGATATAAGCCACCCCAATCTCACCCCTTCCTTCTCGCCACCCATGCTGCTAATCAAAAGGTTCCCTTTCTTTCACAATTAGACAAACATGTAAAAATGACACATTTCTTTAAAAGGAGATTGCATCTCACTGTTTATATACATGGAGTGATAAAATGACATACGAATTTTAGAATCTTTCTACATAGCTGCCAACCTTCTCAAATCAACAAAACAGACTCTGACAGCAAAAACTAATAATTCTTACTTGCACGACAACTCAAAACATTTCAGAAAAAATTGCCGATTTAACTTGTCTATTGCCTTGTACCATGCACTCAAACACTGTTCTTTCTCTATGTCTATTGCCTTGTATCATGCACTAAAACACTGTTCTTTCTCTATGTCTATTGCCTTGTATCATGCACTCAAACACTGTTCTTTCTCTATGTCTATTGCCTTGTATCATGCACTAAAACACTGTTCTTTCTCTACGTCTATTGCCTTGTATCATGCGCTCAAACGCTGTTCGTTCTCTATGTCTATATTAAAGAAAATCTCCTATGTTTATCTATATATATATAGAACTGTACACCTCAAACTTTGACCGGTCTAAACTCAGGAACTGTAGATTTCAAATAGCCTGCCTTAGATTCTTAGCAAATAAACTCTTGGATCAAATCAGTATCTTAATTGATTGGAAAAATATTGTTTTGCCTGCGATCCACAATCTTTTTATTGTTACTAGATCTAAGTTCTTCGATTTCCGGTCATTACAATGAAAAGCCTGTGTAACTTCAGTATCAGTACTAATTTGATCTAATAATCGCATTTGATAACACCCATAACCGATACAGTGGTTTCTGAAAATAGCCAGGGTCAAAGTTCAAGAGATCCAGCTTTATAATAAAGAGAAATCATGATCCAACATTATTTACGGGCATGCTTGTATTAAATAAAAGCATAAATGAGTGGCAATTTTGGGTCTGATGCTGATTCATTGCTAGAGTAACAAGTTTAAGATTGTATTACCACTACTCATTAAACAGACAATCTGAATAAGTTACATCTCATGTGAACAGCAACATCTGTTCACAAAAAACTAAAAAATATATATAATTGTTCAATACATTGCTATCCACTCAAAATACTGTTCAGCTTTTCTTCAATTGCCTTAGAAAGGTTTAAACCAACTTAACACATAAAATGTGATAATAAAAAAAATACAGCTTACCAAAGAAATTATCTCCAACTGTGTATTCACAGTCAACAGATTTGGCAAGCAAATATGCATGAATGCAGAGAGAAGAGACAAAATAAAATCCAGGATTAAATCAAGCGAGTCATGGCAATGTTATCTGACAATCAATCATTCCAAGATGCAAAAGAGAAAATAATTACTTAAAATAAATCAATAAACCTAACATAAGATAAGATACAATAAGATAATAATATACTTTGTTTTCATCAAAAATATTTTTAAAGAAAGAAATAGGAAAAGAGAAACAAAGAATAACATAGTGAGAAAAACAACACTGGCTTGACACAAATTATTTCCCCGTACTTGTCAAAGACCACAGAGTGGCTGAGAAAATCAGACAAAAAAACACACATTGACCTCAAAAGCCATTGTTAAAATATAAGATATCCCGAAAAAAAAAGAAAAAAAGTTTGTTTAAAAAACAGTTCAAGAGGCCCTACTCTATTTTGAAAATGACCTCTATGATTTTTTCCATGACTAGAAATTACTTTGAGAAGTTCAGACATTTTCTTGATCAAGACATTAGTATTATGATGTTTTATACATATTAACTGAAACACCCCCCAAAAAAAAAAGAAGAATACCGACAACCCATAATAACAAAAAATAAACCAAAACATATGGACAAGTATACATTGAAAGGGTTTCACATGACACTGACAGTAAAGGGAGACAAAACAGCAAACGAATGACCAGACAAATCGTTGAAAAGTAATCAAAACGATATCAACCTGACAGTGTCAACAAAGTAACGGTGAAAGGAGGAAATACAAAGAAAGACTCATGACAATTAAAATATGTCGTGTAAATAAATAATACACTCTAATGTGAACAAACTAAACAGACTGGTGTGAAGAAATAATAAAGAGAACATTAAACATGCAATGCTTTTTATTTTTAAAACTTAAAAATTTCCTGTCATAGATTTGAATCTCTCAAAGTTTTTTCTATACTAATAAAATGCATCAAAACTACTTTTAATGTATTGTATAATTGAAAAGGGATGACAGGTTTATTATTGTACATTCTTATTCACCATGAGTGGTGTTCTGAGGTTTATGCAATGGACTGCATCCCTACACTCAATGAAAATGCCAAGGAAACTTGATAGTTTCCCAAAAGCATTATAACATGAAAGACCTCGTGAGCTGTTACTTTTTTGTGTTTTCCGTCGTTCATAAAGAGTACCAGCTCTTGTAAAAAGTTTCTACTAGGGGTTCATGTGACAAAAATTTTGCTAGAAAAAACTCAAGAATTTTTTTTAGACCGTTAGCAGGGCTCGAGCACACTAACTTTTAGTTAAGAGGCCAATACCTTCTTGCATTTGGGTTACAGAGTCCCCCAGTTTAATGACAAAGCTATCTTGGTTCAATCAAGAAAAGTAGACTGTCAGCTGTATCCCCCACAACAAAGGCATGTAAAAATAAATATCTGGTTTTTGAAAGATCAAACTTCATTTGTGGCCTAATTGGATAAAGCCTTGATGACAGGGGACATGGATTACAAGAGCTGATTTATATGTCAATGATTTATGATTTTAATATCAACCATTTACAAAACTAAATATCACTTTCACTAGATAATGATGCACTCATCCATAATCATTTGATGACAAAATTCTTGGCTAGTGTGTGTTATATATGTGTGTGTGTGTGCATATGCTAAGCTTTTGGGTGCATTGGTTGAATTGTTCATACCAGAATCTTTATCATTTTCCTTGTCTTCCTCCTCCTCATCATTTTCTTCTTCTTCCCTGGTATTATCGTCACTATCTGTGAGATGACAACATTCAACATGCACGGTGATCACAACAGCCAGTTGAGGAATAAAACAAAGGCAATAAAAATAATGAGAAAAGAACAAGATGTCAATGAAAGAAAGGAGAAAAAAAAAAAAAGAAAGAAAGACAGACAAGGGGAGGCAGTCAGAAAGTGCTGAATAATTAGGACAAGCATAAAAGGAAATGAATGCAACAAAAACAGCATGCCCGTGAAAAGATTGTGTCAATATCATTAATGGTATTATTGACATCATGGTAGTTATCAGACTAAGAACATGTCACCTAATACCAGGGTGCACCTACTCATGCTATCTCAGGAAACAAGTTTTTTCTTCATAAATTGGCCCCTTAACAACACACCCGGACTGGCTAACAACATGATTCTTACAGACACCTTACTTGTCAAAGTTGTCAAGACAGATGACTTTTTTGCCATAGAATTCATGAAGGCATTTCAATTAAACCAGATGTGTAGATAATCAAGCCATGCTTCTCAGCCGTAATAAGTAGGGGCTAACAGCAAACTTTCTGTGCCTGCCAAACGGCAACAAAGTGCCAATTTTAACTCCATCGGGCCAGGCAACCAAGTCATGAGTGAATCTTACTCTACCTGCCATTCACACATTTGATAATAAAATCAGTTATCCCCAAAGATATGTTTTCTTTTCTCTAACCTTCCTGCGGTGATATACATTATGGATAAAATCCTCACATCAACCACGTATCTAAGGTTTATCGACATCTCTCCAATTTAAAAAAATAAAACCCATCCAACAAAACAAACCTATCAATTTTTTTTCATTACAGATAAATTCATTCAATCCTTTCTGGGCATGATGTTTTAAAGGAAAACTTATAATCTGGTACATAAAAAAAAAATATATATAGTAAAACAATAACAAAAAACAATAGAAATATATTGACATCTCGTCAGTGTGCTAAGATTGTGACCAAAGCCATTTTTGCTGGTTTTGAGAAAAGTGAAAAAAGTCTTTTGTCCTGACTCAGCCAGAGACAAAGTCTGACATGAAGCATTTACCACTCAGGAATGCCTCGGCGCGATCGCCCCCCCTCCCCACATTTACTATGAGGATATATCATGGGGGTGAGGAATCAGTTTCATTTTGGGCTGTCTCACTCAGACCAATGTGTTAGCACACTGACGATATTAACATTCAAGATATAATATAAAGATACACTTAAAACAAAGACATTTACAAAGCTATCAAAGAATACGACCATTAAAGCAACTATAACCACCTTATGCTGTTTAAGTAAGCAGTAGTTTAAATTGAGGTTTTAATCTATCTCCATTTTCTTCTCTTTTTCTTTTTACAACATTAAATGTTCTCTCAAGTCCTTTAACTATAAACTACATAAAATTTAACATTTAAGTGATGCTAAGCCTGATATGTGGAATAAACATGGGACTTATATTGGGAAAGAAAAAGGGGTAGAGCCAACAGAAGAATGTTATTTGAACATGACTTTTAAGTAGCAGACGTCATTCCTTGACATAAAGACAAGGAAGTGAAAAGAGCAGAGCTTCCAACAGAGCTTGTCAATGTGTCTTTGTATTACTTGACATTGATTGTACATCTGTCCGTCCATACACCATTTAATATGAAGCTGACCCCTTACTACAATATCCTTGGAAAACTTCATCAAGAAACTCAAAGAAAGAAAGCTGATCATTGTATACATCAGAAAAGTTACCATTGTCAATTGGATATATATATTCTAAAAAGTGCTGTGTTATTGCTGATAAATAAATAGAAAGTAGGTCAAGAGTTATTGCTGTTTACTGAACAGAAGACGGAAATTAATAGTTATTACTGTCCACTAAAAAAGAGGACGAAAAGGAAGAGTTATTGCTTTCCACTAAAAAGAGGACGAAAAGGAAGAGTTAGTGCACAGTGCACTAAACAGAGGATGAAAAGGAAGAGTTATTGCTGTTTACTGAACAGAAGACGAAAATGAATAGTTATTGCTGTCCACTAAAAGAAGACAAAAGGAAGAGTTATTACTTATTGACTTCCAAGCAGAGAACAACATTGACCCTATCAATATAAAGACAGAAAGAGATATAAATAGGGTTAATGGAAACAAGAAGACAGTCATTGATTTGTACACTCTTGTAATACACATTTATAAGAAGGAAAGATTAAATGATGACAGGATTTTAATGTAATACATTTATAGACCATGAAGACAGTCTGATTTGTACACTCTTGTAATACACATTTATAGACCAAAGACAGACAATGAAGACAGTCTGATTTGTACACTCTTGTAATACACATTTATAAACCAAAGACAATGATGACAGTTTGATTTGTACACTCTTGCAATACACATTTATAAACCAAAGACAACGAAGAGTGATTTGTACACTCTTGTAATACACATTTATAAACCAAAGACAACGAAGAGAGTCTGATTTGTACCTCTTGTAATACACATTTATAAACCAAAGATAACAATTGATAATACATATTATCCAAGAGTCACAGTTTGATTTGTACACTCTTGTAATACACATTTATAAACAAAAGACAATGATGACAGTCTGATTTGTACACTCTTGTAATACACATTTATAGACCAAAGACAATGATGACAGTCTGATTTGTACACTCTTGTAATACACATTTATAAACAAAAGACAATGATGACAGTCTGATTTGTACACTCTTGTAATACACATTTATAAACCAAAGACAACGAAGACAGTTTGATTTGTTTATTTAGGCCAAAGACAACAAGAACAAAACTGAAGCTTAAAGGAGCAACAAGAACAAAACTGAACTTAAAAGGGTTTAAAAGCCAACATGTGATTAGTGTGTGGCAAGGAGGCATAAGGAAAAACCCGCCCTGCAACAATTTCCTTCAGAGAAGAAACTTAAAATATAATCAGCCCATAGACCAAAGAAATGATGCAATTTGAAAGAAACTTAAAATATAATCAGCCCATATGAAAGCATTAAAGTGACTTTAAAAATACCCACAAAAAAAATCCAAGCATTACTTGTGTCGTCACTTTTTTCTTCCTTTTAAAAAAAAAATAATTTATTCATTATTTTTGTTGCTGCCTTTCATTTTTGGTCCTGATCCCTAATGTTTCAAAAAGAAACAAACTAATGCCTTCATCGCCAGGAGAGAACAGATGATATATGTCTTCAGGGTCTCGAGCCATTTAAGACAAAAGATATGTAGATATTTACACCAACACATAAAGGGTGGAGACAACGACACATGAAACAGATAAATATTTTATAATAATTTGGACTTTCTTCTTTTATAATCCTTTAACATTCTACCACCCGGGTGTATGGTCATTTCCAAATGTTAATTTGTTGGGGATATGTTTTGGGGGGGGGTCCTTTCCATCATCGTTTTCCGCACTTACCAAATTTCTGAATTCATTGAAACTATCGCATTAAATGGATTACGGCTCTTAAACACGTCTCAACCATTACAATCACCGATGAACTGTGAAAGAGCACTGAAACAATCACAGCATAAAGCTGCTTTAATCTTTAGGGTGGTAGAATAACTCTTGCCACATTAACTTTCATATTTTGGCCTTTTCTCTCTCTCATTTCATGGGAAGATATAAATGTACAGATACATACAACGTACATCACACCTTTTCATTGGAAGGCATTTCAGGCCTATGTTGCCGATACCAGTACCTTAATTGCATATCATATGAGTAAAATCAAATTTCCGTGCAAGAAGAGAGAATGTTTTCCTTAGAAACAATGGCAGTGTGAACAAGAAGAAAAAAGCTGGGGGTTAAAATCTTATGAGTTGTCAAGAATAAATGAGAAAATAATTAATTTGAGATGAAAGAATATGTCGGAGATTTGCACAAATCCCAAATTCTCTCAGGACAGTAATACTGATATGATATGCTGTGATCCTTTACTTATTTTTAATCTAATTTCATGAATTACGGTAATCTTACTAAAAAAAAAGCTTTATACATACATTTCATACGTTTCCTTGGCAGTATTAACTGTTTTAAAAACACTTGACTTTTGAATTGAAACAAAGGCTTTAAGCAACTCATACTAACATGGCATAAATGTGACCTGCTACCATTTAAGAACAAAAAAAATGGCCAAGGAAAGAGACACCTTTTAAGAAAATGGACCAACACCTCACAAAATAAACCCAATATAAAGCAAACTTTCATAGAATTTCCATTTTCAAAATTATGGTTTATGGTTTGTGTGCCAAACAAAAACCAATAAAACTGGCTTAATATTTATCTAGTCCAAAATGGCAGGTAAAGGGACATCAAACAACAGTCTTTCCCGCCTAGACACAGTACTTGTGACTTAGGCAAAGAATCTAACACCATATAACACAGAGATACTCAAACACACAACACTGACGGGCTACGTTGTTTATGTTAAAGCAAAGCTGCCATAAGGCTGGATGTAATACATTTTGTACAATTTAGAAACGATTTTTGTCTTCTTGGGAATTTAACCTTCTTGTGACGAAAATAAAATAAATCATAGAGGCCTTTGAACCTTTATTTGTAAAATTTGTGCCTGTAGTGCGTCTCTGACAAAAATTTAGGTCATTTAGAACTTTTAAGCTGTTAAATAAGAATTTGGATAACTGCTTGTATTTAAAGATCGTTGGGTCATTTGTAAACCTCATATACGCATGACTTGACATTATAAAGGTGGTAGACTCTATATAATTTCATTACATAAAATGACATTACATACAAAGTGACGAAACATGCAATCGCCAGACCTATAGTTGGATGCCTGAGATGTTACATTAGAATTACACGAGAAAGCAAACAGTTGTTGCATTTCAAGTGGTCACAAAGAGAATACTGATCGCTGAATTCACACTAAAAAAAAAAAACAAACAAAAAAACAACCAAAGACAAAAAAAGAAGACGACAAAAAAGTCATTCTAAAGAGAAATATATAATACTGAAGACAGAGCAGCATGTCCAAGAGCAAAGAAAGAAATTACCTGTAGATGCATAATCTCCTGGGTTAACTTGCCGGCCTATAATTAGCATTTCAAAGGTGTTTGTGTTAGTACAATTCTACAGGCTACATGCAGCAAGAGAGCAGTTTCAATGACATTATTATCAATGTACAAAGATTTATTATTTTAAATTCAGGATCTTAAAAAGATTGGAACTGAACATGCAAGCACTTCCACCCTCTGAAACTGTTTTCCCAGTGAATATAAACATATACAGCTAGAGACCTTTAGCGACATACATTCTGATCCGCCCCCCTCTCCCAATATAAACAAGAAATACACCCAAAGAAACAAGGAATCTTACAAGTAGAAAAATTCCACAGAGCCTAAGCAAGATGAACAACTGAGAGCATCACAACAAATTTTTCAAAAGATGTCAATAGTAAAGACAAAAAATATTTTCTTTCTTCTTCAAACTACTTTAAGACTGTAAGGACCTGTAACGGGTCCATAGTAAAATCAGTTTCGTTCTGGTTGATTACCCCTAACAGGCAAATGGAGAAATTCTATGGCAAAATGCACTGTACTTGCAGAGGAAGGAAAACAAATTTCGTTCTACCGATGCTCTTATTCCATCCTTAGGTAAATAAAAAAAACAGAAAGCACTGACCTGTAATATCGGCACCAAAATCCACTTCTGCTATCATATCCGCACCCTGGACAGAGAGTTCTTCAAAGATGGAATTGTCATTTCGTCTGAAGAAAGGAATGAATAAAAAGAATCTTTAAAAAATTCAACCACTGGCGGAGCTGGAACCCACTACCTTTCAGTTGAGTGGCCGACACCTTGCCGAGTCCGAGCAGCATGGTGCCTATCATAAAGAAATATACCACAACTTATAGAATATAAAAAAAGTAGCAACACTGAGGCAACCGCTGCAATTCTACGGTCTTAGGTGTCTTCCTTTTTAAAAATTATGTCCTTAAAAATCTGCCCCAAAATTTAATGTAAGCTCTCAATGCATGGTTGGAGACAAGTATACTTACACAGATATGCGTTTGCCTGTACTGCCCTGAGAAGTTGTGGATTCCTGCAGTTCCTCCAGTTCGGGTGTTGTAGCTACAATGTTGGCCAAAGTTTGATTCAGTCCTAAAAGAAAGGACAGACAACATGATGAAATAATACTGTAACCAAAATTCCTAAACACTTAAGGGAAATGCAACACTTTTTTATTTCCATTTTTTTTTCTTTCACAAGCAAAGGTAGCAATTGTTAACTACGAAAACTGGAATAAGCAGGATTGTACAGAAAATTGCCACATCTATGAAAATGAATATTAAAAAAAAAGAAAGAAAGGCTGTTTTGTATTGGAATAACTGCCATACTAAAACAAATAAAAAAAGCCTATGAGATTCTTCTTGAATCGAATGTATCACATTCTTCTTACAACTATTTTGTTTGAGAGCAAAAAAAAACGGTTACATCACTCTTGAAAATGAATATTTTTCTAACAAAATTAAAAATTGCAGATTTATTATAAATGTACAGAATCTAGATGTAATAATGTATATATGAGATTTAGCAAATAAAATAAAAATGGACAGAGAAAGTCGCAAACCATGGAAGTCTAAAATTAGTAACACCTTTTCCCCCACTTTTTTCTACATTAGAAAACCTCAATGCTTCGTCTAGTTAGGATTCCGTGGCACAAGAAGCAATGGAAACCCATATAATAACCATATAAGTAATCCGTGTATCCCTACACGGTTTGTGACTTTCACCGCCGAAATACATATTTTTGAAAATCAAATTCAAAACTTTTCCTCTCTAGTACTTTTCCATTTTCAGGAAGATACAATTGACCTACTTATTTAATTCTCATTTACACACAAATATCAGACACATCTACATATATAAAATAAAAAATTGAGAACTTCACGGGGGATTAAAATGATGACAAATTAACATCACAATTAAACTGATTAAACAAAATAATCTTAAATGTCTTTAACATATTAAGAAAAAAAGTTCTTTGTAATAAAACGGTGTGAAATTGTAAGAGTAACATGATAGAAACAGGCCCATGCCAGGTTGGTTGAGTGAGGTAACTTTGGCTGTAAATGCAAACAAACAGAGAGGACAAGACAAGACAGAAAGAAGAAAAAGGGCTTTTTGAATACCGTACTTGAGGATCTAGAATTAATTGAGTAACTTTTATTGATCTATGCTGAAACCCGGTCAATTAATGCTAAACAGCTTTGTAAAACATATATATGCCTCTAGCCATGTGACATTATGCCACCCCAGAAAGAGTTGCTTTAAATCTCCTTTCATTTACGCCCTACTTAATCAATCTTTTGGCGACTGTAAATTCATTAGAGATAACTAAAATATTACAGACAGGCCATGCTTATCAAGGGGATACAAATCTTAAGGGTTACATGCACATAAATATTAAGAAAATAAAAGGCCTGGCATGTACACATGGTGACAGATTCACTCAAAGTCAAGTAAGTACTTATACTTTTTTGCCAGTCTCATTGCTGCAACTTTTTCAACTAATAAAACAAACAGCCTCGGAGAACGCAAACTAATTCTAACTTGCACGACAGCTTGTAATAGTGAAGAAAATGCTGATAATTTAACTTTAAACAACCCCCTCTTATTGTAAGTAACAAAAACTTCACCATCACTGACCTTTCTGGCGAATTCGAAGGTTGTTTTGTGAACTCAAAATGGCATCTCCAGGCTTTCACCCCAATCTATCTGAGTCTCTGCTGTTAACTTAATGTTTCTTTAATCTAAATATACAGTTAACCCTCATCACATGATACATACTTTTCAAGGTAAAAACCGACCTGCACACTCAAAATATCATAAAAAACCATACCAAATACGTTTTTTATGTACTGGTTGGCAGCTAAGCAGTCTTGTGGCTAACTTTTAAATTATATTGTTTTTCATATCGTCACCAGTACAAGTGAATCAAAAAGCAAAGCAAAGATTTATCAGTTCTCCAGATACAAAGAACTGTAGAATTGACTGGTGGAATAGCATATAACTTGACTACCATCTGTCATAACTAACCTCAGACATAAACACTGCATTTCAGATATTATTGGGTGCAGGGCCTTGAAAACACTATGAACTCCGATTTGCAGTAAACACATTTTTTTCCTAAGGAATTTATTTTTAGTTTGGTACAGACAACGGGCAAGACTAAAGCTTGTCACACGATGGATGAGCTCCTGAATGTAACCAGACAGAAGCCAAGCAGGTGGCATGTACAATGATGCATTGCATTTACAGGTCGTGTCAAGATTTGCCAATAACTTTCTTATTATAGGTGTGTCAGATGTTAGTG
This sequence comes from Doris montereyensis, assembly GCA_037039925.1. NCBI lineage: Eukaryota > Metazoa > Mollusca > Gastropoda > Nudibranchia > Dorididae > Doris > Doris montereyensis. The sequence continues at coordinate 392,850 of JAXRKP010000201.1, forward strand.
TGTTACTAATATTTCTGTCAATCGAAAAAAAAATCAAGCATTGAATCATCATTAGATTTTAAACTACATAATATATACTGAGAGAGACAGCCTAGCCTAAGAGATACCACAGCATATAGCCACTATTTTACAAGACTGCCTGACAAGCCACAGATAGTAAGTTTGTCCCATGTCAAAACCAACTGATCATCATAACAGTTATGTCTCTCTTATAACGTACAAACTTCCCAATTACATTGCACTGTTTTTTTTAAGAATTCATTGTTTGTTACCTTCATTCAGTGGAAATAAACCCTGTCCATCATATGCGGTAATCCCAAGATGAAATAAACGTAAAAAGCTGCCAACAGCCCATTATTTAATTTCATCAGCTCAACTACAATATATTTATATGGATTAAAGAAAAACATTTTGTTATTCACAATTCTGATTCCATAGGTTGGTTTCTCAACGCCATGACTGCAAAAGCACAATAGCAACATCATACCATGCTGGGATCTGCACAGATGTTCTACTGCTAATAAAAAAATACATGTGTTTGCCGAGGAACATCGGCTAATCACTCTTCTACAGGAATACACACAAGCAGATCTAAATGTTTGACACAAGCAGATCTAAATGTTTGACACAAGCAGATCTAAATGTTTGACACAAGCAGATCTAAATGTTTGACACAAGCAGATCTAAATGTTTGACACAAGCAGATCTAAATGTTTGACACAAGCAGATCTAAATGTTTGACACAAGCAGATCTAAATGTTTGATCTAAATGTTTGACACAAGCAGATCTAAATGTTTGACACAAGCAGATCTAAATGTTTGACACAAGCAGATCTAAATGTTTGACACAAGCAGATCTAAATGTTTGACACAAGCAGATCTAAATGTTAACCTGCAGATCTAAATGTTTGACACAAGCAGATCTAAATGTTTGACACAAGCAGATCTAAATGTTTGACACAAGCAGATCTAAATGTTTGACACAAGCAGATCTAAATGGCAAAACAAGTAACTAGAGGTGGCTGCTATGCATTGTCACAGTGTCTTTATTTGGACGTGTGGTGTGCATGGTAAACAGCGTGGCACAATGGTAAGCTTAGTGCATTTCCATTGTTCTGGTTTACACAATATAGGCTTCTGTTTTGATTGACTCATTCTGATTTATCTTGCTTACGGGACTGACATTTATTCCAAAACAATATGCATTTGTTCTCTAGAATTCTTCTATATCAATGTGTTTTGATTGGACACCGCTCTTTCTATTGTTTGTTTGCATTGCCTTAATTTGAATGTATGTTGCTATGACGAATGATCTCTTGTCTCAAATGTTGATTGCGTGATTGAAACTTGGCCAATCCAACACAACCAGTGATGCAAAGGGAGTTGAGAGGAAGCAGAAAAATCAGACAGATTTCAATTGGCTGCTTGAAACTTACTCCTTCCATCGTATGCGGTGAGCTCAGAGGAAAGAGCAAGACGAAAGACAGGTGAAAGAGTGCAAGGAAAGAAGTAGGACCTACCTGTAGCCCCCACCAACTACCCATAACCTATCAGCAGCACTGGTTCACTGCAACGTGACCTTCTTGACATCTATCTTGATTAATTGCAATTTACCCCGCCCACCTATGAGGTGATTTCGGGTGAATTATGCGGATAGAGCAAGATGAAAGACATGTGCAAGAGTGAAAGGAAAGAAGTAGAACTGAGCAGCAGCATCTACCAAACACCCATGGCCATCTTGAAAAGAGGAGGATGAGGTTGCATGACAGAGAGAGGGATTTAACTGCATCAACCATTCTAGTTCAGGACTAATTACTGACGTAGCTCTCTAACTCTAAATTGTGTTGATATGCAACCATTGCATTGTAGTAGTAGAGGAATGAAACAAAACAGGAAAACAAACGGGTTGAAAGGACAAATAATGACAATAACAGAAGATTATTTTTTTACATTTTTTTCGGTTTCAGGCAGAGATGTGTTAATCTGTATGGAAATCTACAACTTTTGAGTTTTTAGTATTTGTACATATAACAAAGGGGAGAATAAAACTAAAGAGAACATTGTCAACACTTTTTCATGCCAGACAAAAGGGTAGCGGGAGACTTACCATGAATAGAAATAGCCAAGTAGTGAAGTGGAAGGAGAGAAAAAAAAACCCAGTGAAGGGGAATAAATAATGAGTTAAAATCAAGAAATGAAAAATCTGTAAAACTGAATAAATCTGATATAATATTAACAGAGACACACGAATACTTCCTGACAATCCATTATTATACATTCGTGTACATATTTCATATTTTACACGCGTAACCCTGTGACCTGGCAAAATGCAATAAAATAAGAAGGAAATTGAAATCTTGAATGCTCCTTGAAGTAAAAACCCCAGTGGTGCAGTTAAAGGACAAAGAAAAAAACCAAGAGTTGAAAAAAAGCCAATTTTGTGCTAAAAGTGTTTGTTGGCATTGGCAAGGAACAAAAAAACTAAGAGTTGAAAATAAGCCAATTTTGTTCTAAAAGTGTTTGTTGGCATTGGCAAGAAAAGTGCATAGCGGAAGGGAAAACAAAGCAAAACTGAGACCTGGACTTGCAGAGCACATTTCCATTACTGAAAAAAACGTCCATAATTAGGATTGATGAGAATGATTGAGATCTGTTATTTTGATTTCAAAAATATAAAATGTAATAAATGATAAGGAAGTTAAAAAGATTTAAGAAAAAATTTGCGTTGCTTAAAGAATTCTTTCTTTCTTTTTGTTGTTGCTCTCCACGTTATATAAAATTCATGCAAATGCATCTACTTTTGTATTAAGAAAACCATACAAATAAAAGGTGTTTTTTTTTTTAAAAGAGGGAAATCCAACTGAAACCCAACACTGCAAGGAAAGGAAAAAACCATACCATGTTCCCAAATGGCACTTAGGGAATACGACATGAAATTCTTTTCGGACAAAAATAAATTAAAAATGGAATAAGAACCACCGAATACGAGATTTTCTGAGAAAACTGTTTCAGTTAACGGGGGTGGGGGGGGGATGGTTTCTACGATCAAATCAAGCATTACGCATTTGTATTGAATTGAAAGTGCATTGTCAAAATCTTGTTTTCTCAGAATACTCCAGAGAGACAACAGATTATATAAACTAAATTTGTTGTCTGAAAAAGAAGAAAAAAGAAATGGAAGGAAGCCCTTCACCCTACACATGTTCACAGTGACTGACATCATAAGATATGGGTGCATGGTGATGAAAACACAACCAAACAAATAAAACAAAAGGGACGCACATGATTACCCGCCACCAAGGGAGAGAAGAAAAACACCCAACAATGCAGTTTTTCATGAAAGCAATGTGGGAACTCTTGGTTTTCTCTTTCTATCAACACCTCCTCCACTTCGAACAGAAAAATGCTTGATGAAAAACATACCTGGCAGTGCATCCTCCTCATAACTTAAACTGTGTTCAAATCTATTATCATCCTCCAATTTCTTCTTCCGCCTCAGCACAACTGGTTTTTCCTCCTCTGCTGCTGTTCTTACTTCTGAGCGTTCTTTTTCCGTCACTGATTCGGACGTTTGTCTCGAGCTATATGACTAGAGCTACTATCTATCACAGAATCATGGGATGTAATGGGAGTTTGTGATTTGCCTTCTGGGGGCTGGGCTACAGATGCTGAAGAATTCTCTAAGCGTGATGAAGAATTGGGCGGTTCATCTGAGCCTGAGGTCGGAATGGTGGGTATTGATTCTTTAAGCGCAAACCAGGCATGGATATTGTCATCAAGATCAGGACACGACCGCGTCGGTTTTGATGAGAGAGGGGGTGAAGGCACAAACCCAAATGGTGATGAAATGAAAATGGAAGAAAACAAAAGAAAGGGGGGACAAAGTGATGAGGATTTATAAAAAAAAACACCAAAATGAAAAATAATTATATGCAAAAAGAGGGGATAAAAACTAAAAATTCTATGATGAGAAATAAAGAATCTGACAACTTTGTCTTTTATTTAGTGGGAATTCAGCAACATCATTGATGATTACTGAAACACTGGCTAAATATCAAATAATTTGATCCCTTATCTCAGTGCTCTTCAGTGCTACAGTTCTACCATCACCACTTCAATGTGTCTGCTACAGACCACTTCATTTGCTACGTTTACCAACCACTTCAACAATTAATAAGTTACTGCTCAGTTCACCACTTCAATGTGTCTGCTACAGTTCTACCATCACCACTTCAATGTGGAATATTAAATTCAATCGCCTGAAAGTATCCATCTACAGTTCTACCATCACCACTTCAATGTGTCTGCTACAGTTCTACCATCACCACTTCAATGTGTCTGCTACAGTTCTACCATCACCACTTCAATGTGTCTGCTAGTTTGAATCGTTCTACCATAACTTCAATTGTCTGCTACAGTTCTACCAACTACGCCTGCTACAGTTCTACCATCACCACTTCAATGTGTCTGCTACAGTTCTACCATCACCACTTCAATGTGTCTTAACCCGACCATGAAAGACTGTGTACCGTTGAAACTACAATTAATAAGTTACTTCAGTTGCTTTCAGGAAGTAGAGGGAATTTATTTATCCATCTACTCGATATAAATTCCTTGTTATTGATCGTTAAGAAGATGAAATTTTTAGTACACATGACTGTACCTGCTATGAGGTTTTATTTTCTCAATTCCTTGTGGAAAGAAATTTTGATAGTGAATCAGACTTTGATGTTGAGTTAGAGAATGACAGCAGTTTAGATCTAGAACTATTTCAAGATGAAACTTATACTGCTGATGGAGAGTCACTTCTGAATGGTCTACTGAACTGATCAGTGTCAAAGATAATATGGATGCATGTCATATATTAAGTCAAAGAGGAATTATTCAAAAACGTTATTTTTTAAATTAACCTAATTCATGCCAGTGTATGCACAAGAAATATTTTAGTGTAACCACATCGTTGTGTTGCACCAGTTACCCCCCCTCTCTCCCCTTTGCTTGAAGCGATAGGTCGAATGATCTAAATAAGCTTTGAATAGCAATGGGTCAAAATTTGAATATTGTCAGATTCTTTAAAAATCATAAAGTAAACATGACCATTATATAGTCTACTAAACCAAGTGTATACATAAACACACCAAATTGCATCAGGAAAGGACAGAAAAACAACCAAAAAAATCACCCAGTTGCCATAACATTGAAGAAAGTTACAACACCCATGAGTCCAAATGAGTCGGTCAACACAAAAACCTGAGATGACACACTTGATTTGCTTGAGATGTGAGATGATAGAAAGCACAAGGACACAAGAGCAATTGTTGAAGACTTGCAAACTATGTCAAGAACATAACAAACATGCAGCACTGAAAGAAAAAAACACCCCAAAAAACAAAAAAACGAGGAGTATGCTAAAATGCCCTCCACAAGCTAAGAATGTCAAGACCCTTTAATAAATTGTAACTTCCAGGAACAAATCGACGTATGGAATACGCATGAAAAAATAAAAGAACAAGCCTATCAACACTCATGATCATTTTACTAGTAAGGAATCCAAATTTCCATTGAGAGACAAACAAAATGAACAAGAAGCAATTGTTCTCTTTTAATTACTTGACCGCATACCAGCTAGCCAAATAAAGTAGACTCTACCTTTGTAAACAAAAGGTGTGTACCCACACAAAAAACAAACGAAAAAGAGGAAAAAACCAAATAAGACCTAAATGAAAAAAGTGCAAAGAATGAGGCAAATACCAGGCAAGCTAGACATTTATAAAACTTCAGAGCTGTGAGACTTAACAGTCTATACCTACTGACTTAACGTAAAGCTGTGTGAATTAACTTTTTGGACATACTGATATACAAATCAAATAGTTTTTTTTCTATATTACTAAGAGAGAGACTGGAATGGTAGAAAGACAAGCCAATTGTAACCAATACGAAACTGAAATTCAACTGCTTATTTATGCTTAAATTATAAAAACCAATTCAATTGAATTTCTGTACTCCAGTTACATTTCACTTATAATATAAATTAATTGATGCTTTCAACCAAAGTTTGAGTAAAAGATTATGCTGTTAGCGTCTCTCTATATCATAGAACTATTTCTGTCGTACATTTTTTTCTCTCGTCTCCACTTTTACTTTCTTTCTCCTTTGCACCAAAATATTTGCCAGAGAACTGCTGAACACATGTTGCTAGACATCAGTCCATCGGTACTTATTAGCGCAATGCCTTTTTAAGAGAATTTAATGGTACTGATGATTTAGTAGATAAGGAGTTCTCCTCTAGTATCTGCAAAGCAAGGAGCAAGCTCAATGTCACACAACCAAAGAAATGAAAGAAATAACACACAAAGCTCACAGGGAACCCCCCCCCCCCTCCCAAAGCAGATATTTTGAAATCTCAATTCAAGGACGTAAAAAAACAAACCCCCCAAAAACTACCAAACATTTCACCCCTTCCCCAAGAGAGTGTCCCATTTAGGTGGTACAGGAAGTAATAACCAACATAAACAAAGCCTAAACACCAACAAAACAAGCAACAAAGGATTGAAGCAGGCATGGCAAACCAACTTTTAACAAAAAAAAGCAAAACATCCACAAGGAAAACATGAGAGATGTGCTAAAAGGCGCTTAATCCCATGATCTAATTCAACTAATAGCTTTATAAAAATAAAAGTAGTTAGAAAAGAAGGGAAGCAAAAACCATTAGCAAGTCTTGGCGTTCAAACTTGCATTCACAACTTGATAAGTCTCATTAAATTTAAAGAATGAATAAAATGAATTTCAAGCATGACAATATAAAAAAACCCAATCTTATTGTTCTTTAAAATGATTAATTATAAGGTAACAAAAACAATCTTTAAGAAAAAAACTTTATTTTTATCACAATGCTGTTGAATAATGTTACCAGATGATAAAAATAACCAATCTTTTTCAAGCCATCATTTCATGAAATGACTAAAGACAGTGTAAAAGTATAGCAAACTTATTTTAATAATGTAAACACTTTCATTATTTCCACATGACAAAATAATTCTTAAATTTAAGAACATAAAAATTTACATTATTTATAATAAAGCACCTTATGAACAAGAAATGAATCATTTCACTTTTCTCAGTAATAAGAGGAATAAAATATTACACTGAAAATTCTAAATGCAGGACATGAATATTTCATGGATACTGTTTTTAAACTATCAAATTCAACCATGCAATGAAATTGCTTAAATGCCTTCTTTAGAGCAATATATTTAAAAGATACAAATTAGATAATTTCCCTTAAATATTCAATATAACTTCATTACAGTACCCGTGCCATGTTGATATTCTCTATAATATATATATATTTATATACATAAACCCCTCCATACAGACCAGCAATACACTAACCCATACATTACTTTGTATGATGCTTTGTAAGTACTTTGTAATACCTTGCGAGCCATTACTACCAAAGGCTTATAAAGAAATGAACTATCTTCAATGTACAATATAAAATATATGTCCAATGAGAAAGTCCTAGTAGACTCTACACTTACAGGAAACAATACATTAGAAATTGCACAAATAATCATTTCACAGAAACGGCACTCACTTGTACCGGCGGATGCTTCTGTAACGTCTACACTTTCAGTGAACTGATCCTTCTCTGACAATGCTAAATCACTTTTCGGAGTATCGGCGCTGCCTAGCTCATTCTTAAGGCTGACACTGTTATTGCTTTGAGGTGTGCTGGTGTCAAAACCCATGGGAGTTCCATCAAACCGCTGAAACTCTATGGCTCCCCATACGCCACACTGGCAGGCCGAAGACCAGGTAGATTAAAGCTACCTTTGCTGTTAGAAGAGCATCAAAACAAATTGAAGTATTAAAATGTATTATAATTGGACATGTATTTATTGACTTTGATAATCTGATATCGGGCAAGTTTGAAATTAGGTCAAGTATGTTGGGTTTTTAAATATACAACCTACTAGGAACACTTTATTTCTTAACTGTAATATATCTCAAAACAAATAAGAACATAGATCTCTAAATTTAAAAAGACTGAACAAAGTATGACAGTTAAAACAAGAGAGTGGTTATCCCCATTACCTCCCAACCATCAAGTTTGCTGGGGTTTTGTTTGTTTTGTGACTTTCAGTATCAACTGCAAAATAAACAGTTAAAAATGATGATGTTGAGTGTCAAAGCCCAGCAAACAATTAATCACAAAGGAAATCTAATGAATGCATGTTATCAGAAAACTGCACAGACTGTGGCGTAGGTAGAGCATCTGACATTCACACAGAAGCCAGTGTTCAATGGTATGCCATTACAAAACACACAGTGCTGTCTCAAAATATCTTAATCTTGATACAGCTAAGATTATTTAACACCGATTGGCCATTTTGCTCAGCTGCAATCTTGTTTGTTTTTTTAAGATGCAGGTAAATCAAAGTTAGACAAAGTAGCAATCTGTTTAAATTCTCTGACAAAACATAAAAATTCTTGTTCGGGCTCAAGGTTTAAAAATGAAGATCATTTAGCAAATATTCAGTATAAAGGGAAAATACTTATATAATATGCCAAAAGACCAAAGTTTACAGGAGAAATTTTGAAACTAATTTTAAAATTCTCAAATGCACAGAAATGAACCGACTTTTACAAAATGTTTAACAAACAATTATATATAACATATATATATATATTTCTCACCTCTGAGGTTGTTGTCATATGTATATTAGGGAATTGTATATTAATTTATGCCCCACCTTTCCCTGCCTTCCCCCAAAGTAAAAACTTGGCGTATGTACATGTTTTCTTCACCACAGTAATGACTATGTAAATTGACTTACTTCACTCGAGGACTGTTGCCGGTTAAGTCAGACAATTTGTCTGTGCCCATGAGGATTTTCGTGCGCTCCATATAATCCATATGAGTGCGGAACAACTTGAATAGAAGAAAAATAGGAACACGTAAAGGAAATTTTGTTTAGAAAAACCCATTCAAATTCATTTCTATCTTTTTACAATCCAATGTGTCGCCATTATATCTCACAAAATCAAACTGTGATCACTAGTACTTGTAAGAATGACAATTTAAGGAAAATGTCAATCTTGGACAACAAGATTGGTTTAATGACTACCACTAGCCTTTTCAATTTGACTGAAGTGTAATGCATGCACATGCAGTTGGTCAAATGAAATGCTTCTTATGAATTCATGTATATAGCAATTATGTACATGTTGGGCTATGTCCATGCACCCTTGGCATATTCATTTGCCAACCCATGTAGTCAATGATTTCATGCATTACCAACCTCAGTTAAGGAGTTATTCTTAGGACTATGATCTAACTGAAAAACGAAATCAATACTCAGGTGTGAGTAATTCATTTTAAAAATAGCATAACACGTCTTGAACTGCAAAAGAAAATTATATTTCCCATTATGTTCATCATAGTATTATGACTGTTAAATATTTATCATTCTGTAAACCTTACAGCAATTGTCTAAAAATTATAAAAAATTCATTCTAAATTATTAAAATAGAAGTAAGAATAAACAGCAACATGTAATAGCAGCTTTGATGAACATTCTGAAATACTGTCATCCAGCAGAGAGACAACATCAAATTAATGAAATCATTAAACTAAAATATTACCAACTAAATGCTCTTTCATATCATCTCTCGCTTTGCTCTTTTTAAAAACATTGTCACTTTGAAAGGTTATAATACATTTCCATTTCAGCAACATCAATCTCTCAATAGTGACCCTTGATTTACAACATTGAAAGCGCAATTTGAACTGTGTCTATACATTTTGCAGGCAAGTCAAACTGCATGATCTCATATCTCAAAATAGAGAAAGGACAAAATGACACGGAGCACTGGCGAGATATATGACAGGTTACTTTTTAGTTCATTCTTCGTCATTTCAATCTATCTTCATGAGAGAAACCTAAAATGACCTCAGCTCACCAGCAGTAACCATGTCGGGCATGAGAGAGAACAGAAAAGTTTTCTTATGGCAATTATCCCTAAAAAGTGAACTTTTCATTATCACAAAGAATAAAACTACTCCTACTGCAGCAAGTTTGATGTTCTAGAAAAAGGAGGTAAATCATCTACATACTACAACAACGGCGTGCATCAAGGAAAACAAACATCTGATGCTCATTTGACTTACAAAGGAACAAGATAACACTGAATTCTTGAAGTTCATTCCTTTTCAATTTGATCCATCTTCCTTAAGGGAATATAATCCTAGAAGTAATTAAAACTTGATGGCTTTCATGAAAGTGAAAAATAAAACTGCCTTTACTGGTGAAAATTGCATGTCCTACAAACAAGAGGTAATGCATCTACAACACCAGACTTAATAAAAACAGCAAATTACTTGACTTTTAAAGCGCTGGGAATGTGTATTATCTATGCAAATGAATGCTTTTGTACCAGTTCTCCAGGAGAGTGCTAGAGTATATTCAATTTAACAAAATCATTTCATTTTAAGATTCTAATGAGACAAAAGATCGTCAGGCCAGGTCATTTCTTGGATTGTATTGCCTTTGTATTTTGAATGTTGAAAACAAAGTTACATAGACATACACAAAGTAAAAGTAATTCAAAGACAGCAAAGACTTGAATATGCAGCACCATAGCACAGATTATGTTTTGGTGCAAAGCAAAAATTATGCACCAATGGAATATATTAGCTTTTAATAAAAAAATAAATAATTTAAGTTAGGATTTGAATGAAATGACTTCATTTCAAACAAATGTGACAAATAGGTAGGTTGAATGAGGATCACAATACAATCCTTTTGTGCATTTTTAAGCCCGTTTATACTGTGATCTAAATATTATAATATACAGGAAAAAGGAAAGCTTTGAAAAAATGTCCAGCCAAAACCTTAATAAAAAACCAACAAACTAAACAGTACAAGATCAGCTCATGGTGCATACATAAGAGTCGTAGAAGAAGCATAAATGTAAAACACTAAATATTCTAATCACCAGAGCTTTTAAGAGACAAGACTTTTGAATAGCATTACCTCTGTGTATCTCTCATGAAGCTTGGTATACTCTGACCTCGCTTCAGTTTCCTTCTCTTCGAGGCGGTTAACTAGAATAAAGACAAAAAGATCAAGCGTAACAATTGACATTTAGGCAATCTAAAAATAAACAAAACACTTTTAAAAGCAAAACTCACCCATTCCAAACATTATAAGACTTCACAAGAGTCAGAGGTTACTCTTCTCTCTTCACTAAACTGACAGTTTATAGGCTAACAAGGCTTGAGAGACTTATGAAATGATTGTTTATTTGTTAAATTGAAATTTACCCGTCCACCATTGTGGTGATCTGAGGATGAATTAAGAGGAAGCAGCAAGATAAAAGAGAAGTGAAAGAGTAGAAGGAAAGAAGTAGGACCTACCAGCAGCGCCCGCTATGAAATGATGGTTTAAATGAATTGAACAGAAAGAAAAAGTAATGAACCTTATTAAAATGAGCAGTTATATTTACCATGGTCAGCTGAATTTTTAGCTTTGATTTCCGACATACGAAGAATAGATTCCAGGGTTTCCACTTTGTCTTCCAGCTCTTTCTTGACACCTTCCACATTGTCTTCAAGTTCAAGATATTTCTACATATAAAGACAAAAGAAAGAAAACAAAAGTTTCATGAAATTAAGTATTATCTTTTTTTAAATCTAGTGTTCAACAAATATTATCCCTGATAAAGTTACTAAATTTATAAAAACGTGAAAAAAATATATAGTTTTAGTAATACAGTGGACTCTCTAATCGGGAAATTTGTGGATTGTAAAATCGTCCCCATTTGCCGGAGACTTAGGGATTTTGGTAAAATGCAGAATCAAACGAACAAGTAGCCACAGGACCAGTTGATCAAAACGATGCATTCTTCAAAGATGCCACTAACACTCGCAATCCATCTCCGATGGATGGTAGATAGATAGACATGTAATCAAGAAGGCCTGGTGGGTCGCTAAATCTCCTCTCGTGTCCACCCTTGTGATTGACAGAAGGGGCGGGCAATAAAAGACTATGACAGTGCACAACTTTCTAAGCAAGGTCTGGCTCATTCACATCTTCTTAATGGATGTCTGGCTTATAGTCGTCACGAACTGGGGCGACATTGTGTACACATTATGCAATATATAACACGTGTAGCACTAATGCAGGTATAATAAATGATGTTTTGCTAACACGGAAAACCAAATTGGGATAAAAAATGAGTGTTGGAAGAAATAAATATGGGGAAATGGTGATGATAATCAATGCAAGCCCGCAAAAATTGTCCCAATTAGGTGGGGACCTTTCCCGTTTAGAGAGGTAAAATACATAGAAACAACTTTGTTCCTGGGAATTCCTCCCGATCGGCTGAGTTTCCCAATTAGAGAGGTTCCACTGTACAAGCATGTCATGTCCCAGATGATATCAAGTATGATTATTAGATTGAGTCTGTACTTCATAATGAGAATCTGCGGTGAGTAGGCGTGAATAGCATTACTACTTCACATCTCTAATTATAAAACCTGGTTAAAATGGCAACATAGAGGTGAATGAAAATTCAGCCAAATATGGAGAAACAATGAACTTTTTCTCAATTAACCGCCACTTCTGGTAGAAAACTTCTTAAAATGAAAATGATATGTAAATAATTTAAATCTATGCAAAATATGTTTACTCATACGTGGCCTGGGATGTTCCCTTCAGATCATACTTGTAAGCAGTACCGTATAGCCGCAGTTTCAAAGAGGAGGCATAAATTGATTCCATACTAAAATTGCAATTAGCTCCACTCATTCCTTCAGCAAAATATTTGTAACCCATTGTCAGCTGGGCCTACACGGGTGGCTTGTTTTGTTTTTGTTATTTTCTTTTAGTTTCATTGTTATTTCCTTCTATTTCTTTTTCAATATTTCTTTGTTACTCTTAGACAAACCAAACGAACACAAGACTTTCCCATTTTTTATACAAAGAATGATCAATGCATTCATTCTTTGTGTACGGTAAAGACAACACAAACAAATATTTTTATAACATTCACAAAACAAATGAATGAGTGGTGACTAAGAAGTAAAGATGGGACAGGAAATGGTGCCTTGCTGTACGAAACACGATGTCAGTCAGCGGTTACAGGCATTACAGAAAATGAGGGAAGACAAGGTGTGAACATCTGGTTTAGCGTACAAAGCGAAAGGTACCAATCCACAGTAAAAGTTACAACACCTATACCCCTCCCTCATACTTTGCCATCAAAAGGTTCTGGCAAAAGTAGGCCTATTGACATTGAGCTTTTAGTTTTATGAAGTTACAGCTATTCACCTTGATCTGATGGAAAAAAACTATGCTGTAAATAAGATTTTTAGATGAAATAAGGCTCTGAAAACAGTCCGTTATATCCAAAAGTACATTTTAGAAAAGTACCTCTTCTCTGGACCAGAGGTGTTTTATGGAGAAAAAAACAAGATTGGGACTTGAGTCCCGGAAAAACATACTTTGAGATGGAGTGTACACAGTGTTCGACGGGTACGTTTTAAACCAAGATTCTACTGTATCTCTGTGCTGATAGAGGCTGTGAACTTCGGAAACTTAACTGCCTTCCTGTCTTCTTATATAGCTAGATCATGATCCTTCTTTGCATGATTCTTCATTTAGTAACAAAATATCAGACATTCCATCACTTGTTCAACAGAATTTCCGGACTAAAGTTGTTAATAAATAAGATACCTTTTAGCAAAGGACTGTGGATTGCAAGTAAATTTGTCAACTTACTAGAGGGCCAGAAAAAATTGCTTGACTTAGAAGAACCAACTCTAGGGAATCAATCTCAGGCCTTCTGGGTCACTCTACCATCTGAGCGGTGAGCTACCAGCGCCTCGTCATAATGTTACATCCATGCATCATAATGCTAAAAATGCCACCAATTACAGAACTTGTTAACAAAACATGAAAACTTCGATCTTAACCCTTGAACCCGTAAGCCCGATATATAGGTATAAACCTTAAAACTGTATAATATATGCCCCGTAGAGCGCCCCACTAGGACCGATATGTAAGTATTTTAATATGTACCTGATAGTAAAAACAGTCCGTCACTATCATTGTAATGGACTTCTAAACCTCCCGTATTGCCAATTATCTTGTCTTTATTTATTAGAACATAATAAATGACGTCGGACTACGGACTGCTGGGACTATGGTAAATGTATTCAAAATGCCTTCGACATGAACCGGAAGAAGAAACCTGACTGCAGATCAGGTTATTCTGTCCCTAATTTGTGATTCTGATGATGAAGACCTGAATTTAGATTCTGACTACCACGATAGTAAATTAGAAAGTGAATCAGATAATATATTGAGTGAAAATAAAAAGAGGAGAATGAAAATACAAATTGAAAGATCTTAGAAGAACCAACTCTAGATGAAGATCTAGATCTAGATATAAACTTAGGACAGGGGGATGTCACACCCACTTCTGCTCCTAGACAAAAACGGAGAAGAATACAGAAGGAAAGAAGTATATTTGATGATGGATGGAGTGAACTGAACGTTTACACTAGGCCTAGAACTGACATAGACACAACATTCAAAGGTGACACACCACTAGATCTAGGCCCAAAAAACATTCCAGATCAC
>JAXRKP010000201.1:412500-420000 GCA_037039925.1 Doris montereyensis
TCTTCTTCTTCTCTTCTTCTTCTTCTTCTTCTTCTTCTTCTTCTTCTTCTTCTTCTTCTTCTTCTTCTTCTTCTTCTTCTTCTTCTTCTTCTTCTTCTTCTTCTTCTTCTTCTTTTCTTCTTCTTCTTCTTCTTCTTCTTCTTCTTCTTCTTCTTCTTCTTCTTCTTGGACTCTTCTCCTTCTTCTTCTCTCTTCTTCTTGTTCTTCTTCTTCTTCTTGTTCTTCTTCTTTCTTTTCTTCTTCTTCTTCTTCTTCTTCTTCTTGTCTTCTTCTTCTTCTTCTTCTTCTTCTTCTTCTTCTTCTTCTTCTTCTTCTTCTTCTTCTTCTTCTTCTTCTTCTTCTTCTTCTTCTTTCTTCTTCTTCTTCTTCTTCTTCTTCTTCTTCTTCTTCTTCTTCTTCTTCTTCTTCTTCTTCTTCTTCTTCTTCTTCTTCTTCTTCTTCTTCTTCTTCTTCTTCTTCTTCTTCTTCTTCTTCTTCTTCTTCTTCTTCTTCTTCTTCTTCTTCTTCTTCTTCTTCTTCTTCTTCTTCTTCTTCTTCTTCTTCTTCTTCTTCTTCTTCTTCTTCTTCTTCTTCTTCTTCTTCTTCTTTACTTCTTCTTCTTCTTCTTCTTCTTCTTCTTCTTCTTCTTCTTCTTCTTCTTCTTCTTCTTCTTCTTCTTCTTCTTCTTCTTCTTCTTCTTCTTCTTCTTCTTCTTCTTCTTCTTCTTCTTCTTCTTCTTCTTCTTCTTCTTCTTCTTCTTCTTCTTCTTCTTCTTCTTCTTCTTCTTCTTCTTCTTCTTCTTCTTCTTCTTCTTCTTCTTCTTCTTCTTCTTCTTCTTCTTCTTCTTCTTCTTGTTCTTCTTCTTCTTCTTCTTCTTCTTCTTCTTCTTCTTCTTCTTCTTCTTCTTCTTCTTCTTCTTCTTCTTCTTCTTCTTCTTCTTCTTCTTCTTCTTCTTCTTCTTCGTCTTCTTCTTCTTCTTCTTCTTCTTCTTCTTCTTCTTCTTCTTCTTCTTCTTCTTCTTCTTCTTCTTCTTCTTCTTCTTCTTCTTCTTCTTCTTCTTCTTCTTCTTATCCTTCCTTCTGACCTTAGATTTATTACTCTCATGTCTTTGTAAGAAGAGAAAAAAGTAGATTTTATTCCGTTATATAAAAAAAGCCAACAAAACGAAATCCGAAAACACAAACCAAAACAAAGAAAAGGAAACAAAAAAAAACCGAAAGACATTCATTCAAGCACAAGTAGCATACACAAAGTAATAAACAAAATACAACACGATGTGTTATTCAATTTACACGGACTTTATTCAGATTAAATTCTCCTGAATGTCTGTATTGATATCATTGTAGCTTAATATTCGAACTTGTGCATGTGTGTGTGTGTGTGTGTGTGGATGTGCATCTGTGTGCTTGTGTGTGTGTATGGGCATGTGTGTGTGGGTGTGTATATGTGTGTATGTGTATGCGTGTGCGTGTGTTTCTAAGGGTGCAAGCTGCTACAGCTGCATTACATAATCATGTGTGTGAGTGTTTGTGTGTGAGAAGGAGACAGAGGGATAAAGAGAGAGAGAGAGAGAGAGAGAGAGAGAGAGAGAGAGAGAGAGAGAGAGAGAGAGAGAGAGAGAGAGAGAGAGAGAGAGAGAGAGAGAGAGAGAGAGAGAGAGAGAGAGAGAGGGAGGGAGGGAGGGAGGGAGTAGAGGGAGGAAGAGAGGAGAGAGAGGGAGAGAGGGAGAGAGAGAGAGAGGGAGAGAGGGAGAAAGAGAAGAGAGAGAGAGAGAGAGAGAGAGAGGGAGGGAGAGAGGAGGGAGCAAGTCGAGAGAGAGAGAGAGAGAGAGAGAGAGAGAGAGAGGGAGGGAGATAGATAGAGAGAGAGAGAGAGAGAGAGAGAGAGAGAGAGAGAGAGAGAGAGAGAGAGAGAGAGAGAGAGAGAGAGAGAGAGAGAGAGAGAGAGAGAGAGAGAGAGAGAGAGAGAGAGAGAGAGAGAGAGAGAGAGAGAGAGAGAGAGAGAGAGAGAGAGAGAGAGAGAGAGAGAGAGAGAGAGAGAGAGAGAGAGAGAGAGAGAGAGAGAGAGAGAGAGAGAGAGAGAGAGAGAGAGAGAGAGAGAGAGAGAGAGAGAGAGAGAGAGAGAGAGAGAGAGAGAGAGAGAGGACCTATGTGAATAATTACCACGTAGACATAATGTCCTATGTAAAGATAATAATAGGAGAGGAATCCACATGTAGCCCTTTCGATGACAAAATTGCTTCACTTATCGACATCGTTTCACTTATCTTGATAAATGACACTTAATGTATATACATGGGTCTATTTAGGGAATATCCAGTCTATATGTCTTAAAAAGAGTGGAGTTTATGTCTGTGATACAAGGTTTCAAACACTGAAGAGAAGCAATAGATAAGAGAGAAAGGTGAGGAGAGGGTAGAATGTCTCATGTCACCGTAAATCGCCAGCCTAGGCAGTGGAGCGAAACCTCTTTCGGCGTTGGAGCTGTTTGTAATCAGAATGTGAAAAAGAATCAACAACATGAAGATAATAGTACCATATCTTTTAACAATCAAATACTGTTTGAAGACACCCTACTTGACAACATAATGTTACGGATTAAAGGTTATAAATAGGGGCAACGATAAATACGTCGATATATGCATACAGGCATGTATTTATTCTTCACGGTTCCATACCAAGACATATCTATCTATTTGTCTATCTATCTATCTATCTATCTATCTATCTATCTATCTATCTATCTATCTATCTATCTATCTATCGATGAGATCTATCTATCTATCTATCTATTTATTTGTCTATCTATCTACTAAGATCTATCTATCTATCTATCTAATCTATCTATCTATCTATCTATTTATCTATCTAGCTATGCCATATACACATATAAACACACATAGTATTATAGAATATATATGATATATATATCATATATACATCCTGATAGTATATAGGTATATACAATTCTATAAATATCCATATATATATATATATATATATATATATATATATAAAAAATATGATATATATATATATATTGCTATAAAACTGTTAATCTCAAACTGTGACCGCTCTAAACTCAGGAACAACTGCACGCCTGCTTTAGGCTTTTAGCAAATAAACTCTTGAGTCAAATCAGTATTTTAATTGATCGGCGAAAGATCGTTTTGTCTGCGATCCACGAACATTTTTATTTTAATTTCTACTCATTTCTTCATTTCTGGTCATATCTGCAATGAAAAGCCCGCCTAACTTAAGTATCGCATACTGTGCCAGCACTTGACAGACCCTTGCACCCAGTAACGTGTTGTATCGTTTTGTCGTTGAAAAAAGAAAAGGAATGTGGTAAAAGAGTAATCACAGTCATCATTTTCTGTGAAAAAAGAAAAGGAATGTGGTAAAACTAATCACAGTCATCATTGTTTGAAAAAAGAAAAGGAAAAAAAGAGTAACACAGTCATCATTGTCCAGATGAAAAAAGAAAAGGAATGTGGTAAAAAGAGTAATCACAGTCATCATTGTCTACGTGAAAAAAGAAAAAAGGAATGATTCGAATGTAATCACAGTCATCATTGTCTACGTGAAAAAAGAAAAGGTAATCACAGTCATCATTGTCTACGATGAAAAAAAGAAAAGTGAATGTGTCTACATACAGTCATCATTGAAAAAAGAAAAGGAATGTGGTAAAAGAGTAATCACATCATCATTGTCTACGTGAAAAAGAAAGGAAGAAAGAGAAAATCACAGTCAATTGTCTACGAGTAATCACGTTATCATTACGTGAAAAAAAGAAAAGGAATGTGGTAAAAGAGTAATCACAGTCATCATTGTCTACGTGAAAAAGAAAAGGAATGTGGTAAAAGAGTAATCACAGTCATCATTGTTCTGATAAAGTGAAAAAGAAAAGGAATATCCTTTAAAAGAGTAAAACTCATTGATCTACGTTAAAAAAGAAAAGGGAATGCTTTATTTAAACCAGAAAAGACACACATGCATTTAAACCAAAAAGAAAAGGAATTGGTAAAAGAGTAATCACCTGACATAGTTGAAATAAAACACTATTGGCGTTGGAAAA
This sequence comes from Doris montereyensis, assembly GCA_037039925.1. Classification (NCBI taxonomy): domain Eukaryota; kingdom Metazoa; phylum Mollusca; class Gastropoda; order Nudibranchia; family Dorididae; genus Doris; species Doris montereyensis. Next base: position 416,557 of record JAXRKP010000201.1, read on the forward strand.
AAGTAAAAGGAACATCTAGAGAAAGAATAATCACAACATCATTGTCTACGAGCATGCACGTCTATTACATGAGGGGGTGAGAGGGAAACCCACTGCTATACGCCATTTTGACATATTTGAGTTTTTTCACCATCTCTGACTTTGAACGAAGAGTCTTCTGATGACGAATTCAGATTTTGTTCAAAACTAACTGTATCCTTTTATAATTTGGCTCTAAAACATGAAATTGATGAAAGGCAATTATTTACGACTAAGGAAGACACACCTGCATTTCTCAAGTTATCCTTTTTGGATATAGTCGTTTTTGTTACCTCACCCTTCATATAAACTGGAGGGTACATCTTAAACTTTGACAGCTCTAATCTCAGGAACCACTGCACCAATAACCGCCATATTTCACGGGTAGATTTCGAATAGTCAGCTTTAGGTTTCTTAGCGAATAAATTCTTCGGTCAACTCAACAGGCTAGCAATTTGTTACTCATTCCTTCACTTCCGGTCATTAGATATGCAATGAAAAGCCCGCCTAATCTAATTATCGAATACTGTATCGGTAGTTGACGTCACCCTGCATTCGGTAACCTATTGTTGTGTAGCTTGCGTTTGAAAAGAAAGAATGGTAAAGGAATAAGCTTAATCATCACTGTCTAGGGCATGCTTGTATTATATATATATATATATATATATATATATATATAGATAGGATATATATATATATATATAGAGAGAGAGAGAGAGAGAGAGAGAGAGAGAGAGAGAGAGAGAGAGAGAGAGAGAGAGAGAGAGAGAGAGAGAGAGAGAGAGAGAGAGAGAGAGAGAGACAGAGAGAGAGACAGAGACAGAGACAGAGACAGAGACAGAGACAGAGAGAGAGACAGAGACAGAGACAGAGAGAGACAGAGAGACACAGAGAGAGAGAGAGAGAGAGAGAGAGAGAGAGAGAGAGAGAGAGAGAGAGAGAGAGAGAGAGAGAGAGAGAGAGAGAGAGAGAGAGAGAGAGAGAGAGAGATAAGAGAGAGAGAGAGAGAGAGAGAGAGAGAGAGAGAGAGAGAGAGAGAGAGAGAGAGAGAGAGAGAGAGAGAGAGAGAGAGAGAGAGAGAGAGAGAGAGAGAGAGAGAGAGAGAGAGAGAGAGAGAGAGAGAGAGGAGAGGGAGGGAGAGAGAGAGAGAAACCCTGATACGATCCCTGTGGATGCCCAGAAAGCAGACATCGGAAAGTCTGTAGACATAATTTTGCTGCTGTTTCAAACATATTTGGGATAAAGAAAATGTTCAGGAGGATTGAAAAGATGGCCACATCATTAAACTATCCACACAAAAAAGCAGATCTGAGCAGTTGTGACAACTCCCGAGAGAAGGTCTTTACCAAAAATAGCGCTGGGGATAATGAAGTTCCTGCACTGATCAAATTGCCACGTTCCGAATATTTGGAACTCTGCCCAACACCTATAAAGGGTATATTGATGATGGGTTTGGTATCACAACGATGTCTGTGACTGATTTGGACCGTTTTTTCCGATTTGATGGCAAACAATTTTTGCAAACATATCAAGTTCATTTTTACCCAGTCGACATCCACTGTTAATGTCTTAGACATCACCGTTTCTCTCTCCGAACATGGGCTTACAACTATAATATTCTACAAAGATACAGATAGTCATAGCTTTCTCCACTACACATCCTCTCATCCACCACGTTGCAAAGATGCTATTCCATACTTTCAATTCCTCCGCCTCAGTTGCATTTTTTCTGCCGAGCACCTATTCACAGAGGAAGCGCCTAAAATGGAAACTGATAGAGAAACAAAGAAAGAATCTGGAAAGCACCAATACACCGGAAGGAAGAATGGAACTGGTAGAGAAAGAAAGAAAGAATCTGGAAAACACCAATACACAGGAAGGTAGAATGGGAACTGATAGAGAAAGAAAGAAACACTCTGAAAGCACAAATACAATGGAAAGTGGAATGGGAACTGGTAGAGAAAGAAAGAAAGAATCTGAAAGCACGAGTAGCCTTGATGCTGCTCTAAAATATTTGAAATCCCGTATAATCTCCACCAACACTAAAATCTGCCTCTTTAATTCAATTATCAAAGCCGTCATTTTATGTGAAACAAAGACCCGGAGAATATCAAAGACCACCATAGGGAAACTCTAGACACTATATTGTATAAACTGATTCTAACGAAAGATCCTCCGAATACACTGACCCGATACCATCAGCAACAGAGACCTTTGGGAAATAACCTCCTTCTAACTTTCGGTCGAGGAGGACATATAACAAACAGAAGATGGCGGTTGATAAGTCTCACATTGAGAAAACCTAACCAAAACACTACTAGGCAGGCCCTGACCTGAAATCCGCAAACGAAAAAGAGCAGAAGATCGCCAAACACATGGTGAAGGCACCTTCTGGAGGTAGAAGCAAAGAGCAAAGAGTACAGCTGGCAAGAGATGGAACAGATAGCCTTGGACCGTGGAAAATGGAGGGCACTTATGGATGGCCAATTCACCATGGAAAAGATAGTTGACTGTAGAAAATGGAGGGCACTTGTGGTTGGCCACTTGCAACAGAAGGAGGCAGCATTTGTGATAAAAATAAATAAGATGTGACTGCCCTTAGATGAGTTGTATGCATGACTTGAGGCTGCACATTTTGAGTGATTTTGAGAGCAGCCAAACCAGCGGCCGTCAACAGGCTAATATGTACTTGTCTCAGTCTCCGATTAAACGTTGAACACAAAGAATCGTACATTGCCTTTTGTTCTTTATTAACATATACATACAAACATCCTTACGGCACATACATAAAGAACCGTAGGGGAAACACACATATTTATAATATTGTTACTTCTATTATTCGTTTTGTGTAGTCTGATGACTCCAGTCTTTGTTCGTGTGTGCCTTGCTACAAAGTGATTGGATTTCATTCATTGACTCCCACGCTTGACTTCCAACATACATTGTGTCTGGTCATGTTGAGGGGAAACGGTAGGCCCTCATTGTTTTCATATGTCTGCAAACGTCTTAGAAAAAAAGTCAGTGCTGTCTGAATACAGATTTATTGTTCGTCTTTTCCCTTAATGAGTGTCACCTGTTTATGTATATATGTATGTATGTATGTATGTATGTATGTATGTATGTATGTATGTATGTATGTATGTATGTATGTATGTATGTATGTATGTATGTATGTATGTATGCATGTATGTATGTATGTATCTACTGTATGCATGTATGTATTATGTGTATGTATGTATGTATGTATGTATGTATGTCATATATGTATGTATGTATTCTCAAATGCATGCATGTATGTATATATGCATATATGTATGTATGTATGTAGGTAGGTAGGTATGTATGTATCACAAGAAATTATGTATGTATGTATGTATTTATGTATGTATGTATATATGAATATATGTATGTATGTATCTCTACATG
>JAXRKP010000201.1:427500-432500 GCA_037039925.1 Doris montereyensis
GTTCCGGAAGCAGCCTAGCAGTGGTGACTGAATTTTGATTTAAGGTTTTACCTTTCGATTCTCAAGTTGTAATCATAATATGTACGTTACTCTATACCACTTTATCTTTAATTACTTTCTATTATGATATGCGCTTGTCTTAACATATGTTTTGAATATAGACTGATCCTCTGCTACAAGAGCTGAATACATAAATAATAATAATAATAATAATAATAATAATAATAATAATAATAATAATAATAATAATAATAATAATAATAATAATAATAATAATAATAATATAATATTAATAATAATAATAATAGGAGGAGAAGGAGAAGAAGAAGGAGAAGGGGAAGGGGAAGGGGAAGGGGGGGGGGAGGAGGGAGGAGGACAGGAGGAGGGGGAGGGGGGAGGGCAAGGAAGGGGAGGGGGGGAGGGGGAGAGGGAGGGGGAGGAGGAGGGGAGGAGGAGGAGAAGTTTAAGGAGAAGGAGGAGGAAAAGAAAAGAGAAGGGGGAAGAGGAGGAGGAGGAAGAGGAGAAGGAGAAGGAGGAGGAAGGAGAAGAAAGAGAAGGAGAAGGAGAAGGAGGAGGAGAAAGAGAAGGAAAAGGAGAGGAGAAGGAGAAGGAGGAGAGGAATAAGAAAAGAGCAGAGATGTCCAGCTTTACTAATGGACGATTAATGGGCACTACTGCTTATTTCTACATCTTCCGTTTCACTCTTTCTATGCCTTTAATGAACTTTCTGTTTCCTCTTAACTCACCATGGGGACACTGCATACTGTGAAGGCTAAATCTTGATGAAACAGAGAAACTACTGTTACTGCTATCTGTCTCATTATGGATAGTTGAGCGTAGGGTAATCGGGATTAGACTTCTATTTTTGTCTAGGCATATGACAGTGTTAGTTTCCCATTGTTTTCCCCGCCGCCTTTACATTCGCCGAGTCTGGACAGACCTAGATTCCAGCTATCTATTTTGCTGCAGGGTCGACAGGATGACCAGAATAGTTTGTCCGCATTTGAAAATCGAACGCGGGCGTCCTGGGTGATAGTCAGATGCCCTACCGACTGAGCTGTCGGCGCCTCCAACCAAAACTACCGTTAGAACCAAACCAGCAACTAAGAAGAATAATGAAGATCGTAATACTTACCCTCGAAAAAAACTCAACAACAAACCAGCATGAAGTGTGGTTAAGAGTGATTCGTGGTCCTCCAACGCATGATAAGCCCGCCCCCCCCCCCCTTCCTCCCACTCCTATATCTATCTCTCCCCCGACATGCTCATATCACCAATTTCCTCTGCCCACCCATGCGGTCATCGAAAGAAGACACTTAAAGGATTTGCGTGACACTTACCCACAGTAGATCTACACTCGTAGTGCGATTGAAAGCCTTTGAATCAAAGTTTTGGTGCTGTCAAATACTACTGCTGTTGTTTCTTTATTTCATTGAAATTTACTCAACCAGCCACACTGAGAGATCTCAGAGTGAATTCAATAGACATAGCAAGATGAAAGATGTGAAAGAGTGAAAGGAAAAACACGTAGGACCTACCGGTAACGCCCGTCAACCTCACGACTTTTGTAGTGCAGGATAAGGACGCACATTGTCTATCTCATGGGTTCCCTAACTGTATCCTCCCAATTACCCCCTGGGGATGTCAAAGGTCTGCCCGAACCCCCAACTTTTCGAGACACGTTCTGAGCCCGAATTATACTGTAATACTCATGACAGGGCTTCGTACAAGACTGAGCTCATAGTGAGATATTGTAATGATAACAACAGATGAATAAATTCATTTCAAAACTTCAGGATCAGGTTACGAATTGTATCAAGCATTGATCTATACTGTAAATTCTATGATATTTGATACGTTTTATATAAAATAAAATAAAATGTTAAATGTATACGAGTAAGACAAGAAATTGCCGTAATGTCAATATATTATTTTTATATAGTGTTTATTATCTTGTCGAAAAGGGCTTCAGATAAGATTTAATTTCGGCAACAAGTGCTTTAGTTTTGACTTTGAGAAACGTCCCAGAAACCCCTTGGTATGGACTCACGCTGGTTCATACACCCCGATTTGGGAACCTATGATTTATCTATACTGGGAGACTCGGTAGTCATGAGGCAAGGTGTCGACTTCTCAACTTAAAGATAGTGGGTTCGAGTCAGTCTAACGGTTGAAAAATGTTCGTGGTTTTTTTTCGAGCAAAATCTACCCCCCCTTATCCACCACCCCGGTCCAGGGATGTAAATCGACACGTAGTTCCATCGGAGACGGACGATAAAAGGAGGTCCCGTGTGCAGATAACAACAATCTGTGCACGTTAAAGATCCAAGGCAGTCCGAGCAAAATTAAAAATCCCACCAAACCTCCCGAGATCACCTTAGTTGTATAAATCAAATCAAATCAAAATATACTTATCTAGACTCCTTTCATTGCTCAGTAATATTGCTGACTTTGTGGTTGCCATACTTTTCTATGTAAGTCTCTCACACAAGAAATAGTTCATTGCACATTGTTTAATGCATGCTCTAAATAAAGGACAACCCATAAATTATTGGCGGTGAAGTAAGGCTTTCCTTTCTTTATTCGCGATTGTAAAAGTTTGCAATGGATTGAAAGTATAGGTAAACGCATAAAAACTACTTTATGGCTTAAAATGTTCTATTTTCATGTATTAAACGATTCCCGAGGAATGTCCTTTAACTCAAAAGCTTAGGATATTGGCTTGGTAAACATGCACACACACACACACACACACACACATATATTCACACCTATACACACATATACACACGTATTCCTTGTCGCTCATGACTCTAGGTATAAGTGGTTTGTCCTTGAAAAATTTATTGTTTTATGGCATTTCTAGAAGATCATACCATTATTGTGACAAAATGCCATTAATTGAAACACTGAAAATCGGTTCTTTTTCTGGTGAACATTTTTATAACATTTACTTGTTACAAAAGACACATCAGAACGCCATTGTGTATGACAATTGGCTTGAAATAAAGCACCCATTCAACCGTAAAGCCGATCAATTTCCCCGCATTTGTGCTTCAAAACACATCGCTCTTTCATCCCCTGAAACTCTTTTATTTAAGGAACGTCTAACTGATCGTGGTATTTTCATCGATTTCAAAGTATTCAATTTCTTTTACAATTCCTGCTCTCCTACAACTCCTCCTGTGATAAAGGTCTGGGCTATTCAATCGTACGAATGTATAAACTCCAATACAAACGTATAAAACTGGTACCCAATACAAACGTATAAAACTACCCAATACAAACGTATAAAACTGGCACCCAATACAAACGTATAAAACTGGCACCCAATACAAACGTATAAAACTGGCACCCAATACAAACGTATAAAACTGGCACCCAATGGCAAACGTATACAACTGGTACCCGATACAAACGTATAAAACTGGCACCAATACAAACGTATAAAACTGGCACCCAATACAAACGTATAAAACTGGCACCCAATACAAATGTATAAAACTGGCACCCAATACAAACGTATAAAACTGGCACCCTATCTTTCCCAACGGTCAGAAAAGTAGTGTCATTATGAACACATTTCACAGTCAACATTCCAAACATAATATCTTAGAATATTTGTTGTTTTCATTGATTTAATTTTTTTTTAAATGGATTTGATTTACCCACATCCACAACTAAGGTGATCTTGGGGTTTTTGGTAGGAGTTTTTAATTTTTTTTTATTTTGCCTTGGCAGCCAAGGGATTTTTAACGTGCACAGAGTGTTGTGATCTGCGCACGGGACCTTTTTATCGTTCGTTTCCGATAGGATTAGGTGTTGATCCACCTTCCTTGACCAAGGGGGTAGGTTTTGCTAAAAAAAAAAAATCGAAAAACTTTTTCAACCGTTAGCGGGGGCTTGAACCCACTACCTTTTGGTTGAGAGGTCGACACTTTTCCTCTGGATTACCGAATTCTCCTGTTGTTTTCATTAGCCAATCTCTGTCACACACGCCATATCACATCATCAACGCCAACCAATCTCTGTCAAACACGAACATCATCAACGCCAGCCAGTCTCTGTCATACACGCTATATCACATCATCAACGCCAGTCAGCCTCTGTCCCATGCGCCATATCACATCATCAACGCCAGCCAGTCTCTGTCACACACGCCATATCACTTCATCAACGCCAGCCAATCTCTGTCACACGCGCCATATCACATCATCAACGCCAGCCAGTCTGTGTCACACACGCCATATGACATCATCAACGCCAGTCCGTCTCCCCACGTGGCCTACCTTCCTTCTCCATAGTGCCTATTCCGTTGTTTCTCAATCTCCTGTAGCCCCCTTGGATTTCCACACGTATTTTTCTCTCACCCAAGCTCCCAATCTTTACCCCCATCACTCCACCCACCACCCCCCAAATTAACCGCTAGAGCACGCGAGTTGTAAGTTAACTCGACGGGGTGTAGAGTCAGAGGAGACTAATCGATGGATTCTGATCCCTTTGGAAGCCATTGGAAGGCGGCATTTGGAGAAGGTGGAGAAACCTAATCACTGCCACATTGTCTTTGACAATACCGCCAAAATAAACGAGAAATAAAAAGAGGTATAAATCGATATGGCGGCAGAGTAAATTTTGTCTCCAGAGATTTGCAAAAAGGTCAATAGGGGGCATTATAACTTTAATTCAATTCAGGAATGCCATGTGGGCGTTGATTTTGCGTTTACATTAAAATAATGCATTGCCCATGGCGTCACGTTGATATGAACCGATAAGAAAGTGAAATATCCCAAAATACAACTTCACGCCATGAAGAATGATTTGTGTGTATGCACAATATGTGCAATTTCCGTAAGTTTTATGTAATATTACATTCAAATGCGCACGGCTTTTGGGATTGAACTAGGACGTAATTATTGAAAGTGGGTATCGTGAATGCACATTGTCCAAAACACAAATGGCAGATGGTATGGCTAAAGTATTGTAAAGCTAAAGCTAGCATT
>JAXRKP010000201.1:437500-442090 GCA_037039925.1 Doris montereyensis
TTGTGTATCATATATAACACATTATAATATATTTTTCTTAAAATATGTGAATAGCGCCTAGAGCCTTACCCTTGTAGGAATGAGTGCGCAATATAGAAATGTACATTATTATCCTCATCATCATCATGGGCGTAGGAGTGAGACCAAACATTAGGCTTCTTTTGTATATACGAATAACATAACTTAGTACTCTGACTCTCAGTGCCGATTTGACATAATGCACATATTACTAGTGTGTATGAGTACCGGTATAGACTTACAGGTAGGTCTCAAGAGGCCATAGCCATAGCGATTTGTCCACTTTTGTTTACTGTTTTTTGGCCTGGTTTTGAACTATAGCCCAATGTCTCATCAGACAAGTCAATTATGCCATACTATGAATAATGAAAGCAAGGTGAAGAAAAGCGTCAACCGTAAATATGAAATAGACACACAATAATAATAATAATAATAATAATAATAATAATAATAATAATAATAATAATAATAATAATAATAAAAATAATAAGGAGAAGAAGAAGAAGACGAAGAAAAAGAAGAAGAAGAAGAAGAAGAAGAAAAAGAAGAAGAAGAAGAAGAAGAAAGAAGAAGAGGAAGAAGAAGAAGAAGAAGAAGAAGAAGAACTGTAGAGAAGAAGAAGAAGAAGAAGAAGAAGAAGAAGAAGAAGAAGAAGAAGAAGAAGAAGAAGAAGAAGAAGAAGAAGAAGAAGAAGAAGAAGAAGAAGAAGAAGAAGAAGAAGAAGAAGAAGAAGAAGAAGAAGAAGAGGAGGAGGAGGAGGAGGAGGAGGAGAAGAAGAAGAAGAAGAAGAAGAAGAAGAAGAAGAAGAAGAAGAAGAAGAAGAAGAAGAAGAAGAAGAAGGAAAAGAAGAAGAAGAAGAAGAAGATGCAGAAGAAGAAGAAGAAGAAGAAGAAGAAGAGGAAGAAGAAGAAGAAGGAGAAGAAGAAGAAGAAGAAGAAGAAGAAGAAGAAGAAGAAGAAGAAGAAGAAGAAGAAGAAGAAGAAGAAGAAGAAGAAGAAGAAGAAGAAGAAGAAGAAGAAGAAGAAGAAGAAGAAGAAGAAGAAGAAGAAGACGAAGAAGAAGAAGAAGAAGAAAGAAAAAGAAGAAGAAGAAGAAGAAGAAGAAGAAGAAGAAGAAGAAGAAGAAGAAGGAAGAAGAAGAAGAAGAAGAAGAAGAAGAAGAAGAAGAAGAAGAAGAAGAAGAAGAAGAAGAAGAAGAAGAAGAAGAAGAAGAAGAAGAAGAAGAAGAAGAAGAAGAAGAAGAAGAAGAAGAAGAAGAAGATAAGAACATTTGGTATATTATTTTATGCAACGGCTCATATACATGTTGTGTGTGTGTGTGTGTGTGTGTGTGTGTGTGTGTGTGTGTGTATAAATTATTCTATATATATGCCTCCTTAAAATCATTTGATTCTGATGGCTACATCCAAATGTCTAATTTCAGTGTAAACAAGCTGCTGGCTTCTTCCATTGACTCCCTGAAATGTTGATTGCTTGGGTTTGGGGTTTTTTGCATCTCGTGACACGTTCAGGTTTAAAAATCTTCACAACAATTAATGGGCTTTACTAGCATAACATAACGCCAATAACACTAATATGGGGCTAATAAATGTAACTATTAAGCCAATGTAAGTAAAACACTGGACTGAATGGCGGCAGGTTTTTACGTCTATCTTTTTTGCCTTCAGTCCAAACGAGTGTCGACTGTACTGGATGCTCATTACATTGCTTCCCTCCATAAGATCCACGTTATCGTTAGGTCCGTGTGTGATGTTAAAGAAGACAAATCAAACAATAAAACGTAGATAAGAGGAAGAGTGCTACCTTATTTCCAAAACATTTTGCCAGCTTGCACACGGATATAATCTTCAAAAGAAAAAACCATTTTGAACGACAGTAGTTATTGAAAGGTAAGACGAACGCTTGAAGCAAAATATATGACATATCAATCAAAGTGCTGATTATATTTGATCCAATTGCCGATATATTAGTATCGGGGCGAATACAATTATGTCCAATTATTCGTCACAGAATACAGTTACTTTAACTTGCAGTTATTTTAAAAGATAAGATTTGTTCACACATGAGACTCGCACGAATACGCCCTGTTTCATGAGACAAACAAACACCCAAAGCAGCATCGTCATTGTTTTTTTTTGGTGTCCTTATCTATCTTCTCTTCACTCTATCTGCCTTTAGCCTTGTGATTTAGAAACAATGACAACAAAACAATAATTATTCTGTACCAACTTCACTGTCGGGATTTTAAAGAGAGAAAACTATAGGCAATGAAATAAGAAGGTAGCTATTAAGATGTCCGTTAACATGAGCTTGACACGTAAAACAAGGACATTGTCTCTCAATCTTGCATCATTTTCATTGGATGGTGACAAGGAGAATTCAACAGCAGCTCAGCTGATGCATCAGGGTGTTCATGGTCCTCTCTGTCAGACCCACGTGACAGGAAACAGATCCTGGATTTGTGAGACAAACGACTTGGAAAGTGGCTGGCACTCTGCAATAATTGGATTTACGTGGCTTCCAGATGCGTTCTTTTCCGCAATATAGGGTAATTGCCTACGATGCTGAATGGGGCGGCAACGGGCGGCAAGGGGCGGCAAGGGGAAGCACAAACTTAAGGGGGAAAAGGAGGGGGATATTATACCCTTATTTGCAAACAAGGGGATAATGTACGAGGCCGATTTGTCAGTGAATCCCAGGGTGTATAAGGAGAGATTATACTAATAAATAATTAAAGATGGGATCTCTCTGTTTCTGTCTCTGTCTCTGTCTCTGTCTCTGTCTCTGTCTCTGTCTGTCTGTCTTGCTAGATGGCAAAAGCTATGTTTCTTTTTTGCCTTGAACTCCCCACGTGTTATAATATAATCTGCATGTTTGGTTCCTTTTATACCAAGGTCAATGTATTCCTATTCAATGTCTATTCATTGCTAATAGGGCGTGCTCGCTGTGCATAAACTTGAATCAAATCAATGTCAAAAGGTTGTGTTTCTAATTTGCACATTATCATTCTTTTGCTTACTGGTCAAGTACCCATATTGCAGTCTGCGATAGGTGTGCGTAGCATTATGCCCCCACTCCATGTGCGTGTGTTTCTCCACCAGAGTAGATCACAACAAGTTTGCTGTTTCTAACAATGCCACTTTCAGCCAATCTTATTTCTGATGTGCCTAAAAAGTAAATGTCTAGTTTCATAGATTTCATTTCTTTGGTCAAGTTGAGTTTTCTCTTTAGTACAGAGTTCTAACGCTCCGTGTTCGTATCTGTAAAGGAACAGTTCTGCTTTTGAGTATGATAATGATAATATATATATATATATATATATATATATATATATATATATATATATATATATATATATATATATATATATATATATATATACATATATATATATATATATATATATATATTATAGGATATGCGTATATAATGCATAGGTCCCCTTACTTTGCATAATAGAGTACCGTGCTTAGGGTCATTGGAATTTGTGTGTGTGTGTGTGTGTGTATGTTAGATAAACGAGATGAATAAGTGTGGTTAACTCATCTATTTATCTATCAGGTTCCGATTAAATTAATGTCTTATTAATTCATATAACATTGAATAATTACACAGTGTATCGTAGAGGTCAACATTTAAGATAGTTGTAATATTACAAACGCTATGCATGTATCACAATCAGATATTTACAGGTATACACCCCCCCCCCCAAACACAGCCATATTATATTACTCATAAACGACAGTAATTGGTATGATGGTATACGGTACAAACGTATAATGGCAGTAGACGATGCAGATAGTTGGCAGTTTGGTAACATATTGCAATTCCATATTTACATCTACGCTTTGTTTTTAAAAGTCAATATTGCTACTAGATCTACCTTCCGACTGCCCTGATTGAATTATTCATAGACGACAATAGTAGTCGGTGGCGTGAAAACGTTCCAGCACTAAGATCAACGTTTCCCATCTTCCTCCTTCCATCTTATAGTGGCACGTGCGCTAGTCATTTAGAAAGTCTAAGATCAAAGTATTTCTTTATATCCTGTAATCTGAACTCCCACAATCTCATCTTATTTTTCGATTGCCCCTTTTGGTTCAGATTTCAATCACTAGTTCTAAATTTGGCAACATATTTTATATTTTTAATGCTTCAAAGGACCTTAAGATGCGTTTTATTGATCCATTTTTTTCTTTTCTTTTTTGGATTTACTCATGCCTTGATTGAGTGTGTGCTTTTTACCCTGTTCCCAAAGGCGGTGCTCTGAAGCTATGTCCTCTTGTCTGCTGGCTATGTCGAGAATTCAATACTTAAAAAAGTGATAAACCTTTGTGAAAAACATGCAGATGTTATAACAAATGAGTGTAACTAATTATCCTTTAAAAGGACATGAATTCAGTGCGCTGAACCTAATGAGACATGTCAACTGACTTCAAACATACGAACATATTATTATATTATTGTTCAACTTCACAAAAGAGCTCATGGGTCCCATTAAGTCATACATCCTGACTAATCTGTCCGATGTTCCTGTTCTTCATAATATCTATTAGAGTTCATTACTATGCCT
>JAXRKP010002010.1:5000-10000 GCA_037039925.1 Doris montereyensis
CCGTCTTTGGACATTTCATTGTTACACCGTCTTTGAGTGGACATTTCATTGTTTCACTGTCTTGAGTGGAAATGTCATTGTTACCTTGTCTTTAGTGGAATTGTTTCCCTGTCTTTGAGTGGACATTTCATTGTTTCCCTGTCTTTGAGTGGACATTTCATTGTTTCCCTGTCTTTGAGTGGACATTTCATTGTTTCCCTGTCTTTGAGTGGACATTTCATTGTTTCCCTGTCTTCTAGTGGACATTTCATTGTTTCCCTGTCTTTGAGTGGACATTTCATTGTTTCCCTGTCTTTGAGTGGACATTTCATTGTTTCCCTGTTTCCATTGTTTTCTGTCTTTGAGTGGACATTTAATTGTTACCTCCATTTAATTGTTATCCCGTCTTTGTGTGGACATTTCATTGTTACCTCGTCTGTCAGTGGACATTTCATTGTTACCTGTCTGTCAGTGGACATTTCATTGTTTCCTGTCTGTCAGTGGACATTTCATTGTTTCCCCGTCTACTAGTGGACATTTAATTGTTTTCCTGTCTTTGAGTGGACATTTCATTGTTTCCCTGTCTTTGCGTGGACATTTCATTGTTTCCCCGTCTTTGCGTGGACATTTCATTGTTACCTCGTCTGTCAGTGGACATTTCATTGTTTCCCCGTCTTTGCGTGGACATTTAATTGTTATCCCGTCTTTGCGTGGACATTTCATTGTTACCTCGTCTGTCAGTGGACATTTCATTGTTTCCCCGTCTTTGAGTGGAAATTTCATTCATCTAAGCCGCCATTTTTAACAGGTCTAATAATAATAATAAAAAAGTTGGAATACTACCATTCACGCATACGAGCGTAACCTTCAGTATCGAATATTGACCCGATCTCATAATCGTACTTGGTATGACCTGGGGTGTGACATGCTTGCTTGATATCATTTCCGGAATAATGAAAGTCAAGTTAAAGAGATACATTTTTTAACTGGCAACATTTCTGTAAAAATGTTGAAACAACAAGTCATAAACATGTGTTTCGATGAAACCATCCAAATCTATGATTTTAAAACCCATCAATGGGAATATTTAAACGTTTTCCAATATGTAACAAGTCAATTAAATATGATCCACCTACTAGCAAGATTTGATCCTCTCTCCTCAACAACATCTTCTTCGATGATCGATTGATCTCACAACGGAGAGTAAACAATTGAGCTCCTCATTCATCGAATCTTAGTCCCTTGGATTTATTCCTACGGGGCTATTTGAAAAACAATGGTTATAAAAATTATCCAAATAACTATTTGAACTGAAACGAGAAATAGAACAACTTGTAAAGACAGTGGCACATGAGACGTGCGCGCACAATGGAAAACTTCGTGAAACGAATGAAACTATGCAAACAGCCGAAATGACGTCATTTCGAGCAATTTCTTTAAACCACTTAGTGAGTCGTTCATTTTTAATTGACTTGTTATATTATAATATTGAAAATGTTTGAATATTCACGTTGACGGTTTAAAAAAAAGTCTTTTCATCGTTTTAGATGGTTTCATCGAAAACGTGTTTATGACTTGTTGCTGTTTCAACTTTTTTTTCACACAAATGTTGAAAATCGAAAAATGTGCCTGTTTTGACTAATTGCGTGACTTCCATTTTTTCGGGAAGTGTATGAAAAATATTTCTTTTATTCAAATGTATAAAACTAGAGTTTATCGTGATCAAAGTGTGTGGCGATTGGCCGCGTTGTTGAGAAGTTCGTAACATTTATGGCTTCAGTTGGGGTTTTTTTTAACGCACTGTATAACGAATAATCACTGTCGATAAATTAAATATCGAATGATCTTACGTCACGTAGAGTTAATTAGGACATTTATACGTAAGGTGTATAGAGTGCTAGACAATTTATGCATATTCGCCACCGCTGAGCATCTGTTAAAACCACAAACTACAGTCAATGTGTTGACAACCATTCGACTTGTAAATATTGAAGCAATGTGTTCTACTCGGCTGAATGCATTATACCTTTTTTCCTAATTATTTTTGTTATTCAGCAGCTGCATGCTCTGTTGTCACATGCAAATTCACTGTTAGCCCTTAGTCACTTTCCTTTCTAATTCTAATAATATTTTAGGTAGAAATCAAATTAACGTAGTCTCTCGTATTCATTAATTCTCTTCGTTTGTCTATGTGTTCAGTGTGTGTATTTGTTAACTCATATTATTAAAATCGGAATGAGAATCAAAATTCTGAATTAACATTTGTCTCTGAACAAAGACATTTATTTGTTATGGCCATGGTGTGACAAAACAACATATTTTACATATACTCAAACGCAATCACACAAAAACACACAAAGCACACAATACACACACACAGACACACAAAAGCTAAAACGAAAACCAAGGTAGATCTAGTAATGTATATCTAGCTATAAAATGTATAACATACAACTTGCACTTGATGTATTCATAGGTGAAACATAATAGAACAGTGTAACAGTGCGCATTGCGTTTAACTAACTAGTTGAGAGTTATAGCGTGTTCTAAACCTAGATACAACATCTAGATACTAGTCTACATCATGATTAGTATGCTGACGTAAACGACACGTTTGTACTCTCCCAGCCTACCTTTCTGTTCATATTGTTCGATAACATTGAATTAACCGGATTAATACAAGACACATGTTACTATTGTTATTTTAGACGTATCTGTGGGGGGGGGTACATTGACTAACAATGGTGACGATGTACTTTCTTAAATAAACCAAAATAATTTTGTCAGTGAACTTTCTGGTCAGCTTTCTTGACCTAATAATGATCACAGAAATGGATATTTAATTATACCTCGAGTAAAATTGTTCATAACATAGAAATCATTTTTCATCTATTCGCACGTGAATTTTACTCGGGGAGATAGACTTAATAATTTTTTTACAGGAAGTTCTACTTCTGTGAGACATAAATTTTTCATTATACGAACAGTCAAATTATGGAATAATTTACTGTTCAAAACAAAAAAATGCAAACAGTATTAATTCTTGTAAAAATACCATTGATATGGAGCTCTATAATTTAAAATATTTGTATGATGAAAGAATGTGTATTGTTCTTATTGATTACTATATATTCAATCATTTTTAAACTCCCTGATTATTTTCAGATGTATGGGGCATTTAAAGGTCAAATGACCTACATTGCCTCTGAAAAGATTGATATGATATGATATGATTTAGACCGATAGAAAGATATCGAAATGTGAGTCAAAAGTCTATACTCGAGATGTAATAATAATCTATTTCATTTTAGGTTTATTAGGCCAGAAAGCTATTGACCAAGAAAATTGACAACCAGATTATCTTGGTTTATTAAAGAACGTTATCGTGACCGTATTTACAAAACGTACCCCCCCTCCCAACCCCTAAAAATATACATTGAACTCAAAACTAACACGAAAATGTATGACGTATGGAGGCAGCGATTGATCTTACTCTGTTGAATTGTATTCGATTATTTAGCAGCCTAAACTCCTTTCCGAGATTTCTAGATTCTAGATCTAGATCCATAAATCAAATCAAAACCACGCTAATACAATTAATGGAAATAATAATGTTGATGCGGGCAATTGACTACTACCCCGATGTGAACTGGGTGCACATTTCAATGGAGCTAGAGATCCAGATTTCTGGTTGGTGTAGGTTAGCGATATCACAATTCTGCAATCAGGCCTACCCCTTAATTTCATTTTACCCACATCCACAATTACGGTGATCTCGGGTTTTGAGTGATCTGTTAATTTTGCCCGAATACTCTGTATAGCCAAACGATCTTTGATGTACACAGAGTGATAATTGCAGATGGATTATGAAGCAGAGTATAAAAATACTATCATGAAACTATATCTAACAGAATACGAGTACGAAACTGAAACACATGCCAGCCTATAACAAAACCCTATCCCTAAACCTGATTACTGTCGAAACATGTCTGCTACAAGGGGATTTTTATTTTTAGTTTCCTTGATTGTGTTTAGACATTCTATAGAATGACTAGACAATGAGAATAATATGAAACGGTATTTCATACTTTGTCGTCTCATTTTTGGTATTCCGTTTGATACCTGTTGATATGATACTTACAGGTGACAAATAGTAAAGAAAAATAAATTAAGCAAATGGAGCGAAAGATAAATCGATATAAATAGTAAAGTAAAATAAATTAAGCAGATGGAGCGAAAGATAAATCGATATAAATAGTAAAGTAAAGTAAATTAAACAGATGGAGCGAAAGATAAATCTACTATAAATAGTAAAAATAAAATAAATTCGAAAGATAAATCGATATAAATAGTAAAGTATGGAATTAGGATCCAGCAATGACAGACAAACGTAATACAGTACTACATAAAATGTACTTTACTATTCCTATATTATATTTATCTCTCGATCCTTCTGTTGGTGTTGCAAGAGAAGCTGGTACTGACTGCTATGTGTGCTAATACACGGGTGTAGCATGACAGTTTATGTAATAATGGGGGAAAGATCAAAAGCATGATTGATATGCTCGTTCTGGGTAACTTTCGATGCGCTACCAGACACGAAAAACGAGAGAGAGAGAGAGAGAGAGGGGGAGGGGGGAGGGGAAGGAATGGTTTTTGCACTCATTCAACTCCTCAATAGATTCATTTTTCAATTTCACATAGCGTATTATTAGAATAGCCATAATTTAGTTCTGTCGTTAGAAAAATTGAAGAGCCAACATGAAATAATCAAGTGTCTATCGCTACTGAAATTATGTTAGTCGAAAAAAATCTTGTTTGACTACTTGACCAACGTTTCTTTTCTACATCACTTCATATGCTGTATGGTATTACTGATGTTTTTCGCATGATTACCATTGTACTGTGTCATTGATTTTATTAACAATAAGTAATTGTGGTTGTTGAGTCGGAACCATCCCCAACCTCTATGCTGTACCTCAGTCCACTGTATAAGGACAACTCTACTGGTTTCTTATACA
>JAXRKP010002010.1:17500-25000 GCA_037039925.1 Doris montereyensis
TGTCAGACTAGTGTCCTGTCCAGGAGGTGATTAGCACAACGTATTCCGCTTCACGATATAGGAGCCGAGATACGCTCCGGCTTTATGGGCCATATTGACCTTGAAGGGGAAATTTTGTATAGTATTACTGAAGACGAATTTTAAATAAATTCAAGATTTCTGTATAAGTTCAGGCTTACTGACTTTACATCATCTATCCCCTAGTAGACTACCCCAAGTCAGGGTCCTTCTTAACTTTCTGGGTGGGGGAAGGGGAAAGATCATACAGTTCAGTTGCCTGTTAGGCGCTTCATACTACTAACATTCTGACAAAACAACTCTCATTTGCCTATAGCTTGGTACTCTTTGGCAGCTGAGTCAAGTGAGGAAAGCAGAATGAAGTACCTTTCCTAACAAGACAATGATATGCTAAAAACATTTCCCAGCCAGGGTTTTTGACAAGTGGTGTCGTGATTACGAATTTTATAATAATAATTCCTAATTCATGATTTATATAGCGCCAATATCCATAAAATATGCTCAAAGGCGCTTTACAATAACAGTGTGATATATGGAGAATTATGATCCAAGCAGGACGACAATGATAATATAGTACATACCTATATAATAAAAAGATAATTAATAATACATCAAAAATACAAATACACGTTTAATCTATAACAATCATGCATTCAACTTAGTGTATCAAATGCAGAGCGAAAAAGTTTTGTTTTCAACGATCTTTTGAAAGAGTCGAGTTGTTTGGAATTTCGTGTATGAGGTGACAGAGAGTTCCAGACATCGGGGCCAGAAAATGTAAAGGTACGATGGAAAAAAAAACCCAAAAAAACAAAACAAACTTACAGTACTACCGATTGCACTGCAATGCATGACTGAATCCGAAACCTTAAATCAAAGAAGTCTTACATTAGATTTCTGTATTTGTTTACCAGTTCATATTCTTCCTTCCGTTGTATAGGTTTAGATGATACCCGAAATGACAATATTTCTCCAAGCTGCCCTGTCCTGTCATTTTGTCTTTCCTCTTTCTTTCTTTCTTTATCAGGTCCCATTTTACCTTCGGGTGTATGGCTTCAGATGACCGAAATGATCTTTCTTCAGCCTGCATTGTCCCGACATTTTCTGTTTCCTTCCAAAGAAGTTAAATTTATATGCTCTATTGTCTCTTTTATATCTCTTCCAACTTTCTCCCAGGGCTGCCTTTTGGTCTTTTACTTTGAGTTTTAGCACTGTATACTGATTTAGCTATTCTATTGGCATTCATTCTGTTTACATGCCCAAACCATGGCAATTGATTTCTTTCTATCTAAGTTGGTATGCCATTTGCTTTGGTTTGATCTCTTATTGTTGTGTTTCTGACTTTGTCTCTTCTAGTTTTCGCTACTACTCTTCTTAGGTATTTCATTTCAGCTGCCTGTACTCTACTGTATTCCCTACTGTCTAAGGTCCTGGTTTTACTGCCATAGAGGAGAGTAGGACAATAAACTGTGTTGTATACTGCCATTTTGATTTTGTTGTTCTTGTTTACCTACAAATGCCTTTTCTAAATGGTTATATATTGCACTTCCCTTTTTGATTCTCTGGCTCATTTCTTCTCTTAGTTTTCCCTCTGAGTTAATCATTACTCCTATGTAATTGTAGCCTTGAACTTGTTTCTAAATTCTCCCTGACCAATTTAAGATTTTGTGTTTTAACTTCCCTAGTTACTAGCATCGTTTTGGTTTTCTTTGCATTTACTCTTTTCCTCTTTTATTTAGTTCATTATTCATCATGTTGATATTCGACTAAAGGTCACTTTCTGATTTTCCAAACAGAACTAAATCATCAGCAAATGAAAGCATTGATACATTTACTGGTTTGAGCTTCCACATACCTACATTCGTTTCCTTCATTTTTGAGGATGCCTTTGCGACTGAATCCATACATGTGATAAACTAAAGAGGACTTAGGATACAACCCTGTCTTACTCCTATATCTACATCAAATTCTGCAGATACATTTCCAGCTACTCTCATTGCACATATTGGTTTATTGTAAAAACTTTTAATGGCTTCTATTAAATTTTGCTCTACATTGTGTTCTTTTAAGGAATGTCATAATTCGTCCCTCCTCACAGTGTCAAATGCCTTTTCTAGTCAATAAAACTCAGGTGCAAGTCAATGTTTCTCTCAAGGAATTTTTCTATTATTTGTCTAATTGTAAATATGTGGTCTTGTACACTTCTTCCTGGTCTAAATCCACTCTGGTGTTCTTCAATCTGATCCTCTACTCTTTTCCTTAGTCTCATTTCCAAATCTGTCATACACTTTTCCTGGTACGCTAAGTAGTGATATCCCTCTATAGTTTGAACATTCCATAGTTGATCCTTTCTTATGTATTGGTACTACTGTTCCCTTTTTCCAGTCGTCTGGCACCTGTTTGGACTTCCATGCTTGTTGGCATATTGCATGTAGTAGTTTGTCTGCCTCTCTCCCTTGGTTTTTAATCATTTCTGGATAAACTTGATCTGCTCCTAGGGCTTTTCTAGATTCACTTTTCTTATAGCTGTTTGGAGTTCTTCCATTGAGATATCTACATCTTCAGCTGTCTCATCTCGATTACTTGTTACTCTTACTAATTGATCTTTACTCCTTGTTTCATATGTTCTGGAGGGATTATGTAATTGTTGAAAATACTTTCTCCACGTTTCCATGATTTCGCTGTCTTCTTTCATTATTTCTCCTTTGGCGTTCTTAATTTGTCGTATAGGGCATGTTTTGGTCTTTCTCTTGCTCTTCATTGCTCTCCAGAACAGCTTTTGGTTTCCTTGATAGGCTTTCTTGAAGTTTTTGTCCAAATTCTCCAACTGTTCCTGATTTGCTTTCCTTACTTCCTCTTTGGCAATAGCTCTTTTGTTCACGTAATCTTTCCTATCCTCTGGCCTCTTTGTTTGCAAGTATTTCTTCCAAGCATCCTTATTTTCTTTGATCTTAGTCTTTGACATTCTCATTTCACCATACTGTTCTTTTCTTATCTCCTTTAATTTATTTCCTACCACAGACCTCTTCAGTGCAACTGAGGAGTGTTTATTTATACATTTGCCACTTTTCTTCTATTGTGCTACCCTTCAGATCCATCTGCCTTTCACTGATAAATATTTTTTTATCCTGGATTAGTATATCTGTTTTACTATTGGTTTATTTAGTTCTTCTATTTTGAGTTTAGTAGCTTTCTTCTCTTTCCTTTTCTGTTTGTTTACTTCAGTTAGTAAATCCATTTTGGCAATCAATAGGTGATGATCACTAAATATTTCAGCTCCTCTGTTTACTCTTGCATCCATTGTACTGTAAAAAAAGGATCTGCTAACTATTATGTAGTCTATGATTGACGTTTTACATCTGTTGTATTGTTTGTGAATATCTCTATGAGAAAAAAATGTATTAGCTATTTTTATGTTATTTTTTAGGAAAAATCTGTTAGTCTCTCTCCATTTGGAGAAGTTGTTGTCTCTCCTTCTTTACCTATTACTCCTCCTGATGTTTCTATATTGTTGCCTACTCTAACGTTTAAATCTCCTAAAGCCATTAGTTCCTGTTTGGGTTTGAGATTCTCTGCAAATAAATGTAAATCGTTCTCGAAAGATATATTTTCTTCTTTGGTTTGATCCATAATTTAATTTCTTTTCCTTTTGGTTTAATATCTACCTCTAACAGCCGTGGGCTTAATAATTTCCAACTTTCTAGTAGCTTCCCTTGCCTTTTATGCTTTAGGAGGCCTACTCCTGCTCTAGCTCTTTCTTTGACATCTACTCTGAGAAAGATTAAAATACGATTTGATCCTACACCTTGTCCTTTTTCTTTGTTTCTGTAATGGCCAAAATGTCTACTTTGAAATGTTCCATTTCTTCAGCTAATTTTAACTCTGTTCCATTTATAGCCCCTAATATTCCATGTTCCAAAAATCACAGTCGTGTTCTTTTCCAAAGTCGTCTTCGAAAGTTCAATCCGGTTATATCAGCATATTTAATACTTTGAATCAGTTTGGTTTTGGATAAGCAGGGGATTAGCCCACTGTACCCTAGGTAGATGATGGGGCTGCCACCTTGAACCCCTTCCCGGGCCTTGTTATTTTCTGTCAGGGTTAACTTCCTTAGCCTTTGGTTACCCAAAACCAGCCTGCAAGGCAGCAGGTTGTTATTTTCTGTCACGGTTAACTCCATTAGCCTTTGGTCAGCAAAATCCGCCTGCAATGCAGCAGGAGACCCGTGGAGGACGGGACCGCCTCATCCCCGAATAGGTGCTTACCTGTCCACTGCCCGGATGTTTCCTTTTGTGAAGGTTAAATTTCTTTGCTTTAGTGCCTCATTTAGGTCTTCGTCCCTCCTTCTCCGAGGTCTGCCTTTTTGTCTTTCACATTGAGGTTTAGCATTTGTATACTGATTTAGCTTTTGTCTTATCATGCATCTAATCGAACCATCCGAGTTGATTTATGATGATAAGTAATATGTTTTTATGGTGTGTAGTATCCCGCTCTCTCTTTATATTTTGTTGTTGTTGCTAATAATACTATAATAATAATAATAATAATAATAATAATAATAATAATAATAATAATAATAATAATAATAATAATAATAATAATAATAATAATAATAATGATGATGAGGATAATACCAATGATGATGACAATGATGATAAATGATGATGTTGATGATGTTCTTCAAGATGATGATCAAGATAATCATCATCAAAACAATACGGCCAGGACATAATAATAATAAACAACAAAATAATAATAATAATAATGATAATAATAATAATAATAATAATAATATTAATAATAATAATAATAATAATAATAATAATAATAATAATAATAATAATAATGATAATAATAATAATAATAATAATAATAATAATAATAATAATAATAATAATAATAATAATAATAATAATAATAATAATAATAATAATAATAATAATAATAATAATAATAATAATAATAATAATAATAATAATAATAATAATAATATAATAATAATAATATATAATAATAATATTAATAATAAATTAATAATAAAATCAATGATCATAATGACAATTTGTATAGCACCAATATTCACCATAATGGTGATTAAAAAAAACTAAAATTTGATTTTACCCACATACACAACTAAAGAGTAAGGTGTGGGATACGATGATCCATAGATACGGTGGCGGCCTCTCAACCAATAGGTTCTGGGTTCAAACCCCGGCCATTCAAAAAAAACGTTACCAAGTTTCGAATACAACTCATCCCCTTGGTTCAGGTTGCTGGATCGACGCCTAGTCCCACCTGAGACGAGTGATAAAAAGGAGGACACGTTTACAGATCACAACCTTTGTTCACGTTGAAGATCCCTGTGGCTGCTTACAGGGCAGTCAGGGATCCGCAAAAGTAATAAATCTAGTAATCAGAGTAATGATTAAAGGAGAATGAAATCTTTGTAGCAAAAAGAATGGACATATTATCCTCCACACTGGAAGAAAACCGCTCCAACCATGCTTTCCTTTCTTTTCTTTCTTTCTTTATCAGCTCCCATTCTACCTTCCGATGTTTGGGTTTAGATTGTAACTATACGAAAATTGAGTTTGAGAAACTTAGAAACCATTTTTCTCCCAACTTCAAATTTGGAAATACAACATTATTGCTCTAAACCAACTCATATTAGAATAGTGGTTCTTAACATAAGTTCGATTGAAACCCAGGGGTTCGGCAAGACAGTTTCAGGGGTAAGGCGTAGGCCAACACACACACACACACACTCAACACACACACACACTGTGTGTATTATATATATATTCTTCTAATTACGATGGGTTCGGTTAATGCACATATAGAAGTTGTGGGATTCAGTACTTCCAACATAGGTTGAGAATACTGCAATGGGAGCTTTCCTTTCTTTTATTCACTGCATGGCAGAACTGTGTTTGCAGAACTGTGGAGTGACGTCACAGAAATATGACCCTTGCGAAAATAGAGGAAGGTTTTTTCAAACGTTCTTTGTTTGACCAGAAGGCAACTGAACGTTGAAAGCAGGCTAGCAATAAATCGGTTGCGAAATCAGTAGCTTGGACTAGGTGTGTGTTGTGTGTGTGTGTGTGTGTGTTCCATAATATCTATAAATTGGTAGGTGTGTAGATCTATGATTTATAAATTGGTAGGTGTCTAGATCTATATGTTCCATAAGATCTATAAATTAGCAGGTGTGTAGATCTATATCTTCCATAAGATCTATAAATTGGTAGGTGTGTAGATCTATATGTTCATAAGATCTATAAATTGATAGGTGTGTAAAGATATATGTGTTCCATAAGATCTATAAAATGGTAGGTGTGTAGATCTATATGTTCCATGAGATCCATAAAATGGTAGGTGTGTACATCTATATGTTCCATAAGATCTATAACTTGGTGAGTGTGTATCATCTATATGTTCCATAAGATCTATAAATTGGTAGGTGTGTAGATCTATGTGTTCCATAAGATCTATAATTGGTAGGTGTGCAAATCTATGTGTTCCATAAGATCTATAAAATGTGGACTATAAATTGGTAGGTGTGTACATCTATGTGTTCCATAAGATCTATAAATTGGTAGGTGTGTACATCTATGTGATCCATAAGATCTATAAAATGGATAGATGTATAGATCCATAAGATCTATAAAATGGTAGGTGTGTAGCCTATATGTTCCATAAGATCTATAAATTGGTAGGTGTGTAGCATCTATGTGTTCCATAAGATCTATAAAAAGTGTGTAGATCACCCTTAAAATGGTATAATCTATATGTTCCCATAAGATTTATAAATTGGTAGTGTGTAGATCTATGTGTTCCATAAGATCTATAAATTGGTAGGTGTGTAGATCTATGTGTTCCTATAAATTGGTGCAAAAGATGTGTAGATCTATGTGTTCCTGAGATCTATAAATGGTAGGTGTGTAGATCTATGTGTTCCATAAGATCCAGTATAAAATCTGGTAGGTGTGTAGATTTATGTGTTCCATAAGATTTATAAATGTATAGCAGTGTGATAGTTAATGTGTTCCATAAGATTTATAAATCGAGATAGGTGTGTAGATCTATGTGTTCCATAAGATCTATAAATTGAGTAGGTGTTGTAGATCTATGTGTTCCATAAGATCTATCAGGTAGGTGTGTAGATCTATGTCTTCAATAAGATTCCAGTGAGCGAGAGAGAGAGAGAGAGAGAGAGAGAGAGAGAGACAGAGAGAGAGAGAGAGAGAGAGAGAGAGAGAGAGAGAGAGGGGGGTGAGCGTAGTGAAACAAAGGGCGTGTAGATGTGTATCCTTGAGGGTAGGTAGATTTCAGACAGTGGATACGTAGGTAGGTGTGTAAATCTGTAGAGAACGATGAATAAGACATCACAGTTGTCGTAGGACAGGTAGATTGGTAAGTGGGTAGATAGTTATGTGGATATTGTGGGTGTATAGACCTACTGAGTTCGTTATATTTTCCAAT
>JAXRKP010002010.1:27500-47500 GCA_037039925.1 Doris montereyensis
TCTTTCTCTCTCTCTCTCTCTCTCTCTCTCTCTCTCTCTCTCTCTCTCTCTCGCTCTCTCTCTCTCTCTCTCTCTCTCTCTCTCTCTCTCTCTCTCTCTCTCTCTTTCTCTCTCTCTCTCTCTCTCTCTCTCTCTCTCTCTCTCTCTCTCTCTCTCTCTCTCTCTCTCTCTCTCTCTCTCTCTCTCTCTCTCTCTCTCTCTCTCTCTCTCTCTCTTCTCTCTCTCTCTCTCTCTCTCTCTCCTCTCTCTCTCTCTCTCACAAGCACTCCTCCCCATCCACAACCCATCATTGCCACACAGTCTTACAGTAGTGTTAGTGTTAATGATAGCACCTAAAAATGGAAAGGTTTTATGGGAGAGATGTGAATGTTAACATTGAACTTGACGGCATGCCTTTAATTCGCTGATTTACTTGAAATGTCATTTTGGGAATCTCAACATTATGTTATATGTATCAATATAAATACTTAAGTTACTGATGTTTACAACTTCTATTCACAAATATATATATATACAATTAGTATTATTGTTACATGGCTTCCTGACGCACTGTCTGATTAGTCAGGAGAGATAAACAACTGTCTCAATTTAGAAAATTTGGAATTTTTTGTAAAATAAATAGCAATGTTGACTAGGACTTGTTGCCTTCAAAATCGTGTTACAGTTTTTCTTTTTAACAATAAATACAATTAAAATCGTGTTACAGTTTTTCTTTTTAACAATAAATACAATTAAAATCGTGTTGCAGCTTTTTCTTTTTAACACTAAATACCATTAAAATCGTGTTACAGTTTTTCTTTGTAACAATAAATACAATTAAAATCGTGTTACAGCTTTTCTTTTTAACAATAAATACAATTAAAATCGTGTTACAGTTTTTCTTTTTAACAATAAATACAATTAAAATCGTGTTACAGTTTTTCTTTTTAACAATAAATACAATTAAAATCGTGTTACAGTTTTTCTTTTTAACAATAAATACAATTAAAATCGTGTTACAGCTTTTTCTTTTTAACACTAAATACCATTAAAATCGTGTTACAGTTTTTTTTTTAACAATAAATGCCATTAAAATCGTGTTACAGTTTTTCTTTTCAACAATAAATACAATTAAAATCGTGTTACAGTTTTTCTTTTTAACAATAAATACAATTAAAATCGTGTTACCGTTTTTCTTTTTAACAATAAATGCCAATACAATTATTGAAAATCTATACTTTCCCACAATTTACACCGGCACATGAGACATTTTTAATTTTCAGCAGATGACACTGAATTCCGATTGTGAGTATGACTAGATTGTTTGCATTCAGTTGAAGATCTAGATCTAGATCAGACTTTGTCAGTGCCAATGATTTAATATCATCCTTCATAAAATTCCTCAA
This sequence comes from Doris montereyensis, assembly GCA_037039925.1. Classification (NCBI taxonomy): domain Eukaryota; kingdom Metazoa; phylum Mollusca; class Gastropoda; order Nudibranchia; family Dorididae; genus Doris; species Doris montereyensis. Next base: position 28,886 of record JAXRKP010002010.1, read on the forward strand.
AAACCGTTTTTAATAATAATAATAATAATAATAATAATACAGTATGTACTTATACAGCGCCATTCACCTCTAATAAATCTCATGGCGCTTTACATACTTAAGACAATAAATACAATTGAACATTGAGAAATACAGTAGAAATGACAATAAAATGTGAACTCATTAATGACATATGAGATTTGAAATTTCATTATAAGAGTAATAAGGTACAGTGTGAAAGCATTATTTAAAACATTCATTCAAAATATAAGTTTTGAGGAAGATTTGAATGAGTTTAAAGAGTTCATTCCTCTAAGACTGTCAGACAGACCCCTCCACAGCATTGGACCATGGTATGACAAATGCTATGTCCTGTATGATTTAAGATTTGTTTTTAGTTGAAAAGAAGTGGTGCCACAGAGCTACTGGATCGGAGTTGTCTAGTTGACATTCTGTAAGACATGAATTCTCTAAGGTACACAGGAAAGTATCTAATCTAGTCTTAGATATTTTTGGTCTGTCTATTTCCAGATGTTAACAGACTGAAAAGCTGCTGTGACGCTTAAAGAAATTGTCACCTGTAAATGAATCGACTGCAAACAAAATAAGACCTGAAATTAATGCAGTTCGTCACCGTCTTATGGCGGCGGTGGTGGAGTGGTTAGACTGTCAAACTTGGGATCATCAGGTCACGGGTTCAAGTTCTAGCCAAAACCATGTCCGATCTTGTGTCTCTTGGGAAAGACACTTGACATACATTTCCACCACTAGCCCCTGGTGCAAATTACGAGTACAAGCACTAGCTTGGAAGCAAACAACAAAAACCTGCGTTAGACTAGCTTCCTCTCCAGAAAGTGATTATTATTACCTGTTCCTCTTCACGCTATAAAATCCGAGGTAAGCTCCAGCTCAATGGGCCGCAATGGCTTTGAAGGAATTTTGCTTTAGCTTTCTTAAGCTTACAATAATAATAATAAGTATTGTTATGTAACTAAACCGTGGTAATATGATATGTTGTATCGTCAGCAATACGGTTATAAGTTTATGACTTAAAGAGCTTAGTCGCTGTACAAATTATATCAACAGTATGAGGTCTGATCACGGACCATTATCCCATTTGATGACAATGCCATATAATTATAAATGTATATTGTACTATGTATCATCTAATAATTAATTATATATATATATATATATATATATATATATATATATATATATATATATATATATATATATATATATATATATATATATATATATATATTACATTATTATGTATGTCTGTGCGTGTTGCAATGCATGACCCAATTGGATTATTTTTGGTGATAAAACGGCCACACACTGCGCAGAACGGATAATAGGATAAGGAAGGAGAGAGGGAGCGAAAACTGAAAGGGAAAATGAATTTGACAGACAGACAGACATACAGGCGGGCAGACATATACACACTCAGATAGATGCATAGACAAAGAGACACACGCCTTGATTTCTGTCCTGAATCATTGTCCAAACTTTTGTCTTTATGATACAATTATGTTGATATGTGATTTAACACGGTTTTTGTCTTTATGATATATATATGTTGATATGTGATTTAACACGGTTTTTGTCTTTATGATATATATATGTTGATATGTGATTCAACACAGTTTTTGTCTTTATAATACAATTATGTTGATATGTGATTTAACACGGTTTTTGTCTTTATGATACAATTATGTTGACATGTGATTTAACACGGTTTTTGTCTTTATGATATAATTGTGTTGATATGTGATTTAACACGGTTTTTGTCTTTATGATACAATTATGTTGATATGTGATTTAACACGGTTTTTGTTTTTATGATATAGATATGTTGATATGTGATTTAACACGGTTTTTGTCTTTTTGATATAATTATGTTGATATGTGATTTAACACCGTTTTGGTCTTTATAATACAATTATGTTGATATGTGATTCAACACGGTTTTTGTCTTTATTATATAATTATGTTGATATGTGATTTAACACGGTTTTTGTCTTTATGATACAATTATGTTGATATGTGATTCAACACGGTTTTGTCTTTATGATACAATTATGTTGATATGTGATTCAACACGGTTTTTGTCTTTATGATACAATTATGTTGATATGTGATTTAACACGGTTTTTGTCTTTATGATATAAATATGTTGATATGTGATTTAACACGGTTTTTGTCTTTATGATATAATTGTGTTGATATGTGATTTAACACGGTTTTTGTCTTTATGATATAATTGTGTTGATATGTGATTTAACACGGTTTTTGTCTTTATGATATAATTGTGTTGATATGTGGTTTAACATGGTTTTTGTCTTTATGATATAATTGTGTTGATATGTGATTCAACACGGTTTTTGTCTTTATGATATAGATATGTTGATATGTGATTTAACACGGTTTTTGTCTTTATGATATAAATATGTTGACATGTGATTTAACATGGTTTTTGTCTTTATGATACAATTATGTTGATATGTGATTTAACACGGTTTTGTCTTTATGATATAGATATGTTGATATGTGATTTAACACGGTTTTTGTCTTTATGATATAGATATGTTGATATGTGATTTAACACAGTTTTTGTCTTTATGATATAGATATGTTGATATGTGATTTAACACGGTTTTTGTCTTTATGATATAGATATGTTAATATGTGATTTAACACGGTTTTTGTCTTTATGATATAGATATGTTGATATGTGATTTAACATGGTTTTTGTCTTTATGATATAGATATGTTGATATGTGATTCAACATGGTTTTTGTCTTTATGATATAATTATGTTGATATGTGATTTAACACGGTTTTTGTCTTTATGATATAGATATGTTGATATGTGATTTAACACGGTTTTTGTCTTTATGCTATAATTGTGTTGATATGTGATTCAACACGGTTTTTGTCTTTATGATACAATTATGTTGATATGTGATTTAACACGGTTTTTGTCTATATGATATAGATATGTTGATATGTGATTTAACACGGTTTTTGTCTTTATGATATAGATATGTGGATATGTGATTTAACATGATTTTTGTCTTTATGATACAATTATGTTGATATGTGATTCAACACGGTTTTTGTCTTTATGATACAATTATGTTGATATGTGATTTAACACGGTTTTTGTCTTTATGATATAGATATGTTGATATGTGATTTAACACGGTTTTTGTCTTTATGATATAATTGTGTTGATATGTGGTTTAACATGGTTTTTGTCTTTATGATACAATTATGTTGATATGTGATTTAACACGGTTTTTGTCTTTATGATATAATTATGTTGACATGTGATTTAACACGGTTTTCGTCTTTATGATATAAATATGTTGATATGTGATTCAACACGGTTTTCGTCTTTATGATACAATTATGTTGATATGTGATTTAACGTGGTTTTCGTCTTTATGATATAATTATGTTGATATGTGATTTAACACGGTTTTTGTCTTTATGATATAATTATGTTGACATGTGATTCAACACGCTTTTTGTCTTTATGATACAATTATGTTGATATGTGATTTAACATGGTTTTTGTCTTTATGATATAATTATGTTGATATGTGATTCAAACGGTTTTTGTCTTTATGATATAGATATGTTGATATGTGATGTAACACGGTTTTGTCTTTTGATATAATTATGTTGATATGTGATTTAACACCGTTTTTTGGTCTTTATAATACAATTATGTTGATATGTGATTCAACACGGTTTTTGTCTTTATTATATAATTATGTTGATATGTGATTTAACACGGTTTTTGTCTTTATGATACAATTATGTTGATATGTGATTCAACACGGTTTTTGTCTTTATGATACAATTATGTTGATATGTGATTCAACACGGTTTTTGTTTTTATGATACAATTATGTTGATATGTGATTTAACACGGTTTTTGTCTTTATGATATAATTGTGTTGATATGTGATTTAACACGGTTTTTGTCTTTATGATATAATTGTGTTGATATGTGATTTAACACGGTTTTTGTCTTTATGATATAATTGTGTTGATATGTGATTTAACACGGTTTTTGTCTTTATGATATAATTGTGTTGATATGTGGTTTAACATGGTTTTTGTCTTTATGATATAATTGTGTTGATATGTGATTTAGTTTTTGTCTTTATGATATAGATATGTTGATATGTGATTTAACACGGTTTTTGTCTTTATGATATAATTGTGTTGATATGTGGTTTAACATAGTTTTTGTCTTTATGATACAATTATGTTGATATGTGATTTAACACGGTTTTTGTCTTTATGATATAGATATGTTGATATGTGATTTAACACGGTTTTTGTCTTTATGATATAATTGTGTTGATATGTGGTTTAACATGGTTTTTGTCTTTATGATACAATTATGTTGATATGTGATTTAACACGGTTTTGTCTTTATGATATAATTATGTTGACATGTGATTCAACACGGTTTTTGTCTTTACGATATAATTATGTTGACATGTGATTTAACACGGTTTTCGTCTTTATGATATAAATATGTTGATATGTGATTTAACACGGTTTTCGTTCTTTATGATACAATTATGTTGATATGTGATTTAACGTGGTTTTCGTCTTTATGATATAATTATGTTGATATGTGATTTAACACGGTTTTTGTCTTTATGATATAATTATGTTGATATGTGATTTAACACGGTTTTTGTCTTTATGATATAATTATGTTGATATGTGATTTAACACGGTTTTTGTCTTTATGATACAATTATGTTGATATGTGATTTAACATGGTTTTTGTCTTCATGATATAATTATGTTGATATGTGATTCAACACGGTTTTTGTCTTTATGATATAGATATGTTGATATGTGATTTAACACGGTTTTTGTCTTTATGATATAAATATGTTGATATGTGATTTAACACGGTTTTTGTCTTTATGATATAGATATGTTGATATGTGATTTAACACGGTTTTTGTCTTTATGATATAGATATGTTGATATGTGATTTAACACGGTTTTTGTCTTTATGATATAGATATGTTGATATGTGATTTAACACGGTTTTTGTCTTTATGATATAGATATGTTAATATGTGATTTAAGATGGTTTTTGTCTTTATGATATAATTATGTTGACATGTGATTTAACACGGTTTTTTGTCTTTATGATATAGATATGTTGATATGTGATTTAACACGGTTTTTGTCTTTATGATATAGATATGTTGATTGTGATTCAACATGGTTTTTGTCTTTATGATATAATTATGTTGACATGTGATTTAACACGGTTTTTGTCTTTATGATATAATATGTTGATATGTGATTTAACACGGTTTTTGTCTTTATGATATAGATATGTTGATATGTCATTTAACACGGTTTTTGTCTTTATGATATAGATATGTTGATATGATTTAACCGTTTTCGTCTTTATGATATAGATATGTTGATGTGATTTAACACGGTTTTTGTCTTTATGATACAATTATGTCGACATGTGATTTAACACGGTTTTTGTCTTTATGATATAATTATGTTGATATGTGATTAACACGGTTTTTGTCTTTATGATACAATTATGTTGATATGTGATTCAACACGGTTTTTGTCTTTATGATTTATGTTGACATGTGATTCAACACGGTTTTTGTCTTTATGATACAATTATGTTGACATATGATTTAATGCAGTTTTTGTCTTTATGATATAATTATGTTGATATGTGATTTAACACGGTTTTTGTCTTTATGATACAATTATGTTGATATGTGATTTAACGTGGTTTTTGTCTTTATGGTATAATTATGTTGATAAGTGATTTAACAGGGTTTTCATTTTCCATCTATTGTCAGACAAGGATAAATGTTTTACGTACAGAATATAGATTGTGTATCTGTGTGATGTTATCTCAAGTCTTTTGATCTCATTTCATATTACTTTATACATACATGAGTATATATAATAAACAAAAGGTGTAAACTGTCTTACTGAGGTGTTGTAGCTGAATCGCAGTGTTGTGAGCTAGTAATCACGACGACACCGGGTCAAACCCTACGGCTGGCACAGTGGGTATTTTTCACAACGTTGTACTGTTGGGAAAGGTACTTCAATCTACTTTCCTCACTAGACTCAGGTGTGAATGAGTACCCAGCTATAGGTAACGAGATATCGTGTCACAGCGTTTGTACGAAAAGCCTAACAGACTGGTGTACTGTATATTCTTCCGGTAGTTGAGAAGGATTTTGAATGAAATGGCATGCCGGGGGGGGGGGGGGATAAATGATGTGCAGTCGGTGAGCCTGCACTTGTACGGGGATACGGACTATAACTCCATCTTCATCTTTATCTTCATCTTTAAATGCTAGCCTGTGGTCGATTGGACACAAACAAAGATAAATTTAAATTTGTATGTTCCGAGTTTTTTTAATTTTTCCTTAGGGTTGACAGAATGGCGGTACATTTTCTCTAGTTGTTGACATGTTCAGGTCTAATCTTGACTCGACTTGAGTAAATTGCATTGGACGTGACACCCCCTTGCGACCCAATTACACACGGATTTCCTCCATTGTTCTTTGTATCGTGCCCTTCTCTCCGCTGTGAGGAGCGGAATACCGCACTGCTCCCTGATGTTGTCAGACCATCTTTGGGGTAGACGTCCTCTCGCTCTTAGATTCGTGAAATCTATCTTATAGCTGGCATTGATCCTTGTTTGCACTTTACCCTCTGACAACTTGACCGAACCAACGAAGTTTCCTATTCACCAACACATCCCTCGATTGGTTCGTTGATGCTCAGTGTGTCACGCGTGTGTGTGTTTCTAAGCGTATCGTGTGTAGTGTCGTGTTATCGTTGATGCTCAGTGTGTCACGCGTGTGTGTGTTTCTAAGCGTATCGTGTGTAGTGTCGTGTTATCGTTGATGCTCAGTGTGTCACGTGTGTGCGTGTTTCTAAGCCTATCGTGTGTAGTGTCGTGTTATCGTTGATGCTCAGTGTGTCACGTGTGTGCGTGTTTCTAAGCCTATCGTGTGTAGTATCGTGTTATCGTTGATGCTCAGTGTGTCACGTGTGTGCGTGTTTCTAAGCCTATCGTGTGTAGTGTCGTGTTATCGTTGATGCTCAGTGTGTCACGTGTGTGCGTGTTTCTAAGCCTATCGTGTGTAGTGTCGTGTTATCGTTGATGCTCAGTGTGTCACGTGTGTGCGTGTTTCTAAGCCTATCGTGTGTAGTGTCGTGTTATCGTTGATGCTCAGTGTGTCACGTGTGTGCGTGTTTCTAAGCCTATCGTGTGTAGTGTCGTGTTATTGTTGATGCTCAGTGTGTCACGTGTGTGAGGGTTTCTAAGTCTATCATGTGTAGTGTCGTGTTATTGTTGATGCTCAGTGTGTCACGTGTGTGCGTGTTTCTAAGTCTATCATGTGTAGTGTCGTGTTATCGTTGATGCTCAGTGTGTCACGGGTGTCGTGTTTCTAAGTCTATCGTGTGTAGTGTCGTGTTATCGTTGATGCTCAGTGCGTCACCTGTGTGCGTGTTTCTAAGCCTATCGTGTGTAGTGTCGTGTTATTGTTGATGCTCAGTGTGTCACGTGTGTGCGTGTTTCTAAGCCTATCGTGTGCAGTGTGCAGTGTCGTGTTATCGTTGATGCTCAGTGTGTCACGTGTGTGCGTATTTCTAAGCCTATCGTGTGTAGTGTCGTGTTATTGTTGATGCTCAGTGTGTCACGTGTGTGCGTATTTCTAAGCGTATCGTGCGTAGTGTCGTGTTATCGTTGATGCTCAGTGTGTCACGTGTGTGCGTGTTTCTAAGCCTATTGTATGTAGTGTCGTGTTATTGTTGATGCTCAGTGTGTCACGTGTGTGCGTGTTTCTAAGCCTATTGTGTGTAGTGTCATGTTATCGTTGATGCTCAGTGTGTCACGTGTGTGCGTATTTCTAAGCCTATCGTGTGTAGTGTCGTGTTATCGTTGATGCTCAGTGTGTCACGTGTGTGCGTGTTTCTAAGCCTATCGTGTGTGGTGTCGTGTTATCGTTGATGCTCAGTGTGTCACGTGTGTGTGTGTGTTTCTAAGCGTATCGTGCGTAGTGTCGTGTTATCGTTGATGCTCAGTGTGTCACGTGTGTGCGTGTTTCTAAGCCTATCGTGTGAAGTGTCGTGTTATCGTTGATGCTCAGTGTGTCACGTGTGTGTGAATTTCTAAGCCTATCGTGTGTAGTGTCGTGATATCGTTGATGCTCAGTGTGTCACGTGTGTGCGTGTTTCTAAGCCTATCGTGTGCAGTGTGCAGTGTCGTGTTATCGTTGATGCTCAGTGTGTCACGTGTGTGCATATTTCTAAGCCTGTCGTGCGTAGTGTCGTGTTATCGTTGATGCTCAGTGTGTCACGTGTGTGCATATTTCTAAGCCTATCGTGTGAAGTGTCGTGTTATCGTTGATGCTCAGTGTGTCACGTGTGTGTGTGTGTTTCTAAGCCTATCGTTTGTAGTGTCGTGTTATCGTTGATGCTCAGTGTGTCACGTGTGTGTGTGTTTCTAAGCCTATCGTGTGTAGTGTCGTGTTATCGTTGATGCTCAGTGTGTCACGTGTGTGCGTGTTTCTAAGCCTATCGTGTGTAGTGTCGTGTTATCGTTGATGCTCAGTGTGTCACGTGTGTGCGTATTTCTAAGCCTATCGTGTGTAGTGTCGTGTTATCGTTGATGCTCAGTGTGTCACGTGTGTGCGTGTTTCTAAGCCTATCGTGTGTGGTGTCGTGTTATCGTTGATGCTCAGTGTGTCACGTGTGTGTGTGTCTTTCTAAGCCTATTGTTTGTAGTGTCGTGTTATCGTTGATGCTCAGTGTATCACGTGTGTGTGTGTGTGTGTTTCTAAGCCTATCGTGTGTGGTGTCGTGTTATTGGTTACACCAAGCCTAATCAACGACAATACTTGTGTGTAGAACATAATTTCCCAAGTAACTTGGACTACACACACCCACGTCCGCACGTAATGCGTTCTATATTTGTTCTAATAGTCTGTAGACGTTATGGGGGTTCTGTCGAGTTTGTAGACGTTATGGGGGTCTGTGGGGTTCTGTCGAGAATTTGTAGACGTTATGGGGTCTGTCGACAGTTTGTAGATGTTATGGGGGTTCTGTCGAGAGTTTGTAGATGTTATGGGGGTCTGTCGAGAATTTGTAGACGTTATGGGGTTCTGTCGACAGTTTGTAGATGTTATGGGGGTTCTGTCGAGAGTTTGTAGGTTATGGGGGTCTGTCGAGAATTTGTAGACATTATGGGGGTCTGTCGACAGTTTGCAGATGTTATGGGGGTCTGTCGAGAATTTGTAGACGTTATGGGGGTCTGTCGAGTTTGTAGATGTTATGGGGGTTCAGTCGAGAGTTTGTAGATGTTATGGGGGTTCTGTCAAGAGTTTGTAGACGTTATGGGGGTTCTGTCAAGAGTTTGTAGACGTTATGGGAGTTCTATAGAGAGTTTGTAGACGTTATGCGGGTTCTGGTTTAATAACCTATCGTGATTACAAGATCGACCTTATTTCCATTATAGTTTGAAAGTAAATGTTAGATAACAGTTATAATGTCACAGGTGTCAATGGTGTCGAGTGGTCAATGCGAGGATGGGGTAGAGATAGGATGATAGTGAGGGGGGGGAGTGCAGGGGAAAAGGGGAGGGCGTAGAAAGCCCCTATAAAATTTAATGATAAATAACGTACAAGTTTGCATTTATCTTTGTTCTTGTTCAATCCACTGCAGACTAGCATTTTAAAGAAAATGGTCTATGTCTGTTGTCCGTTGTATCGCATGTAGGCTATAAAGTAATATGAGATCAGATCAAGAGACATGAGATAACATCACATAGATACACAATTTATGCTCTGAACGTAATGGGGACTCACTAGGAGTCCAGAGTCAAAGTGTCAGCCTTTAAACCAAAAGGTTGTGGGTTCAAGCCCCGCCGATGGTTGAAGAATATTCTCGAGTTTTCTGCCGTAGAGTAGAAATAAGATTGGACACAATTCCTGTCGGTTTTCTAAAAATGGATGTGGGGATGTCACTATGAAAATATTGCGTTGATGAAGCGGCAAAGGCAGAATCAAACTTGGCAGATGGCAAAGCTCCCAACAAAGCGTCACTCTTACTCATTGTCTTTCTTTCTTTCCTTCTTTATCAGTTCCAACTCTATCTTTCGATGTATCGGTTCTTTCTTTCTTTATCAGTTCCCATTCTACATTCCGGTGTATGGGTTCAAATGCACAGGATGATCTTTCTCCAGAATGCCCTGTCCTGATATTTTCTGTTTCCTTCCAAAACCGTTAAATTTCTATGCTTCTATGCCCCTTTTATATCTTCTTCCCACTTTCTCCCAGGATTGTCTTTTGGTCTTTTATCTTGGGCTTTAGCACTGTATACTGATTTAGCTATTCTATTGTCATTCATTCTGTTTATATGCTCAAACCATCATAATTGATTTGTTTCTATCTAAGTTCGTATGCCCTCTGCTTTGGTTTTGATCTCTTATTGTTGTGTTTCTGATTTTGCCTCTTTAGTTTTCCCTACTACTCTTCTTAGATATTTCATTTCAGCTGCCTGTACTCTACTGAATTCCATACTGTCTAAGGTCCAGGTTTTGCTGCCATAGAGGAGAGTAGGAAAATAAACTGTATTGCATAATGCCATTTTTGGTTTTTGTTGACAATTCTTGCTTACCTACAAATGCCTTTCCTAGATGGTTATTTAGTGCACTTCCCTTTTTGATTCTCTGGCTGATTTCTTTTCTACGTTTTCCCTCAGAGTTAATCATTACTCCTAGGTAATTGTAGCTTTGAACTTGTTCTAAATTCTCGCTGCCCAATTTAAGATTTTGTGTTTTAGCTTCCCTAGTTACTAGCATTGTTTTGGTCTTCTTTGCATTTACTCTCATTTCTCTTTTATTTAGTTCATTGTTCATAATGGTGATATTCGACTGAAGGTCACTTTCTGATTTTCCAAACAGAACTAAATCCCCGGCAAATGAAAGCATTGATACATTTACTGGTTTGAGCTTCCACATACCTACACTCAATTTCTTCATTTTTGAGGAAGCCTTTGCAACTGAATCCATAAATTTGATAAACAAAAGAGGACTTAGGATACAACCCTGTCTTACTCCTATATCTACATCAAATTCTGCAGATATGTTTTCCATCTACTCTCACTGTCAACATGTTGGTTTATTGTAAAAACTTTTAATGGCTTCTATTAAATTTTGCTCTACATTGTGTTCTTTTAGAAATTCATAGTTCGTCCCTCCTCCACAGTGTTAAATGCCTATTTAGTTTAAGTCAATAAAACATAGAGGTGCAAGTCAATGTTTCTCTCCAAAGGAATTTTTCTATTATTTGTCTAATTGTCAATATGTGGTCTTGTACACTTCTCCCTGGTCTAAATCCGCTCTGATGCTATTAATTTGATCCTCTACTCTTTTCTTTAGTCTCATTCCAGTATCATACACTTCTCCAGGAACGCTGAGTAGTGATGTCCCTATTTAGTTTAAGCATTACAATAGTTGATCCTTTCCCATGTATTGCCCCTTACTCATTACCACAAAGTACAAAATAATATCTACAAAATATTCGATTAAGTTGCAGTAGTTTCCACAAAACAATAGATGGGGTTTTTGTCTCCAAAAGACGTGTCCGCCTAAGTGCATGGTATTCATATGAAACAATAGATGGGTTTTTGTCTCCAATATAGATGTACCACTCTAAGTGCATAGTATTCACACGAAACAATAGATGGGTTTTTTGTCTTCTATATAGATGTGCCACTCTCAGTGCATAGTATTCACACGAAACAATAGATGGGGTTTTTGTCTTCAATATAGATGTGTCACTCTAAGTGCATGGTATTCACACGAAACAATAGATGGGGTTTTTGTCTCCAATATAGATGTGCCACTCTAAGTGCATGGTATTCACACGAAACAATAGATGGGGTTTTTGTCTTCAATATAGATGTGCCCCTCTAAGTGCATAGTATTCACACAAAACAATAGATGGGTTTTTGTCTTCAATATAATGCCTCTGTAGTATTCACCGAAACAATAGATGGGTTTTTGTCTTCAATATAAATGTGCCACTCTAAGTGCATGGTATTCACACGAAACAATAGATGGGTTTTTTTCTTTTCAATATAAATGTGCCCCTCTAAGAGCACAGTTGCTGAGAAAGGACTCCGGCTAAGTGCACGTTTTGGGTATTTTCCGTGCTAAATAATATCTGCTAAAAATTAATTTTAATAACGTTATCTATTTATTTTTTTAAAACAACAAAACGCATATACACACATGCGCAGACACACATACATAATGGGCAAATAGCAGTTCCAAGCCTGCAACCAATTGCACCAACTTGGGAATTGAACTGAAAGGAGAAAAGATTTTTTTTAGCACATAATCCTCAACTTGCTTCTGTAGTGTAAAGCGGAACATATAACACTAATTACTTCATGGACAGGACGCTAGTGTGACACAGGTTTTTTCTCCCAAGATAGTGCTGTACCCATTTACACATGGGACGAGTGGGAAAATACAACGTTACATCACCTTTGTAAAATCAATTTTGAAGTGCGGCAGTACAGTCTGGGACCCACATCATACAACGAAAATTTAGGAAATGGAAAAGATCCAGCAGAGAGCAACAACATTTATACAGCAACACAAGTATAAGATAACAACAAATACCAGCAAACAACCAAAACCAGAGCTTCTTTATGAAAGAAGAAAACAGGATAAACTAACACAATTTTTTAAAGAATTCAATTATGACCTCTTTGTGCTGTAACAGACAACCAAATGAAAAGAAAACCACTCACATTCATGATTCATGATCACACATTCAAGAATGGACACACACCTACACTCATTTCTACCATCAACATTGAGACACTAGAACTACATACCATCAACACTAGAACCACATACCATCAACACTAGAACCACATACCATCAACACTAGAACCACATACCAATAACACTAGAACCACATACCATCAACACTAGAACACATATCATCAACACTAGAGCCACATATCATCAACACTAGAACCACATACCATCAACACTAGAACCACATACCATCAACACTAGAACCACATACCATCAACACTAGAACCACATATCATCATACCATCAACACTAGAACCACCATCAACATTAAAACCACATATCATCACCACTAGAACCACATACCATAGAACCACTTACCATCAACACTAGAACCACATACCATCAACACTAAAACACTACCATCAACACTAAAACCCATACTATCAACACTAGAACCACATACCACACTAGAACCACATACCATCAACTAGAACCACATACCATCAACACTAGAACCACATACCATCAACACTAAAACCACATACCATCAACACTAAAACCACATACTATCAACACTAGAACCACATACCACACTAGAACCACATACCATCAACACTAGAACCACATACCATCAACACTAGAACCACATACCATCAACACAACACTACCACCATCAACACACATACCATCAACACTAGAACCACATACCATCAACAACATCAACACTATACCATCCATCAACACTAGAATACCATCAACACTAGAACCACATACCATCAACACTAGAACCACATACCATCAACACTAAAACCACATACCATCAACACTAGAACCACATACCATCAACACTAGAACCACATACCATCAACACTAGAACCACATACCATCAACACTAGAACCACATACCATCAACACTAGAACCACATACCATCAACACTAAAAGAAAAATCCCCGTTGACACATTAATTCAACACCTTCAAGATTAAACTCAACAAAACAATGTGCAAAGCTGTGGGGTCTTCAGGATGAACTTACAACATTAGAAGGAAGAAAAAGAGAAAGACAAAGAAGAGTAATCTCGACATGCGTTTTCAACTAAACTTCCATAGATTCTACAACTATAAGACCTGAGCTGCCTGACCATCGTGGTTTTTTTAAAATTATTTTATTCTATTTTACCCACATACACAACTAAAGGGATCTTGTTGTTTTCGGTAGGATTTTTAATTTTACCCCGACTGCCCTGTAAAAGCCAAGGGATATTGAACGAACACAGAGTGCTGAGATATGCACATCTGACCTCCTTTTTATCGTCCGTCTTCGGTGGGACTAGGCGTCGATCCACCTACCTGGACCAGGGGAGGGGGGGCGGTAGGGGGGGGATAGATTTTGCTCGAAAAAAAACCTCAAGAAAATGTTTCAACCGTTGGCGGGGCTCGAACCTACTATCTTTTGGTTGAGAGTCCGACACCTTGCCTCTGGACTACCATGTACCTAAAAATGCTAAAGGTAAGAAAACGTTTCGCCATTTCTCTCACTCTTGTGGACATTTAAAAACTAGGAACGGACAGGTTTGAAATTGCCTTTGTTCGTGTTAAATCGGCTGTAGGATAGATAGCATCAAAGGACAATCTAATGTCTTTAAATGGGGGCATGCGATTTATATAATGTATTATCTGTGTGCAACATCAAACGGTGACCTAACGAACAAGTTCATCGTCATGCTAATTCATAACCAACACAAACTACAAACTTAATTAATGGTGTTTGTGCGTGTGTGTATATCCTTTTGTGCGTGTGTGTGTGTGTGTATTTACATGTTGTATTATGTGTATGAGCATGAAAATGCAAGACCTGCAACAACAACAAAAACGAAAAAAAATATCATCAAAAATCCCAGCCAAATTGAACTCTAAATTGAACTCGCTTTTCTCTCTTTCAACTACCCACCCTTTCCTCCCATAACACTGGTCTACAAAGCAGTTTTTTTTTAAATTATTAATCTGTACGTGTTGTTAAAGACACTTGTGGCATAGATCTACAGAGGGCGAACAAGCATACATACATACATACACACAAACATACACACATCCTCTCACATAACAACGAACTGTTGAAGAAAATAATAACACTAATAGTAATATAATATATAATATATTATGAATTCACGTGTCATTGAATCAAAAAATGATAAATGATCCCACACCCATCATGGGCGCCAGCCTGTCTGTAGTCCTAGACTCCAAGCACAGCGTCAGCCATTGTCTCTCTGATCCACCCCAGCTCTTGTTTCCAGTTCCACACATGAAAGCCGCCACCAGCCGGGCTGTGAAGTCCATTGTACCCAGCGTCACCCACAGAAAGTCATCGGGATGTGACAGGCTTGGAGAAGATCATCCGTCAATTAATTGCTGGGCGTGCTTCCGGTCACGTGGCCTTGTTTTTTCTTCTTTGGAGAAGTGCATTGGGTTGTATTATGAAGGATGAAGAAGAAGAGGAAATTATTTAACCTAAGTTTATAAGTTTGTATGTAAGAAGATTTGAAATTGAAATTGAACGATGTAAAATTGATTAAGTGCCGTGTTAGACAGTTCTTGTGAAGTAACATGAGGACTATTGATGGATATAATACAAATACAGATGTATAGATAGATGGATAAATAGATAAATAGATAGATAGATAGATAGATAGATAAATAGATGGGTAAATAGATAGATAGATAGATAGATAGATAAATAGATGGGTAAATAGATAGATAGATAGATAGATAGAGATAATTAGATGGATAAATAGATAGA
Organism: Doris montereyensis; assembly: GCA_037039925.1. Lineage (NCBI taxonomy): Eukaryota > Metazoa > Mollusca > Gastropoda > Nudibranchia > Dorididae > Doris > Doris montereyensis. The sequence continues at coordinate 44,553 of JAXRKP010002010.1, forward strand.
TAGATAGATAGATAGATAGATAGATAGATAGATAGATAGATAGATAGATAGATAGATAGATAGATATATAGATAGATAAATAGATAGACAGATTGATAGAGACAAAGATACATATACAGATTACACAGATGCATGGATAAATGGAAAGGCAGAATGATAAATACTTTGTAGGTAGAAGAATTCGTAGATGTATTGATAACAATACATCGATAGATATACAGAAGAAAAGATGGACAGATAGACAAATACTTAGATATATTTTAATTGAAAACTTTGCTAGATAAATCTGGAGATAAATATATTGAAAAAGATAATGACATCATATTATACGTGTCACTAATACCAACATGATTATAGATTTGTTTATCTATGTACATGAATGTATACGCTGACAGACTGACAGGTAGACCTCTAACAATAATTTCCAAAGAGAAGGAGCGTATCCGGTTTTTATAGTGTGAAATATAACAGGCTTTTTGTCACTTCACTATGGGAACTCGGTGGTCTAGAGGCAATGTGTCGTCCTCTCAACCAAACGGTCGTGGGTTCAAGCCCCTCCGATGGTTGAACAATTTTTTCAAGTTTTTTTTTTTTCGAGTGCAATCTACCCTCCTGGGCCAGATAAATAGATCGGCACCTAGTCCCTTCGGAGACGGACAATAAAAAAGGATATCCCGTGTGCAGATCACACAACTCTTTGCACGTTAAAGATCCTTTGGCTGTTTACAAGGCAGTCTGGGCAAAATTTAAAAAAAAACAAAACAAAAACCCGAGATCACCTCAGTCGTGGATGTTGGTAAATCAAATCAAATCGAAACAAATCAAAGAAACTTACTCCACCAAGATGGAAATAGTCATATGGGCACCGTCATCATCTTGGCTACGCTACCGCCGTGTCATGGCTACCACGTGTCATCTCATGTTCCACTTCACGCTATAGAAACGGGGATACGCTCAGGATCTATAGGCCACAGCGGCATTAGGGTAAAATCTTATTCCCTTTAGTATCTTTTCTATTATTATCTCATGTTCTGTTGTCTGTAGGATATCCGAATGGAAGGTTAAAGTGACATACTGTTTTTTAGCAGTGTATTCTGCTGTCTCTTAGTTCAAATAATGTTTCAGACTGATGTAATGCTCCTATTGTTTACAGCTGTCTCTATAATTGAAATTGAATGCAAGGATTATAATCTAAATCATTTGTTATAACTTACATTGCATAGTGTTTAGATTGAAATCGATTCTCTTTTAATGGGGAAAGTTAATTACTCCACATGAAGACATGTAAATTCGGATATGAACAGGTTGGAACTTGCAAATTTAAAAAAAATCTTTCAACGACATAATGGGATAGATCTCGTTGTGACAGCCCTTACTGTGCTGGCATAGCTGTCAACGGTTATATCTCTCTTTCTCTCTCTGTGTGTCTCTCTCTCTCTGTCTCTGTCTCTGTCTCTGTCTCTCTCTCTCTCTCTCTCTCTCTCTCTCTCTCTCTCTCTCTCTCTCTCTCTCTCTCTCTCTCTCTCTCTCTCTCTCTCTCTCTCTCTCTCTCTCTCTCTCTCTCTCTCTCTCTCTCTCTCTCTCTCTCTCTCTCTCTCTCTCTCTCTCTCTCTCTCTTTCTCTCTCTCTCCCTCTCTCTCCCTCTCTCTCCCTCTCTCTCTCTCTCTCTCTCTCTCTCTCTCTCTCTCTCTCTCTCTCTCTCTCTCTCTCTCTCTCTCTCTCTCTCTCTCTTTCTCTCTCTCTCTCTCTCTCTCTCTCTCTCTCTCTCTCTCCCTTTCCCTCTCTCTCCCACTCTGCCTCTCTCTCTCCCTCTCTCTCTCCCTCTCTCTCTCTCTCTCTCTTCTCTCTCTCTCTCTCTCTCTCTCTCTCTCTCTCTCTCTCTCTCTCTCTCTCTCTCTCTCTCTCTCTCTCTCTCTCTCTCTCTCTCTCCTCTCCCCCTCTCTCTCTCTCTCTCTCTCTCTCTCTCTCTCTCTCTCTCTCTCTCTCTCTCTCTCTCTCTCTCTCTCTCTCTCTCTCTCTCTCTCTCTCTCTCTCTCTCTCTCTCTCTCTCTCTCTCTCTCCTCTCTCTCTCTCTCTCTCTCTCTCTCTCTCTCTCTATATATATATATATATATATATATATATATATATATATATATATATATATATATATATATATATATATATATATATATTTATATATCTATCTATCTATCTATTTATCTATCTATCTATCTATCTATAAATCTATCTACTTATCTATTTATTTCCACCATCCCTCTCTCCCTCTCGCCTTCTATCCCAACGATATCCTCGTCCTTTCAATTTCCTGCAGAACAATTGGCATAACGCAAGTTAGCATCGAGAAGCACTAATTCCTTATTGAACTCGCATCGGACAAAAGCGGTCAGGCAAGGGGCCAAGAAGAAAATAATACGATAACATCTACAGTCCATAATGCACATAATGTGTATTAGTCCTATAGAGCCGATGTTGAGATAAATACAAAGGAATTGACACAAACAAATATTGGACAACGGACAGAATCGAATTTGGGATCTCTACAACGGCAGGTATCGACTCGTCCTGGAAGAATATCGCACTAAACACCTAACCAAGTCCACGCCCTTAGCAAAGCTTTGGCGGTATGATGAAATCGGCTACGTGTACTAGAGTTGATTTTAAATGAGATAGTAAGGAACCGATTTAAGTTGAAGAATTGCATTAAAATTCCAATAAAGCTGATTTGAAAATGTGTACTTTAGATTTCACCAACAATTATAAGACGATGGTTTACTACAGAGATGCTTTTGATCGCACAAATTTGAATATTCCTGAATCGATCTAGATATGGCCGAATTCGTTGGCATGATGAACTCGGACAAACGCTTTGTTGGCGTATGACCAAATGCAGGATGAACATACAGAGTAGAATGAAGGTCTGGCTTTGGCGCATGGTCAAATACGGT
>JAXRKP010002010.1:57500-75908 GCA_037039925.1 Doris montereyensis
TAGATTCTTAGCGTAAACTACATTCATAACTTCCATTTTAAACGACAACACTTACTTTGTAGTTTCTCTCTAACATGGCAATCTCCTCTCTCATGGCTTTGTGTAGTTTATTATGACGTCATTACATAACATCATTCTTACTGGAAAAAACCCCACATGCATGAATGACGTAACGTTCTTAGTACCATAATTTAGTATTAGTGTAAACTTTTAAAATATACTCATTCCTGTGATTATATAGCCACGTTGTTTGTACGTTCTCAAACATAATACGTCATTTCAGAGGTCCTAATTGGTTCCTTGTGCACTATAGCGAAAGACCCTTCAAACAAAGCATTACGTGAGGTGCCCTCCTTGTGACGTCTTACGTCAGACTCTGAGCGCTTGTGATGACAAATTATTAACCAAAGGTCAGGTTTATTGTTTGTTTCTACTGACGCAGATGTAGAGCTGAGGGGCTAACAGACTGCCAGACCTGAGTGCGTGCGTGTGTGCGTGCGTGTGTGTGTGTTGTGTGTGTGTTGAGTGTGTGTGTGTGTCTATGTGATTTTTGCCACATGTGTTTAGTGTGAGGACAAAGGGAAAATGTCATGTCTTGTTTGTTGAGTCTTCCGTAGACAAATCAGCAATACAGAATTATACTGTTGTAACTGTGCACGGGGTACCGGTAGCTCAGTCGGGAGAGCGTCTGACTACCACCCACCCGGTTCGGGCGACATTTTCTGGCCCTCCTGTAGACCCCGCAGCAAAATGGGTAGCTATGTCTATTCAGACTCGGCGAAAGTAAAGGCGGCGTGGAAAGCAATGGCAAACTACCACCTTATAGGTCAAATGACCTACCTAGCCTCTGACACGCTATGATTACGATTACGATTACATTTAAGTCAGAGAGAAAACGAAGCATAACTTTTAAACACAAATTTAGTTTCACACAATGACTTCACCAGACTGACATGATGTTTGTCATATAAACTATGAATCAAATATTATTGCAAGTTGACTTTGTGGGAAATGATTTTGTTTTTTTATCCAAACCACTAAAAATGACGTAGGCGATTGCGGAATGATTGTAACGATATAAAATGATGTAATAATGTACATGCGTGTATCCAGGGGCAAAGCTAGGCCTGTGAAAGACATATGGCTGATTTTCATGAGCTTGAAGTCACATGCTAATGCAAATAACTGTTATACAATGTAGCTCCCTCTACTGAGAGAGTTCAAATTTATACTTAAGACTAACTTAAGATGTAATCAGCGTGAGGGCTCGTTCAGACCAAAAGAAGGACGCGCGATGACGGACGTGCGGTAACGGACGTGCGATGACGGACGTGCGGTAACGGACGTGCAATGACGAACGTGCGGTAACGGACGTGCAATGACGGACGTGCAATGACGCACGTGCAATGACGGACGTGCAATGACGGACGTGCGATGAAGGACGTGTAATGACGGACGTGGGATGAAGGACGTGTGATGACGGACGTGCGATGAAGGACGTGTGATGACGAACGTGCGATGAAGGACGTGTGATGACGGACGTGCGATGAAGGACGTGTGATGACGGACGTGTGATGAAGGACGTGCGATGAAGGACGTGCGATGAAAGACGTGTGATGAAGGACGTGTGATGAAGGACGTGCGATGAAGGACGTGCGATGAAGGAGGTGTGATGACGGACGTGCGATGAAGGACTGACGATGAAGGACGTGTGATGACGGACGTGCGATGAAGGACGTGTGATGAACGAAGTGCGATGAAGGACTGACGATGAAGGACGTGTGAGGAACGAAGTGCGATGAAGGACTGACGATGAAGGACTGACGAGGAAGGACTGACGATGAAGGACTGACGATGAAGGACGTGTGATGAACGAAGTGCGATGAAGGACTGACGATGAAGGACGTGCGATGAAGGACTGACGATGAAGGACTGACGATGAAGGACTGACGATGAAGGACTGAAGGACGATGAAGGACTGACGATGAAGGACTGATGATGAAGGACTGACGATGAAGGACTGACGATGAACGAAGTGCGATGAAGGACTTACGATAAAGGACGTGGGATGAAGGACGTGCGAAGAATGGCGTGCGATGACGGACGTGTGATGAAGGACATGCAATGAAGGACGTGCCATGAAGGACGTACGATGAAGGACATGCAATGAAGGACGTGCGATGAAGGGCGTACGATGAAGGACGTGCGATGAAGGACGTGCCATGAAGGACGTGCCATGAAGGACGTGCCATGAAGGACATGCCATGAAGGACGTGCCATGAAGGACATACCATGAAGGACATGCGCATGAAGGACCATGAAGGACGTGCTATGAAGGACGTGCCATGAAGGACGCCATGCCATGAAGGACATGCCATGAAGGACATGTGAAGGACGTGCATGAAGGACATGCCATGAAGGACATGCCATGAAGGACATGCCATGAAGGACGTGCGATGAATGACGTGCGATGAAGGACGTGCTATGAAGGACGTGCGATGAAGGGCAACGAAGGTGTGCCATGAAGGACATGCCATGAAGGACGTACGATGAAGGACGTGCGATGAAGGACGTGCGATGAAGGACGTGCCATGAAAGATGAAGGACGTGCCATGAAGGACGTGCAATGAAGGGATGCCATGAAGGACATGCCATGAAGGACGTACGATGAAGGACGTGCCATGAAGGACGTGCCATGAAGGACGTGCGATGAGGACCGATGAATGAAGGACGTGCCATGAAGGACATGCCATGAAGGACGTGCGATGAAGGACGATGCGTGCCATGAAGGACATGCCATGAAGGACCGATGAAGGACGTGCCATGAAGAACGTGCCATGAAGGACGATGAAGGACGTGCGATGAAGGACATGAAGGACATGCCATGAAGGACGTGCTATGAAGGCGATGAAGGACATGAAGGACATGCAATGAAGGATGAAGGACGACATGCCATGAAGGACGTGCCATGAAGGACGTGCCATGAAGGACGTGCCATGAAGGACGTGCCATGAAGGACGATGAAGGACGTGATGAAGGACGTGACCATGAAGGACATGCCATGAAGGACGTGCGATGAAGGACGTGCCATGAAGGACGTGCCATGAAGGACGTGATGAAGGACGATGAAGGACGTGCGATGAAGGACGTGCGATGAAGGACGTGCGATGAAGGACGTGCCATGAAGGACGTGCCATGAAGGACGTGCGATGAAGGACGTGCGATGAAGGACGTGCGATGAAGGACGTGCCATGAAGGACGTGCGATGAAGGACCATGAAGGACGTGCGATGAAGGACGCTGCGATGAAGGACGTGCGATGAAGGACGTGCCATGAAGGACGTGCCATGAAGGACGTGCGATGAAGGACATGCCATGAAGGACGTGCGATGAAGGACGTGCTGAATGAAGGACGTGCGATGAAGGACGTGCCATGAAGGACGTGCCATGAAGGACGTGCGATGAAGGACGTGCGATGAAGGACGTGCGATGAAGGACGTGCCATGAAGGACGTGCCATGAAGGACGTGCGATGAAGGACGTGCGATGAAGGACGTGCCATGAAGGACATGAAGGACGTGCGATGCCATGAAGGACGTGCCATGAAGGACGTGCGATGAAGGACGTGCGATTGACGTGCCATGAAAGACGTGCCATGATGACCGACGCGATGACGGACGTGCGATGAAGGACGTGCGATGAAGGACGTGCCATGAAGGACGTGCTATGAAGGACGTGCGATTACGGACGTGCCATGACGGACGATGACGGATGTGCTATGAAGGACGATTACGGACGATGACGGACGTGCGATGACGGACGTGCGATGAAGGACTAAATGCATTCGCATGAAAAAGAATCGCTCGTCCACGTAGTCAAGTAATCAACATGGATGCTAATGCAAAGTTTCTGGTATTCGTATGGCTAAAACGACGAAATGAAAAGAGAAGAAGAGGAAGAAGATTTTGGGTCCATCCCATTAATTTTGTTCCCAGCGATTGTTGTTTGGAGAATGTCATCATCTACTACCGCAAGTAGAAACATGTATGGCATATATTATTCGTATGAGATCGGAAACTGTCAACACATTGCTTTTTGCTTTACTTGAGGACGTGCCCCCCGCCATTGAAAAAGAAACGACCAATTTCAGGATGATGATGAGGAGGGAGAGGATAAGGATGAGGAAGGAAATGAGGATAAAGTAGGTCAAGCTGCAAACGAAAGAAGTGGGACCACTGATTTCTTACTAACTACTAATAATATATTATGGTTGTTACACAACATACAATAAACATGTTATGTTCAAGATAGCATCTTTTTGTGTAAAATAAAAACCATACTTTAAATGTTGATTTCCTGCTTGCTTTCCTTCTAGGCTTGGACAGCGTATTTTCTATTAGGATACAATTTGTTTGTCTTGTCATAGAGTCCAAGTAATTTTTATACACAGCGATTAATGAGTAAATCACATTCCTAGAATCCATGATGTAGAAACATGTATGACATCTTTATTCGAATGTGTAGTCTATTGCAACACAGCTGTTTCAAATGAGAACTACCACGCCATTGAAAAATCTAACTACGCAGTTTCATCATACTATTAAAAATTTTTTAATCGAAGACAGGGAAATTGAGGAAAAAGCTAAGCTGCTCGAGAGTCGACCCTGATTTTAACTATATATAATCAGATTTTTATCTACGACTCTTCCCTGATTCAGTATGGTCAGTTAAAGATTTGCCCAGTCCAGCCATCCAGACCGGGTGTACCGGCGGGAAGCCCCTGATTTGACACGTCGCACTGGCTTGACGGATGGTGGCGTTGACATTTTATTGCAGCGGTAAAAGTGAAACGACGGACGAACGTATAAAAATCGCAAGTCCGTCAAATACAGCATCGGTGTGAACAGACATCGATGATAAAGAAAGATTTTGACATTCTGACGCGCGTCCGTCATTGCAGCTGTCCGTCATCGAGCGTCCACTCATTTTTTTGGTCTGAACGAGCAGTGAACTATCATATCTCATACTCATGCCACCAGTGACCAGTAAGATTTTAAATATATAATCATACTCATTCCCTGATTCAGTATGAGCAGTTAAAGTCATCCAGCCATCCAGACTCATAATCTCACGTACTCATGCCACAAGTGAACAGTAAGTCATATCTCATACTCATGAAACGAAGGAGAAGTAAGTCATATCTCATAATCTATACTCGGTGTGAACAGACATCGATGATAAAAGAAAGATTTTAGACATTCTGACGCGCGTCCGTCAACACGTCCGTCACTTTTGGTCTGAACGAGCGGTAAGTCATATCTCATACTCATGCCACCAGTCAGTGCATATCTCATACTCATGCCACAAGTGAGCAGTAAGTCATATCTCATAATCTCATACTCATGCCACAAGTGAACAGTAAGTCATATCTCATACTCTCAAGTGAGCAGTAAGTCATCTCATAATCTCATACTCATGTGAACAGTAAGTCATGCCACAAGTGAACAGTAAGTCATACCTCACACTCATGCCACAAGTGAACAGTAAGTCATATCTCATAATGCCACAAGTGAACAGTAAGTCATATCTCAAACTCTCACAAGTGAACAGTAAGTCATATCACAAGTGAACAGTAAGTCATATCTCATACTCATGTCACAAGTGAACAGTAAGTCATATCTCAAACCCATGCCACAAGTGAACAGTAAGTCATATCTCAAACTCATGCCACAAGTGAACAGTAAGTCATATCGCATACTCATGCCACAAGTGAACAGTAAATCATATCTCAAACTCATGCCACAAGTGAACAGTAAGTCATATCTCAAACTCATGCCACAAGTGAGCAAAATTAGATCTAGGGGTTGTAGGCATACACTGCAGTAATTTGTCATTGTCAGAGAGGCCGCCACATCTTTCTTTTTGTTTACAATCTCTAACTGTCCCGCTCGCCAAGAGTTCGCCTTCGTCGAGTCAAAACCAGACGTTACTAGGTCAAGGTCACTGGACCAGCCTTGAAATCTCTCGCTCATGTGCGTATTGGCCTAAATTCGGCATGCACAATACCACGAACAAAACGCGTTGATTACTCAAGAGTAGCCCCCACCAATTTGAAAAGAATTTGAAGAATTTGGGGTTGGAAGTGTTTCAGCCTCAATGCCAGCATTTTTAGCCATGGTATCGATGATAATCTTCTCTCTATCTCATGTACATGTATTACACTATCTAGTACGATACCATAAGGATAACAATGGGAAGACCTGTGGGGGAAAGGCTTTACGCATTATTATAAAAGCCCTCTTATCCTTTTATTGGCTTATGGTTTGGTAGTGTTTGAGTGGTCTCTACCGATTGGCTATTTGCGTAAGTATGTAGAGCTAGGTTTAAAGATCTAAGTCTATTGCAATGTTTTCGGAATGAAAGTTAAAAATTAACATTTTTATATACATGGCTTGTAATCAAATCATTTTTAAAGGTGGGACTAAGCCTTTATAGCCTACACCTAACTAGACCACTACGTGTATCTGATCTACATCTTCAACTTCAACATTTTCTGACCGAGAACGGAATTCAGGGCAAGTTTTATATCCACTATTTTCTTAACAAAGTTAACGAAAGTCTCCCCCTTCGTGATGTGCAGATTAACTCTAGATCTACATCAACATAAATGGCTAGATTATTAGTAGATTCTAGATATATAATCTATATCTAGATCTTGTAAGCTAATTGGGTTTTTTTTAATCAGGCCTAGATCTCTATACCCACTATGACTATGAGCTCAAGCAGGGATTAGATTTACACGTGACAAGATGCACTGCTCGTGGTCAAGCGCGGCAACCTCGTCAGCGGGGCGACACAACTCTCGGTGTAACTTGCGGAAGCCTCGTACACAGCGGAACGAGATTATCAATCGATATTGAGGTCAGCCAGCAGGTCAACCTTACAAGGGTTAATATGCTGTTTGCCTAGAAAAATCAGGACTACGCTCCTGACTACCCTGCACTCAAATCTGAGTATGGACTCACTTTTTAACTACGTATAAACCAGTTTTAAGCCAAAGAAAGGTTCTTAAGTTCTCAACTGGAAAGAAAATATCGTGTAGATCTAATTAAAACAAAACGAAATGTATCGTAATACTTGTGTGCGTGTTTGTGTGTGTGTGTGTGTGTGTGTGTGTGTGTGTGTGTGTGTGCGTGCGTGTGTGTGACAGAACTGCATGTCTTGACGATTGTCAATCTTATGATGATTTTAGCTCTAAAATCGGCAATTGTCTAGTTAGCACAATATTTTCTTTACCTCGTGTTACCAAAACATGTAGTAGAAGCGATCGACTTATATTTATACATTTAAAATACCGTATTAAGAGATGTTTTAGATCTTTTCTTCCAAGTGCCATACGAAAATTTAACCATTCTTAACTTTGAAATCCATAATGTCCTTTAACAAATGTTTGAACAATGAAAGTTGAAGAATGGAGAATAAATGATTTATGATAACATGACGAATATTTATGAGGCTAAGCTGATTTGTCATTAATTATTGTTTATGTATATTGTTTCCTGGCACTATCTATTTACTCACTTACTTATCGTTATACATATTTCTCTTAGAAACATAAAGGATTAATTTAAATTTGATTTAATTTAAATATATTGATGTTTTCTTATATTTCTACCGGAAAATGTGATAACGCACTTATAATTTCCTTTTTTTGTGGATTAATAAAGATATTTTGAATTGAATTGAATAATTTGGAGCCAACTAAAACAGTATTTATATCATCTTTTTCAGTCTTCTGCTTCTTCTTTAAACAACATAAACAAAAATCAGCAACAAAAATCAGTAACAAAAGACCCATACAAACGAGATAGCTACAAGCTAGATAAATATATAGTTAGATAAATAGATAGATAGATAAATAAATAAATTGATAGATAGATAAATAGATAGATAAATAATAGATGGACAGATAGATAGATAGATAGATAGACAGAGGGATAGATAGATAGATAGATAGATAGATAGATAGATAGATAGATAGATAGATAGATAGATAAGTAGGTAGGTAAGTAGGTAGGTAGGTAGGCAGATAGATAGATAGATAGGTAGGTAGGTAGGTATGTAGGAAGGTAGGTAGGTAGGTAGGTAGGCAGATAGCTAGATAGGTCGATAGATAGATAGATAGATAGAGATAGATAGATAGATAGATAGATAGATAGATAGATTAGATAGATTAGATAGATAGATAGAAAGATGGATAGATAAATATATAAATAGATAGATAGAAAAATAAATAGATAGATAGATAAATAGATAGATAGATAAATAGATAGCTAGATATATAAATAGATTGATAGATAGATAAATAAATGGATAGATAAATAGATAGATAGATAAATAGATAGCTAGATAGATAAATAGATTGATAGATAGATAAATATATGGATAGATCGCTCCGAATGTCACGCATCATGTAGAAAGGAGTATTACATACTATAATGTGTGAAGATGAAATGCTAGCATCCAAGCAAACAGCAGTCACACTCTTTCTGTCTTAATCCACATGTGAGCGATTATTTTGGTTAGTGTGTTGGTAGGTCCGATCCTACCCACTCACTTCCCTTCACTCTTCCTCGTCTCTTCCATTCTACTGTGTCCTCTAGATTCATTCTGAGATCAACAAGCAAATACGATATCATTTTATTGTCAAATGTATTTACATCTTTTTCTCCACTTCAATGAATCACACTTGATTTGATAAAAATGCACAGTGTGCCTTTGTCAATACATACGATATGTGCCCAGGGGTAGAATGCATTGCTTCACAGTCGAGTAAACTCACGATTAATTGATTTGAATTCATATGTTGTGAAACAAAGCTATTTTGAATACAACTCTGTGCTGCGAAGAAATGTATCATTTTACTCGTTGATAAAACAACAATATTTTATTTTTTAGACAAGCGAAAGAAAATACTATTTAATTGTTAATGGTCCCCCCCCCCCCCCTTATTCGTTGACGAAAAAGAGAATGATAATATCATAATATTGAACATTGACAACAGTAAGAGATCAAACCAAAGCAGATGACATACAAACTAAGACTAAGATAAAAATAAATCAACTGAGATGGATTGGGCATGCAAATAGAATAAATGACAATATATATATAGCTAAACAGTATACAGTGCTAACGCCCAAAAAGACCAAAAGGCAGACCTCGGAGAAAGTGGGAAGAAGATCTAAAAGAGGCATAAAAGCGAAGAAATTTAACTTTCACAGAAGGAAACAGAAAATGCCAGGACAGGGCATCTAAACCCATACACGGGAAAGTAGAAATGGGAAATGATAAAGAAAGAAAGAAGGCTATTGAGGCTCATGGCGCATTACAATATATTTAGATATATTAAAAATATATGGGGGTTTTTTTTAAGTATGCATAGCAGGAAATTCATGTCTATCAATAAATAATAGGCACGTAAGCATCATCATCATTATTATCGTTGTCATCATCATCATCATCATCATCATCATCCTCATCATCATCGTCATCATCATCATCATCCTCATCATCATTCTCATCATCATCATCATCCTCATCATCATCATCATCATCATCATCCTCATCATCGTTCTCATCATCATCATCATCATCATCATCATCATTATCATCATCATCATCATCATCATCATTATTATCATCATTCTCATCATCATCATCCTCATCATCATTCTGATCATCATCATCATCATCATCATCATCATTATTATCATCATCATCATCCTCATCATCATCCTCATCATCATCATCATCCTCATCATCATCATCCTCATCATCATCATCATCATTATCCTCATCATCATCCTCATCATCACCATCATCCTCCTCATCATCATCATCCTCATCATCATCCTCCTCATCATCATCCTCATCATCATCCTCCTCATCATCATCCTCATCATCATCATCATCCTCATCATCATCGTCATCAAAGCCTTTCACCCCTACCAGGGTATAGGCCACAGACAAGACATTTCCATCTTTTCCTTCTCCTGGGAGTTATTTCTTAGCTCACTCCAGATGTCATCTAGTCTCTTCCGGTCCTTTTCTATACTCCTTCACCAAGTGTCCCGTGGCCTACCCTAGTGTTATCTTCTCTGTGGATTCCATTGTAATGCGTGTCTTGTTATATTTGAATCTGACCTTCCCAAAGTATGTCCTATCCACTTCCATCGTCTTCTCCATAGAGTATTTCCAATGGTTTCCATTCCAGTTTTTACCCATAGTTCTTTATTTCTTTCCATGTAATTCTCAAGATCTTTTGAAGACATCAATTGACAAAGGATTGCAGTTTCTTCAACGTAAACATAACACTGTTTGATTCATGACAAAAAGTCAATAATGTAAAATAGTTGAAGAAGGAAGGTGTTTAGAAATGACACTTCGCAAACACACACGCATACGCACACACACATTCATATACACAAGAACATATCTGCGCTTAATGAAAACTCATTTTTGTTTTCCTGATAATATATTATACTATCATGTTACGAGCTGGTTAAAAAGATGTCCTGTTTCATTTTTTGGACCTAAAAGTAAGAGAGCGATTTCGACTGTTCATGTTTCTGTGGTAGAGAGTTCCACACAAACCATGCAACAGATAATGTACCGGCACTTGTACAAAACTTGTAAATAACACAATGACAAAGTAATAGAATACAAGTGTCGGCAGACGATCTTAACGTCGAACTAAGTTATGTCCAGATTTAGAAATACTTTTGCAATGTTCCCTCAATCGTTTTGTTGTTTGAGTGTGCAAACGTTTGGTGCTGTGTAAAGTTTGACGAACAAATCAAATCCCAATTGAGTGCAAATAATTTAATTTTGTTTTTAATTTTGTGCGTGCTGTTGTTTTTCATTGGTGTGCACCCACATTTCTCAACTGTGCGCACCTTTTCTTCCTCCATGATGTGCACGCGCACATGCGCACAGCTCAGAGGAAACATTGCTTTCATGACAGCCGAGTGCTGCTTCCTGAAGACATTTATGTATAAAGTAAGCTTCTGGTTTCAGATGTTGTTCTTTTTTCTCTTTAGTATTGTTGGCCAATGAATCTATTTCAATAGGGGGGGGTGGATACATTTTTAATTTTGTATTTGTTTTGTATTTTTTGTTTAGATAAGTCTAGCGTAGCAGCATTGTTTTGAAAAAATAACTGAAAGTCGTTTGAATTTCTCAGAATGGAACATTTATTGTTTATTAAAATTATAATCATATTCGTCTCCAGGAATTCAATATACATGTAATTGGTAGAGATCAGTTATCTTCTTCTTTTTCTTCTTTATATACATGTTTCAACCTCCATTGATGAAGAACCGATCTACATTTCACAATAATGTAGTATCAGGACTTTTTTTAAAACATTGCAACGCGACAAATCGAAAAAATTAACACTGTCCAACAAGAACAGTTCCAAAGTGACTTTTAACATTAACAGCCCTAGTTGGTGCATTACAATACAAAATGTATAATAATAATAATATTTCATTTGCTTAAAAGACCAACTCGACAAATAATTTTTGCAACTTGATTGGGTTGGCTTCAGCTGCTGCTTATGGGAGACTGCTCCAGACTCAGATCGCAGATGGAGAGAAGGTGTTAATACAACAGTCACTGATTATTAGATTAACGAACATGACAGTGTGACAGTTTGTGTGGATGTACGTGCCAGGGCGAGTGCGTCTGTGTCTTAATTTACAATTTGAAGATAGGACGATATATTATTTTACTCGTTGTACGTATAATTATTTCCACCCTTGTGTTTATATATTATACTTGTGTTGTATTTGATATAATCACGTTACACCCCGAGGTGATGCCAAACACGATTATCAAATCGGATAAGTATTCGATGCTGAGGTTACGTGGGTAGGCGTGTGAACTGTAAAGCCTATTATTTTCAACTTTTCAATCAAGCTTTTCAATATGGTGGCTTTGGTAAAAGAAAATTCTACTCAAAGACCTGGGAACAATGGAATTATTAATCTGGTGGAAATTTTTTGCTGAAATGAAAACGATCTTGGTATCATTTAGAACCCACGTACAAAATGTGGTAACTCTGAGTGGCCTGGCAAGGAAACCTTTGGTGAACAAAGAACAACCAACTCAGAATTATATTTATATATAGATATACCGTTCTACTAGATATTTGAAGCGATTGTAAACAAGGACGCATTTCCTACAAAGGACCAAATAAACTTGAATTGAATTGAATTGAATTGAATTGAATTGGAATTGAATTGAATTGAATTGAATTGAATTGAATTAAGTTGAGTTGGGTTGAATTGAGTTGACTTTCGTTGAGTTGAGTTGAATTGAATTGAATCGAGTTGAATTGAATTGAATTAAATTAAATTGAATTGAATTGAATTGAATCGAGTTGAATTGAATTGAATTGAATTGAATTGAATTGAATTGAATTGAATTAAGTTGAGTTGAGTTGGGTTGAGTTGAGTTGAATTGCATTGAGTAGAATTGAGATGATGGTGCTGTCCTTCTTTTGCTGTGCTCTTTTATTTTTTTCTCTCGACATGTTTGCGTGTGCCGTGCCATGTCAAGTCAGCAAGGTTGAACACCAAGTTAAAGTAGCGATGTCACTTTGTACTGATTTCTTCGGGATTGGAGAGGGTTGACCCGCAGCAGTTGCTGCACAGGGTTTGTCCCAAATTAAATGTCTTGCGTCCTAGAGTTCTGATCGGATGAAATTCTGACCTCCGATAATTAGCCACCAGTCAGATTAATAGAATTGATAATAACAATACTTATAATGATAGTAATAATAATAATAATAATAATAATAATAATAATAATAATAATAATAATAATAATAATAATAATAATAATGATGATGATGATGATGATGATGATGACGATGATGATGATGATGTTGAGGATGATGATGATAATAATTATTACTAATAATAATAATAATAATAATGATAATAATAATAATAATGATAATGATGATGATGATGATGATGACGATGATGATGATGTTGAGGATGATGATGATGATAATGATAATAATAATAATAATAATAATAATAATAATAATAATAATAATAATAATAATAATAATAATAATAATAATAATAATAATAATAATAATAATAATAATAATAATAATAATAATAATAATAACGATAATAATCATCATTATTGTACATTTTTCTTTTGACTTACATTACTCATGTTACAAAAATACGTTTAGTACACAAGTTTACAAATTCGTCGCTCAAAACACCGTCTACTCGCATATATAACACAATTTGAGCGTAATATGACCATGATTAATATTCACACATACACGCACCCTCGTCCTCACTCACCCCTCCCCCACACACACACACACACAAACACACACACACACACACACACAATACTCCAACCTCCCCTTAATCGGCCATCATCACGCCACTACAGACTGTGACAAACAGACAACAAACGCACAAAACATACTCCACACGCTCATCTCCTTAGTGTGGACAAGTCCAGAGTCAAGATGATGAGATGAAAATAACAACAATGATGATAACAGAAACAACGTAAATAATATTAAAAACAATAATTCAATAATTCAATTCAATTCAATTCATCTTTATTGATTCTTTTTTTTAAACCACAATATTATAGTAGTATTGAAGAGCATTTGATGAATTATTTATTTATACACATGTAAACCATCAACAGTGCCATCAGACAACTCCACGCACAAAAGTTATCGCCGCTGCAAGTATACCAAATACAATACACTTGCAACCCCCTCCCCCCCTTGACAAAAAAAAACAAACAAACGAAAAACAACAACAAAAAACCCAACTCACACACAAGACAGTGCAGCATCTTAATAGATCGCCCAACCCACTTTCCAATGGAAAACAAATCCTATTTTAAAGCTGATTCATATAAATATATACACACACACACACACACACACACACACACACACACACACATATAGACATACGCTTATTCAATGATTGTATACGAAAGTTTGAAAATTATCTGTCAGAAAATCAATTTCGCAAAAAGAAATTAAAAGAAAAATACTCTGCGTCCGATTGTTAACAGATGCCACTTTCATTTCACAAGTTTTAGTTTAACGCACCACTTTGCACGTTCATTAAATCCATGCACTAGCGGAATGTGTACGCAATACCTTAGAATAGATGCTTAGTTCAGCCTACAGATTGTACCAAAAAAATGCCACAATTGAGTTTAGAAGACAGGGCCAGAGCTTTGGGTCAGCTTGAAGCAGGTCGTATCGTAACAGATGTTGCTAAGGATTTTTTTAACCGTATCAGATCAACTCTTTACGGTATTGTAAAAAAGAAGAATGGATTTGGAAGCATCGCTAATAAACCGAAATCAGGAAACCTCATATAAGACAGAGCCGTCTTATTCAGTTTTATGTGACATTGGGGAACAGATTGATCAAAACTTTATTTACATGTCAACGCCATCGATGCCATGTCGAATCAAATTCGGTCATTCAAGCTCGTGGAAGACAGACGCACGAAACTGCCATTGGCCCATTAGAAAGGGGTGTTTTATTTTGTCAATAAGACTGCGTTATATAATCAGTTAAGCTGTCGCGGGCTTCTCATGATGAAAACGTGTCTGTGTACAATGAAGTGTTACTATAGTTGTGTATGTATTACGACGTACGTCGATGTGTATTTTTGTTGTTGACAGGATAAGACACAGTGGTAGACAAAAAGGTTTAAATCAGAACCCACTGAGCCGAAATAAATTACAGTCTTTAGCTGAATAAATGCAAGTCCTTCGTGTTGCCACTATTCTTGTTGTTTTCTTAAATCATGATCCTCACATTTGAGTTTGACGAAAAATTGATTATCAACTTACTTTAAAGCAACGAATGTTTTGTTATTTCTTTGATATCTGACAACTCGAAGGTTTTGCTTTCCATCGCCACTTAGCCTTTCACTTTAGCCGTGGAAGTTTAAGACTGGTGTGTTCAAAGTGTTAAATAGTCGTATCGATACTGACCATTTTTTTTCTTGTTTTTGCTCCGCACAAGGGGCATCAGCTGTGGTTTTAGACAAGACTTGTCAAACGCGATGTTTTCCTTTTGTAACCATGCCTTTATCTCGTTGTTTGTTTTGTTTGGTGTTAGATATTGTAAGAATTCCGACTTTTGGCAAACGCCATGACGATACGATGCGTTGTCGATCCCCAAACACGATGGTCTGTCCAGTGAAAGGAGAAGATTGTGCTCTAACCATTATTTGAAAATTGTCCCGTTCTGTGTGGTAGTCTCTGTTGTCTGTGAAATGTGACTGAAAGACAATTTCTGCATTGGCAACAAGTCCTTGAATTCTACTTCCAGCGTGTACCAAAATTATCCTCTTCCCTTTACTTGTCGGAATCTGCCTCTTTTGCAATCCGTCTATAGACTGCCACTCCTGTCCATACGTGTGGTGAGCATTTACCCATGACTCATCCAGGTAGACAGTGTTGTAGCCTTCGTCCAAAGACCATATAATATAGTTTATGTGGTCTTTGCTTCGCCCCTCTTCTGCTTCACTTGTCGAAGATACCTACTCCTTGCTGCCCCCAAGTGAGGTCTTCCACAAAGACAATTTCTTCCAGACGTTGATTTCTTGATAGTAAACCCAGCACCTCCAACAATCCTCCACAGCGTAGATTTAGACACAGAAATCTCATTTTTCTCCTGAAATCTCAATCTAAGTTTCCGTAGAGTAACTAGATTTTGCTCTTGAAACACCTTTCCTTATTTCTCTCTGTATAACATCTTTGTCAAAACCATCTACCTTCTCCTTTCTACCTTCCTTACCCAGCTTTGGTTAACACTTTGGACATTCGAATCCTTCAGCCATCTTCCTAAAATATGTCTGTCTATGCCTAATACATACCTCGTTTTTTCATGGGGTTTTGAACTTGAATATTATGAAATAGCTTTCCCCGTTTGGAATATTCCAAAAATTTGTACAATTTTAACGCAATATTCTGAACGGTTGTAATTCTACCTTTGTCCAATCCATTTACTTACAATCCATTTTCATGGGGTATTTGAATCACAAATTGAAGCAATTATGAAATCAATCTAACCTCCGTTTGATTCAATCTTACATTTGTACACCGCTAAGCAACGTATGAAATGAATCTAACCACATTTGGTATCATACCTACATTTGGTATCATCCTACCTACATTTGGTATCACCGCTACCCATATCACCGCTACTATATTTGGTATCACCGCTACCTATCACCGCTTTGGTATCATCGCTACCTACATTTGGTATCACCGCTACCTACATTTGTATCACGCTCGTTCGTATGATTTTATATACATTTGGTATCATCGCTACCTACATTTGGTATCACCGCTACCTACATTTGTATCGCTACTACATTTATCACCGCTACCTACATTTGGTATTTATCGCTACCTACATTTGGTATCACCGCTACCTACATTTGCTATTCATTTGGAACTTGATCTTGGCTACCTACATGGATGCAACTTGTCGTATGATTTTATATATTTGCAACTTGTGTTCTATTCATTGGAATGTTGGTTTGGTTAAAATGTCAACAATTTTCAATAAAACGTAGAATACTGTACACTACCGTGGCTTAACTTGATAGATCTAAACATCTGTTTTACACAGTTTGACTTTGCTTTAAGGTCTTGTTAATTCCTTTGATGACTGTTGGTATAAAGGTTTATCTGTGTCGATTAGTTCTGCATTTCATTTTAGAATATCTTCTACCAGATGGGAGGAGCCTAAACTAAAGTATTCATATCAAAACATTTTCTTTCCTCTGCCATTGATGGGTTGTTTTTTAAATTTCTGACTCCACAGTTACCGTACCACATCGTCATATTAAAGGTAAATAATTATGCTGACCAAAAAGGCGTTATAGATTTGTGTCATTATCCGTTTACTTATCTTTAAAAAATCTGGGTTTTTTAGGATTTGACTCTGACTCTTTGACTCAACTTTGTCTCTATTCTTTCAACGTGAATTTTGAAAATTTAAAGAACTGTCAATGGTAATTCCAAGATATTTAAATAAAAGCTACGACAATCTCAACTCTATTGCAATGTATGTCTACATTCCTATGAGGCAATGTAACTGAATCGTACGTAGTGTTGTGAGCTTGTACATACGATGACATCTTTTTGACTCTCATTTGTTTGCACCCATTTGCACCGTTCTAAAATAAATATCATGTTTGGTGCAGTATCACGAACTTATGATGTTTCTTTAGATGGCTCATGTTTCTGTCTTTCTTTCTTTCTTTCTTACTTTCTGCCTTTCTTTCTTTCTTTCTTTCTTTCTTTCTTTTTTCTTTCTTCCTTTCTTTCTTTCTTTCTTTCTTTCTTACTTTCTTACTTTCATTCTCTTCTTTTCGTACGTTTTTTTCTTCTTTCAAATTTGGTTTGAATAGTGTTTCCAGAGTGTAATTATCCGTGAAGTCAACGGGCCTTAGGCTGAAAATGAAGTCGAGTTCGTCATGCATGGATTGGGACACACTGTGACAATGTCCTCGATGATTATTTGCTGTAAGCAAGACAGACTAGCCGCCAGGCGTAGCGTCGACTTTCGTGGCCTGCTCATTAGTGAGTACACGGCAGGCATGTACCGGCGTGACACTACAATATTGTCACCGCCATGGCTCTCAAATAGAAATAGAAATGAAAAGGGAGGAGAAGGGAGTAAATGAGACACGGAGGAAGGGGGGAGAGAGAGGAAGGAAGAAAATGTTCAGAGGAAAGTGGATGAGGAGCAAGAGAAGGATGAGGAGAAGGAGGTGAAGAAGGAGAAAGTAGAGGAGGAGAAGAAGGAGGGGGATGACGAGGATGAAGGAGAAGAAGGTGTAGAGGGAAACGAGAAAAAGATGGAGGACGAGAAGAAGAAGCTAGAGGAGGGATGGAGGGGAGGAGAAGGAAGAGGAAGAGGCGAAGGAAAAGGAGAAGAAGGAGGGAGATGAAGAATGGGAAGGAGGATGAGAAGAAGAAAGTAGCGTAGGAGGAGAGGGAGAAGGAGAGGGAGGAGGAGTAGAAGAGGAGGAGGAATAGAAGGAGAGGAGGAAGAAGAGAATGAGAAGGAGGAAGAGGAGAAGACGAGGATGAAGGGGTCAATGAGAAGCAAGGAGGAAAAGGAGGAGAATGTGGAAGTTAAGGAGGATGTTAAAAGAAGGGTGGCGAGGGGGGGAAGAGAAGGAGGAGGATGGTGAAGAAAAACAAAGTATAGGAGAAGAAGAAAGAGACGGTAGAGGAGAGAGGAGAAGAAAAGAGAATGAGAGCGAGAAAAAGGAGGACGAGAAGAAGAAGGAAGACGAGGAGAGTGGAGG
>JAXRKP010002011.1:2500-25000 GCA_037039925.1 Doris montereyensis
CTCGGGTCATCTGAAAGAATGACTTGCCGAATTATTCATGAGGGCGATGTCACTGATGTTAGGCTGCCGGAGTGGGGATAATGAGGTCCTGGGTTCGCATCCTGACAACGCCAGGCCCGACGTTGTGTTCCTTGGGAAAGTCGCTTTACACGCATTTTTCCCAACTCGACTCAGGTGCAAAATGGGTAAAAAACACTAGCTTGGGAGTAAAAACCTGCGTCAGACTAGCGTCCTGTCGAGGAGGTAATTATCATCACCTCGTTCCGCTTGACGCTATAGAAACCGGGATAAGATCCGGCTCTATAAGCCGTAATGACCTTGAGGAACTTTACTTTTGATACTTTCTATATATCACTAATGGCTTTAAGGTGACGAGTGTGTTTGCATTGCCCCTTTCTATTTCTCCTTGTAATGATAGAGTGGATAATGAAGAGAGTATAAAACAACACAACACAACAACAACAACAACAGAGATCAAAATAGAATCCAGCAGACCATTTGAACGCAACTTGAGGATTTGGACTTTACAGGCGATCTTGCGCTCCTGTCACACACGGGGACTCGGTAGTCCAGAGGCAGTAGTGTCGGCACCTCAACCGAAAGGTGATGGGTTCGAGCCCCGCCGACGGTTGGAAAATTTTCTCCGAATATTTTCGAGCATTAAGAGGATGATGACAATAATAATAATAATAATAATAATATTAATAATAATAATAATAATAATATTAATAATAATAATAAACAATAATAATAATAACAATAAGAAAATAACAATGATAATAATAATAAAAACCTTACTATGATAATAATACATGTTATAATAATAATTCACGTAATAGTAATACTAATAATGATATTAAAAGAATGTCGTCGAATGTAAAATTCAATATAATATGAATCTTATATATAATAAATCAAATATCAGGATACTGAATCACTTTGACGAAGACAGCAGAAGGTACAGAAGTGTACCAGGTTCGGTATTACCATAGTTCATTGTTCCAAGGCACTTAAAATCTTACTGCGCATGTATTGCGGTTGCAGTGTTCATTTCATCGTATGTAACATTACGCTACGCGTCATACAGATAGAGGGGGCGTGGCGCTCATGAGTTGTGAGCCGTGTGCAGTCCATACTGTCCTTTTCAGTCTAAGAGTAAGTGCAAAGACGTCAAAATGCCGTAGCACTGGGGCCAAGACAATTCTATTCCTCCCAGGACGGGGGTGGGGTGGAAGGGTGGGAGTTGGGAGGAGGGGGTGGAAGGGGTGGGAGTTGGGAGGAGGGGGGGTGGTTCTGAGCAGATGTCGGCGGGCCGAGAGGATAGGTTGTCTGACTTGGGATATTGAGCGAAGTCCTGGGTTCGAATCCTAGCAATGCAGCAATGCTATGTCCAAATCTATATTCTTTAGAATAGACACTTAACATGCACCCCCACCCCCATCCCCCCCCAACTACATCCAGGTGAAAAAGGGCACAAGCACTAGCTTGGGAGTATTACCTCCTTTTCTGCTTTACGCTATATAAACCGGTACAAGCTCTGGCTCTATGGGCCATAATGGATTCGGAAGAAAGTTTACAGGGCTCTCTGACTTTTGTTCCTATTGAATTTTTCTTCCACTACATGTATTTGTTTTGATTGTTTCCGTGACAGTTACACATTCCCATCCCCCGTACGAGGTGAAATCACGATTTCCGTGACATTTACACACTCCCTCTACCGTACGAGATGAAATCACGATTTCGTGACATTTACACACTCCCCCCCCACCGTACGAGGTGAAATCACGATTTCCGTGACATTTACACACTCCATCCACCGTACGAAGTGAAATCACGATTTCGTGACATTTACACACTCCTCCACCGTACGAGGTGAAATCACGATTTCCGTGACATTTACACACTCCCCCCCCACCGTACGAGGTGAAATCGCGATGCATTCAGAGGAAACAGCAAGATCAAAAAGAATGTGAAAGATGTAGGACCTAACAGCAACACTCGTCAACAACCTGTGTCTTCTTCTTCACTAACAGGTCCAATCGCTGCGAAAATAAAGTTTCAATATCCAACAGCACACTCACAGTTTGGTGGCAGAGGATATTGGCTCCTTGACCCTCATGCGCACCCTCCCCCCCCGACGACTGAGGCAGTATGGGATTGCCGTATGAGGTATGAGGTAAGCACTTACAGCATTCCTGTTGGCCCACGATTATCAGCCTTTCAGTCACTCCTTTGAGTGTAATTGCCTTTCTACTATTAAACAATCTCTTTTTTTTAAATAGAGTGCTCTGATCTGGTCGGCATACGAATGAAACATTATTCTGAAGGAAGCATTTACAAAACTCTTTCGGAATAATGATCTGAAACTATTTTTGCGTTTCTGAAAGAAATTGGAGTGTATCGACATATTTAGTGTATTAAAATACTGTGTAATATTCCTTCTTGTGTTTTTCGTGATTTTGAAGATCTGGACGCTTATTTGATCACAGTAAAGTTGCTTGATCATGTCAGCAAAGCGTGTGTGATTACTGCTACCGCCTTGTTGGTTTTCCATGGATCAGTGTTCCTCACTTGTACTAGAGCTTTCTTTGTCATATTCGGTTTCAGTGTCTGACGTGATAGATGTGTCAGAAATGTGTAGACCTATCTTCTTCTCGCTGTGTTTCCTATCTGTTGCCGTGTCGTCTAGGTCGTTTGATTCACTGATTGTATTTCCGACCATAGATGTGTCATGTGTCGTCAAAGGGCGATGTTACGGTTAACACACTGAATGACTCGATCTCATTGTCGTTCGATGAGTCTGTATTGTTATTTGTTTGTTGTGTTGAATGTCAGCACTTTCAATTCCTTTGTTTTCAATCAAGCCCGTGTTCGTAGATGTGTCGTCAAGAGGCGATGTTATACAATTGATTTTTACAGGAGTGGATGTCAACTTTCAACTTTGTTTTCAATCAAGCCCGTGTTCGTAGATGTGTCGTCAAGAGGCGATGTTATGGTTGATACATTGAAGGAGTGGATAACACTGTCGTTACTCTTGGTTGACGTATTGTTTGTTTGTAGAATGACAGCACTTTCGATTTCTTTGTTTTCAATTAAGTCCGAGTCGTAGATGCTGTTGCTGTCTTCGTTGCTACTCTTGTGTGATGTCGTTGTTTTCAAAGGTTGTCTTGTTTTATTCGGCTCGTCGACTTCCGTCTGAAGCTGGCCGGAGTTCAATTGATGACCCGTCGACACACTCATGTCGGCATCGCCGTGCCATCAAACCGAAGGACGAGGGTAGTGTGCTCTTTATTTCAGCTACTTTGAAGGATGAGAGGTGATATTCCTTTAAAATGATGTTGATAAGACATTCCAGCATCGTCTGAAGTCCGCTAACTGGCATATTGATGTCGTTCAACCACAAGAGAAACTTGAAATCATAAAAAGGGCGAGAGCTCGCTAACTCACGTCTATCTTGCTCGGTAACCAAACCGGAAGTTTGTACTAAAAATACTTAAAATGTTGTAACACATTGACTATATTTTCATATTATTTACAAATATTTACAGAAGCCTTTGATTATTTTTTTTAGTGTCCTTTATGTTTTACCTGGACAGCTGTCAGAAGAATTAGTCAGCTACGAACCCAGTGAGATCACCACCACGGTGGACAGGGTTACTTCAAACAAAGAAAGAAACAATAAATCTCAATAATGCAAATGCTCACTTGATGCACTTTGTGTTTTCAACGCGCATGTTACAGAAATGTCACACTCTGTACCATGCAATTCAATTCAATCCAATTCAATCAACTTTATTCATCCTTTAAAAAAGGTAATTATATTTGTGTTATCACAATTTCGGTTTGAAACATAATAGACTACAGCAATGTATTTGAATGAAAAACAAATTTAACTTAAGCTAACCATTAAATGTATAGATTTTAGGATACTATAAAGATCCGGGCAGTGGACAGGTAAGCACCTGTATCGGGAGTAGATGATCCCGCCCTCCACGAGTCTCCTGCTGCCTTGCAGGCGGGTCTTGGCTGACCAAAGGCTAAGGAGTTAACCCTGACAGAAAACAACCTGTTGCCTTGCAGGCCGGTCTTGGCTGACCAAAGGCTAATGGAGTTAACCCTGACAGAAAACAACTTTCTGCCTTGCAGGCCGGTCTTGGTTGACCAAAGGCTAAGGGAGTTAGCCCTGACAGAAAACAACCTGCTGCCTTGCAGGCCGGTCGTGGAGGCCCGGTAGGGAGCCTCAAGGTGACAGCCCCACCATCTACCTAGGGCATAGTGGGCTCTAATCCCCTGCTTATCCAAAACCAAACTGATTCAAAGTAATGTATACAATGATATACTCGGCTTGAACTTTCGAAGACAACTCTGGAAAAGAACACGGAGTGTAATTTTTGACACATGGCATATTAGGGCAATGAATGGAAAAGAGTTACAATAAGTTGAAGAAATGGAAAAATTCAAAGTAGGCATTTTGGCTATTACAGAAACAAAGGAAAAAGCACAAGAAATAGAAAATGTAGGACCAAATCATACTTTAATCTTCTCAGGAGTACATGTCAAATATAAAGCTAGAGCAGGAGCAGGCCTCCTAGTGCATAAAAGGTATGAAAAGCTACTAGAAAGTTGGAAATTTAAAAACCCATTGCTATTAGAGGTAAATATTAAACCAAAAGGAAGAGATTACATTATTAATAGCTTATGGATCAAACGAAGACACCACTAAAGAAGAAAAAGATATCTTTGAAAACGATTTACAAAAAGTTGCAGAGAATCTTAAACCCAAACAGGAACTAATGGTTTAATGAGATTTAAATGCTAAAGTAGGCAACAGTTAGAAACATCAGGAGGAGCAATAGGTAAAGAAAGAGAGACAACAACCTCTCCAAATGGAGAGAGACTAATATATTTTTGCCTAAAGAATAACATGAAAATAGCCAACACCTTTTTTCCTCACAAAGATAGAATAAATTAAGACATGTGAACAGTCAATCATAGTGAACATCACCTAGTGATTGTCATAATGAGATTACTGACTGAAGAAAACAAACAGACAAGGAAAGGGAAGAAAGCTACTAAACGCAAAAAGAGAAGAACTAAATAAACCAATGGTAAAACAGATATATCAATCTAGAATAAAAAGATGTATCAGTGAAACTTAGATGGATCTGAATGATATCACAATAAAGAAAAGTTGCAAATGTATAAAGACATTTTCCTCAGTTGTATTGAAGAGGTCTGTGGTAGGAAACAAATCAAACGAGATAGGAAAAGAACAGCATGACGGAAGACTAAGATCAAAGAAAAGAAGGATGCCTGGAACAAATATTTGCAAAGAGACCAGAGGATAGGAAAATTACGTGAATAAAAGAACTATAGTCAAAGAGGAAGGGAGGTTAGCAAAAAAGAAACAGTGGGAAGAGTTTGGACAAAGACTTCAAGAAAACTACCAAGGAAATTAAAAATTGATCGGGGGGGGGGGGGGGGGGGGGGGCAATAAAGAGCATGAGAAAGACTAAAGCATGCCCAGTACGACAAATTAAGAACGCCAAAGGAGAAATAATGGAAGAACACAGCGAAATCCTGGAAACGTGTAGAATGTATTTTCAACATTTACATGATCCCTCCAGAACATATTAATCAAGGAGTACAGATCAATTAGCAAGAGTAATAAGTAATCCAGACGAGACAACTGAAGATGTAGATATCTCATCTCAATGGAAGAACTCCAAACAGCTATAAAAAAAGTAAAATTAGGAAAGGCATCAGGAGCAGATGAAGTTCATTCAGAAATGATTAAAAACCAAGGGAGAGAGACAAACAAACTACTACATACAATATATCAACAAGCATAGAAGTCAAACAGGAGTCAGGTGACTGGAAAAAGGGAACGGTTGTACCAATACACAAGAAAGGATCAACTATGAAATGCTCAAATTATAGAGGGATATCATTACTTAGCGTACCAGGAAAAGAGTAGGCCAGGATATTGGAAATGAGACTAAGAAAAAGAGTAGAGGATCAGATTGAAGAGCATCAGAGTGGACTTAGACCAGGAAGAAGTGTACAAGATCACATATTTACAATTAGACAAATAATAGACAAAATCCTTGAGAGAAACATTGACTGGCACCTGTGTTTTATTGACTTAGAAAAGGCATATGACACTGTGAGAAAGGGACGAACTATGGAATTCTTAAAAGAACTTAATGTAAAGCAACATTTAATAGAAACCAGTAAAATGTTTACAATAAAAACACAAAATCTTAAATAGGCCAGAGAGAATTTAGAACAAGTTCAAAGCTACAATTACAAAAGGGTAATGATTAACCTAGAGGAAAAACTAAGAAGAAATTAGCCAAAAGAACCCAAAAGGCAATGAAAATATATAACCATCTAGGAAAGGCATTTGTAGGTAAACAAGAAATCTCAACAAATAGCCAAAAATGGCAGTATACAACACAGTTTATGATCCTTCTCTCTTCTATGGCAGTAAACCTGCACCTTAGACAGTAGGGAATGCAGTAGAGCACAAGCAGTTGAAATGAAATGTCTAAGAAGAGTAGTAGTGTAAAGTACAAGATACAAAATCAGAAACACAACAATAAGAGATCAAACCAAAGTAGGTAGCATAAAAACTAAGATGGAAATAAATCAACTGAGATGGTTTGGGCATGAACACAAAATGAATGACAATAGAATAACTAAATCAGTATACAGTGCTAAAACACAAGGTAAAAGATCAAAAGGCAGACCTCGGAGAAAGTGGGAAGAAGATATAAAAGAGGCATTTAAGCAAAGAACTTTCACAGAAAGAAACAGAAAATGCCAGGAGAGGGCAGTCTGAAAAAAAAGATCATTCGGGCATCTAAACCCATACATCGGAAGGTAGAGTGGGAGCTGATAAAGAAAGAATGAAAGAAAATAATATAACGATACAAAGGTGAATAAATATATATTGCGTTGAAAAACAATAATATACATAAACAACAATTAAAGACAAATCAGCTTAGCTTCATACGCATTCATCAACTTATCATAAATCATATATCCTCCTTCCATCAATTTCCATTTCTTAAACATTATAAGTAAAAGGCAATTATGCTTTCAAAGATGTCAAAGTATAGTCAAAATTTCATATGGCACTTGGAAGAAAAGATCTTAAAAACATCTCTCAGCGCGGGACTTTAAATGCGTTAGTCGACCGCTTCGACTACTTGTTATGGGTGTGGGTCATCACGCACGAGAGCTTATGCCGTTACCCTGTCCTTGTGTGTCAAGTTTTCTTTGGTTCTTTCGACCCCAAGAAGATTGTTTGTAACACATTTAACATGGCCGTTGTCACATGCCAGTATTAACGCTGTCATGTCATCCTCTTGAATAATCAATTTTCTTCAATATTTTCTGATCCACTACCAAAGATAAACCATAAGATACCTCCAGGTGTAAAATATCCTGAAGTGAATCAAATAAAAGTCACAAAAGCAGGAGTACTAAAATTACTGCTTAACATCAACGAATATAAAGCAACAGGTGCAGACGAAATACCTGGGAAAATATTGAAAATATGTGCACATGGACATGTGATGTTAATTCAGGCATCTCTAAGCCAAGGTAAAGTTCCAAAATGACTGGGAAAATGCTTATATAGTTCCATTATCTAAAAAAGGAGATTGACAAAGGGCAGACAATTACAGACCTGTCTCTGTAACCTCAGTTACTTGTAAACTATTGGAACACATAATACAAAGTAACATAATGGATCATCCGGATAAGCATATTATCCTAACATATATCCAAATGGATTTAGACAAAATCGAAGCTCTGAAAGTCAAATTATTACAACAACAAATAATTTGAGTAATTCTCTAAAACAAAACGCCAACCAATTAGATAATATCCCCTTGATTTCGCAAAGGCTTTTGACAAAGTAGATCACAATGGATTACTAACAAAATTGGATGGGTATGGTATTAACAATTGTCTCCTTGAATGGATCAAATCGTTTCAACTAAAAATGTACTTGTTGGAGGCATTAAATCTACTCCCAAGCCAGAGCTTCCAAGTGTTCCCCAGGAAACTATCTTAGATCCTCTATTATTATTATTATTATTATATATTATTATATATATATATATATATATATATATATATATATATATATATATATATATATATATATATATATATATATATATATATATGTATAAATATATCTATATATCAACAATATTGACCAAAATCTCTCACCAGGTACAAAACTATTTTATTTGCTGATGATAGTCTATTGTATAGAAACATAAATAACATGGAGGATTGTAGAATATGACAAAATGACCTAAACACACTGCATGAAGGGGAGAGAAAGTGGAAAATGGAGTTCCATCCAGATAAATCTCAGGTACTAAAAATATGCAAAAAAGCAAAAAATAATTAAGTCAGATTATTACATACGTAACCAACAGTGCAAAATACCTAGGAGTTCCAATAGACACTAAGGTGCAATGGAAAGAACAATGCAGAGCACTAGGCGGGAAAACAAACGGCCATTTGGCCTTCCTTAGAAGAAAATTTACAACTGTCCTCAAAATGTAAAAGAGAAGTGCTTCAAGGCTTTAGTAAAACCAGTTTTAGATTATGGTACGTATATCTGAGACCCACACCAACAGACCTACATACAAGAAATTGACAAGAGTACAAAAAGAATGCATCCCGCTTTGTAACTTATAATTAAACATACACTAAAGGAAATACCAAAACCAACATGAGCCAGTTGCAATGGATACCTTTAGAAGAACAAAGAGCCATACATAAATGAATATTTTCTTTAAGGCTGTAAATGGTCAATTGTTTATTCCATTAGATCAGCTTAAACGTAACTCAAGAACAACCAGATCAGGCTGTCAAACATACATGTTTCCATCTTCAAAAATTGATTGTCACCTGCACTCACTTTACCCTAGTACAGTAAGGCTATGGAATGGACTGCCAACAGAAATAAAACTTAGCAATACTACCCAAGATTTTAAAAACAGATTCCTTTAAAGCCAAAATTGGATTACTATTTTAGGTTCAATCAATATATGTACGCTGACAGTAATATTCAAGAATTGACTTGGTCAGTTATTATGGAGAAGGCATTTATATCAACAACATCAACTTGAAGAAAACTGTTTACACATTTAACATGCCCGTTGTTACATGCTAGCATTAAAGCTGTCATCCCATGCTGGTCAAATGGATTTAAATCAATAATATCAACTTGATTGAAGAAAACTTTTTTACACATTCAACATAGCTGTTGTTACATGCTAATATCAACACTGTCGTGCCATCTGTGTCATTAACATTAATGTCAATATCTTTTACTTGTAACAGTCTATTGACACATTCAACACGACCGTTATAATATGCAAAAAAATAATGCTGTCATTCCGTCTGTGTTCACCAGATTGGTTCGAATACGTTTTTACACACATTTACACCAGACGATCCACACATTGCACATGTCCGTTGTAACAAGCAAACATCAAAGCTGTCATCCCATTGTCGTCCATTGCGTTGATTTCAATACTCTCGTGTCGAAGCAGGTTGTCAAGGCAACGAGGAAAGCCGTGCCAACATGTCGTCATCAAAGCTGTGTTTCCACGCGGCGACGCAGCGTTGATGTCCAAAGAGCCGACTTGAACAAGACAACTCACGCAGTTATCATGGCCGTTACAACAGGCCATCATGAGGGCTGTGGATCCGTTTTGTCCCCGTGCATTCACATTAATCACATTATCAGTACATTGATGAGGGATTTCGAGAAGGTGCTTGACACATGCCACAAAACCGTTATAGCACGCCAACATGAGTGCAGTGCAGCCTGTTATTGAACTCATGTTCACGTCGATGTTCTTTTGGAGCACGAGTTGTCGAACACATTCAGCATGGCCGTTTTCACATGCAAGCATTAAGGCTGTGTGGCCCTCCACAGAGCAAGCATTCACGTCGATGTTGTCACAGTTGAGTAGCTTATTCACACACTCCACATGTGAATTATTACAGGCAAACATCAAGGCTGTCCTTTGGCTCGAATCTTTTGCATTGACGTTGATATCACTATGGTCTAAAAGAACGTTTAGACATCTCTCGTAGCCAAAGCAACTCACAATCATTAGCCCATCTTCTCCATCCTTGGTCGTCACGTTAACATCAATATTTTCCAGCTTAAGAAGACAGCTTAGACTTTCAAAATGGCCCTTCGAACATATCAGCAGCAGTGCGCTAAAACCTTGCTTATTTACAGCGTTGATATCGATGCACTTAACTTCCGCAAGATGGCGGATGCACTTCAAATGACCGTGGTGACTAGCCAGCATTAGCGCCGTAAAACCATCCTTGTTCGTGACCTCGACCTGAACGTTTTTCAACTTCAAAGATACTTAACGCATTTGAAATGACCTTTGTTACATGCGTACATTAAGGCTGTCAATCCGTAATCACTGATAGCATTGACGTCAGTGCCCTGAGCCTTGGTAATACGTTTTACGCATTTAAAATGTCCATTGTGACACGCAAACATCAAGGCAGTAATTCCCTCCAAATTTTTCAGGTTGGTATCGATATTGTTTAGACTTAATAACCGATTTACACATTCAATACTTCCGGTGTGGCATGCCACCATTAAAGCAGTCCATCCACTTTTATTCACGTAGTTAACATTGATTTGCGCGTCCCTCACTAGATGTTTCACGCACACACCGTGCCCATTGTGGCAGGCAATCATAAGCGCTGTGAATCCGTTGAGACTTTCGACATTGATGCTGAACAACATTTTGCTAAATTGAACCAGCAGCAGCTGATCCCACATTTCTCATGCCCATACTGACACGCTATCGTCAAGGCTGTGCAAGCGTCGTCGTTTAAAGCGTTAACCTGAATTCCTGTGACCTTGAGAAGGGATCGCAAGCATTCTAAATGGCCACCCATGCTTGCCCGCATCAGAGCTGTCGCGTTGGCACAATCAACAGCATTTACGTCGATGTCTTCCACTTTCAGGAGACGATTCAGAACGCCAACGTGTCCAAGTGAGGATGCGAACATCAGAGGGGTTTCCCCTTTAACATTTTTCTCATTAACGTTCAACGAGCGTTTTTTCTGAAACAGGAAATCAAAAATTTCCCGTGACCATGTAAACTTGCGAGCATCAATGTAGTCATTCCATGCTTCTGTTTTGCATTCACGTCGACTCTTGCACGAAGAAGGTAATAACAACAAGCAACGTAGTTATTTTCGCTGCAGTACATTAATGAATTCCATCCATTGTCATCGAGTTGATTGACATTCGTGTCTTTCTCTTTGATTAATCGCTTCACGCACGAGGCTTTACCACTCAAGCAAGCCATCATCAAAGGGGTTGTACCGTTTCTGTCTTTGGCGTTGACGCAAGCAGAACCAGTGCAGAGTAATCGGTCTATACAACCAACGTGCCCACTCATACACGCATACATGAGTGCTGTCCGTCCTCTCTTATCAGTGGCATCAACACGAATACCTGGAAGAGTGACAAGAAAATCAACACACTCCGCATGACCATGCCCACTCGGAGAGCATCAATGCTGTTTTGGTGTCACTACTAGGGCATTGACATCAAAGTCCCCCTCACGCAAGACTGATGACGTCAGTAATCCAATACGACCTTGTTTACAGGCTCTCATGAATGGCAGATAGTCCACTACCATTTTACCGGCATTAAATTCTATCTGAGCGTCGTCCCATGTAGGAAATTCAATGCCACGATTTCTATATTCTTCTGAGATGTAATCATAGCATTTATGACGGCGATATCGTTTGGCTATCATGAGAGCTGTAAACCCTTCCTTATTACGTACGTCGAGAATGAGGCCTTGGTTTTGAAGCAAAGAGCACACACACAGCTGACGTGTCCATTTTTACCTGCAAGCATGAGTGCTGTCCATCCCTTTTCAGTCTTTACGTTAACATCGATATCATCCACACGACAGAGGCGATCGGCACATTTAGCGTGGCCGTGACGACATGCCAATATTAGGGCTGTCCTTCCGTAAATGTCCCTGGTATTTAAGCCTACACCTCAATGTCGGAGATGTCCCTGGTATTTAAGCCTACACCCTCAATGTCGGAGATGTCCCTGGTATTTAAGCCTACACCCTCAATGTCGGAGATGTCCCTGGTATTTAAGCCTATACCCTCAATGTCGGAGATGTCCCTGGTATTTAAGCCTACACCCTCAATGTCGGAGATGTCCCTGGTATTTAAGCCTACACCCTCAATGTCGGATATGTCCCTGGCATTTAAGCCTACGCCATCGATGTCGGATATTTCTCTGGTATTCACACCTACGCCCTTAATGTTGCTACTGTCCCTGGTATTGATCTTCACGTCCATACCCTCTTGATGTAACAGAAGTAGGTTAACAATGCTGAGACGACCAGCAGATGATGCTAACATCAAGATGTCCTACCGGCGTGATCCTTTTTGATTTACACCCACATTCGTTGCACGAAGAAAGTAGTTCACACAGTCTGTATAGCCACGCAAACATGATAACATCAAAGGGGACATACCCTTATTGTCAGAACAATTAACGTTTGCACCAGCACAAAGAGAGACATGATGCATTTAGGATTGCCCTTTTCACTTGAATACATTAACGGCGACCATCCTCTGTGGTCCTGAGCGTTGACGTTCATGTGTGGCAGAAGCCGCTCCACTGTTCTTATATCACCGTTCAAAGAGGCCAGCATCAATAACGTGATATCCTTATTGTCAGTCGTATTTATTTCAAGATCCGTCCAAGACAGAGAAAGCTAAGTATATCCGTGTTTTGTAAGTAACTTTGGGCGATGTAATTTCTTCCTTTCGTGTTTCTCGCATCGGTATCAAATCCTCTTTCTCGGAAAAATAAGTGAAATTCCCTTCCGTGTTGAATGGCAACCATTAACGCGTTTTCTCCCTTTTATTTTGGGCGTTTTTATTGATGCCGTCCACTAAAAGAAGCCTTTCAATGCATATATCTGAGTATTTACTGGCAACCAATAAAGCTGTTTCCCAAGATGGTTTTTCAAATTGATATCAACTCC
Source organism: Doris montereyensis (assembly GCA_037039925.1). Taxonomy (NCBI): domain Eukaryota; kingdom Metazoa; phylum Mollusca; class Gastropoda; order Nudibranchia; family Dorididae; genus Doris; species Doris montereyensis. Next base: position 15,604 of record JAXRKP010002011.1, read on the forward strand.
CCTTTGACTGAGAAGACAATTGACGCATGCAAGCTGGTCGCTTTGGCAGGCATACATCAAAAGCAGATCTTCCATCCATAGATAGGGCATTCACGTCGATGTTCTCGGCGGCTACGAGAAGACATTCCCACGCACAGGTTATTCCCCCTTTCACATGCCAGCATCAAGGCTGTTTGCCCGTTGACAGTTTTGGCATTGACGTCGGTGTCTTTGATCTCAACAAGCCGATGAACACATTCGACATAACCATTCTGGCACGCCAACATGAGCGCTGTGCACCCGTCTTTAGTCACAGCGTTTAGATCCAATATCTCTTCCTCGGCAAGGCGATCCACACATTCAACGTGGCCATGCTGACATGCCAGGATAATCGCCGTGCAGCCATCTGGACTCGTGGCATTGACGTCAATGCCATCAACCTGAAGAAGGCGATCCACGCACTCCACATTGCCAAACATACAAGAAAACATGAGCACCGTTGTGTCATCAGCTCCCTGGCATTGATATCGATTTGGAGGTCTTCAAACTGAAGGATATTGTCCAAGTGTCCTATCTGCCCATTGACACAAAGCATTATCAGCAAGGCGCACACTTTATCGTCAGAAAAGGCCTCAAGAATTCCTGGCCTTTGATCATCAATCTTTTTGTACAGACGTTCAACATAGGTCACGCCGTCCATCTCGTTTGTTTCCATGGTCTCTCCACAACCAACATTGGTCTCGTCACGATATTTGGTGTACAGTTTTATCAAATTTTAATTCAGGGGAAAATCGAGCGTGTACATAATGATAATATTATTGTATTGTCTCAGTCTTTACCATTCTTATTTTGAGGATGCGTGTACAAGAAAACAATCTTCTCGAAGCCGTGTGGTACAGATGACTGAGATTGCCCTGTTTAAAAAAAAGTAAAAACAAATAAAGAAAGAAAGAAGAAGGGGGACATCGTGAAAAAATGTTTGTTCAAAGATCTTTAGGCCTACACGTCTGTGTCAGCCTTTTTACCAACTCCCCCATCCCCTCCCTCCATTCCCTACCAGCGTACACGTCTGTGTCAGCCTTTTTACCAACTCCCCCCCATCCCCTACCAGCGTACACGTCTGTGTCAGCCTTTTTACCAACTCCCCCCCCATCCCCTACCACCATACACGTCTGTGTCAGCCTTTTTACCAAACCCCCCATCCCCTACCAGCATATACGTCTGTGTCAGCCTTTTACCAACTCCCCCCATCCCCTACGAGCATATACGTCTGTGTCAGCCTTTTTACCAACACCCCCATCCTCCTCCATTCCCTACCTGCAGCATACACGTCTGTGTCAGCCTTTTTACCAACTCCCCATCCCCTACCAGCGTACACGTCTGTGTCAGCCTTTTTACCAACTCCCCATCCCCTACCAGCATACACGTCTGTGTCAGCATTTTTACCAACTCCCCCCCCCCCATCCCCTACCAGCATACACGTCTGTGTCAGCCTTTTTACCAACTTCCCATCCCCTCCCCCCACTCCCTACCAGCATACACGTCTGTGTCAGCCTTTTTACCAACTCCCCCATCCCCTCCCCCACTCCCTACCAGCATACACGTCTGTGTCAGCCTTTTACCAACTCCCCATCCCCTCCCCCACTCCCTACCAGCATACACGTCTGTGTCAGCCTTTTTACCAACTCCCCATCCCCTCTCCCTACCAGCATACACGTCTGTGTCAGCCTTTTTACCAACTCCCCATCCCCTACCAGCATACACGTCTGTGTCAGCCTTTTTACCACCTCCCCCATCCCCCCCCACTCCCCTACCAGCATACACGTCTGTGTCAGCCTTTTTACCAACTCCCCCATCCCCTACCAGCATACACGTCTGTGTCAGCCTTTTACCAACTCCCTCCCATCCCCTACCAGCGTACACGTCTGTGTCAGCCTTTTTACCAAATCCCCCATCCCCTACCAGCATACACGTCTGTGTCAGCCTTTTACCAACTCCCCATCCCCTACCAGCATACACGTCTGTGTCAGCCTTTTTACCAACTCCCCCATCCCCTCCCCCACTCCCTACCAGCATACACGTCTGTGTCAGCCTTTCTACCAACTCCCCCATCCCTTCAGCCCCCACTCCCCCTACCAGCACACACGTCTGTGTCAGCCTTTTTCCCAACTCCCCCATCCCCCTCCCCCCATCCCCTACCAGCATACACGTCTGTGTCAGCCTTTTACCAACTCCCCCATCCCCTCCCCCACATCCCCTACCAGCATACACGTCTGTGTCAGCCTTTTTACCAACTCCCCACCCCCTCCCCCCCACTCCCTACCAGCACACACGTCTGTGTCAGCCTTTTTTACCAACTCCCCCACTCCCCCCACTCCCTACCAGCACACACGTCTGTGTCAGCCTTTTACCAACTCCCCCCCATACCAGCATACACGTCTGTGTCAGCCTTTTTACCAACTCCCCATCCCCCATCTCCCTACCAGCATACACGTCTGTGTCAGCCTTTTTTACCAAATCCCCTCCCCCACCCCTACCAGCATACACGTCTGTGTCAGCCTTTTTACCAACTCCCCCATCCCCTGTGTCCCCCAACTCCCATCCCTACCAGCATACACGTCTGTGTCAGCCTTTTTACCAACTCCCCCATCCCCTCCCCATCCCTACCAGCATACACGTCTGTGTCAGCCTTTTTACCAACTCCCCCATCCCTCCCCTCACTCCCCTACCAGCATACACGTCTGTGTCAGCCTTTTACCAACTCCCCCATCCCTTCCCCCACTCCCTACCAGCATACACGTCTGTGTCAGCCTTTTACCAACTCCCCCATCCCCTCCCCCACTCCCTACCAGCATACACGTCTGTGTCAGCCTTTTTTACCAACTCCCCCATCCCCTCCCCCCACTCCCTACCAGCATACACGTCTGTGTCAGCCTTTTTTACCAACTCCCCCATCCCCTCCCCCACTCCCTACCAGCATACACGTCTGTGTCAGCCTTTTTACCAACTCCCCCACCCCCTCCCCCACTCCCTACCAGCATACACGTCTGTGTCAGCCTTTTTACCAACTCCCCCATCCCCTCCCCCACTCCCTACCAGCATACACGTCTGTGTCAGCCTTTTTACCAACTCCCCCACCCCCTCCCCCCCACTCCCTACCAGCATACACGTCTGTGTCAGCCTTTTTACCAACTCCCCCACCCTCCTCCCCCCACTCCCTACCAGCACACACGTCTGTGTCAGCCTTTTACCAACTCCCCCACCCCCCCCCCACTCCCTACCAGCATACACGTCTGTGTCTGCCTTTTTACAACCAACTCCCCCCCCCCCCCTCCCCCACTCCCTACCAGCATACACGTCTGTGTCTAGCTTTTTCCAACTCTTTTTTTTTACCAACTCCCATCCCCCCCCCCCCACTCCCTACCAGTATACACGTCTGTGTCAGCTTTTTCCAAACTTCTTTTTACCAACTCCCCATCCCCTCCCCACTCCCTACCAGTATACACGTCTGTGTCAGTCTTTTTCCAAACTTACACGTTTTACCAACTCCCCCATCCCCTCCCCCCACTCCCTACTAGTATACACGTCTGTGTCAGCCTTTTTCAAACTTCTTTTACCAACTCCCCCATCCCCCCCCCCCCCACTCCCTACTAGTATACACGTCTGTGTCAGCCTTTTTTCAAACTTCTTTTTACCAACTCCCCCATCCCCTCCCCCCCACTCCCTACTAGTATACACGTCTGTGTCAGCCTTTTTCAAACTTCTTTTACCAACTCCCCCATCCCTCCCCCATCCCCCCCCACTCCCTACTAGTATACACGTCTGTGTCAGCCTTTTTCAAACTTCTTTTTACCAACTTTATCCCCCCACTCCCTACCAGTATACCTTTTTACCATCTTTTACCAACTCCCCATCCCCTCCCCCCCACTCCCTACTAGTATACACGTCTGTGTCAGTCTTTTTCAAACTTCTTTTTACCAACTCCCCCATCCCCTCCCCCCCCACTCCCTACTAGTATACACGTCTGTGTCAGCCTTTTCAAACTTCTTTTACCAACTCCCCCACCCCCCTCCCCCCCACTCCCTACCAGTATACACGTCTGTGTCAGCCTTTTTCAAACTTCTTTTTACCAACTCCCCCATCCCTCCCCCCCCACTCCCTACTAGTATACACGTCTGTGTCAGCCTTTTTCAAACTTCTTTTTACCAACTCCCCCATCTCCATCCCCCCCCACTCCCTACCAGTATACACGTCTGTGTCAGCCTTTTTCAAACTTCTTTTACCAACTCCCCATCCCCCTCTTTTACCCCCCCCCCCCCACTCCCTACTAGTATACACGTCTGTGTCAGTCTTTTCAAACTTCTTTTTACCAACTCCCCATCCCTCCCCCCCCACTCCCTACTAGTATACACGTCTGTGTCAGTCTTTTTCAAACTTCTTTTACCAACTCCCCCATCCCCCCCCCCCACTCCCTACCAGTATACACGTCTGTGTCAGCCTTTTTTCAAACTTCTTTTTACCAACTCCCCCATCCCCTCCCCCCCCCCCCCCCCCACTCCCTACCAGCATATACATCTGTGTCAGCCTTTTTCAAACTTCTTTTTGCCAACTCCCCCACCCCTCCCCACCCCCTACCAACACAATGAGCAAGCTTATAATAATATAACAGTAAAGTGAATGTACACAGCGTTTGCCCAGAAATATAATAACATTGTCCCTAACGATAGATAAAGCCATTTTGAGCAAAACAAATTTAAACTTGTCTGATGGAAAGAGAATATCGAATATTCCTATTGTTTTTAGCAAGCGTGGACCTTTGGTTTTTGGAGACAGAGCAATTTGTTTTGATGATAATGACAATTAACTGGATTGTGAATGAATCTGATGATAATGACTTTTTGTAAGACTGGATAATTAACAATTGTGAATCTGATGATAATGATGAGACAGTTTTTGAATCTGATGATAATGACTTTTTGTGTGACAATTGAACGATTGTGAATCTGATGATAATGACTTTTTGTGAGACAGGACAGTTAACAATAATTGTGAATCTGATGATAATGACTTTTTGTGAGACAGAGCAATTAACGATTGTGAATCTGATGATAATGGCTTTTTGTGAGACAGAGCAATTAACGATTGTGAATCTGATGATAATGACTTTTTGTGAGACAGAGCAATTAACGATTGTGAATCTGATGATAATGACGTTTTGTAAGACAGGACAATTAACAATTGTGAATCTGATGATAATGACTTTTTGTGAGACAGGACAATTAACAATTTGTGAATCTGATGATAATGACTTTTTGTGAGACAGGACAGTTAACAATTTCAAATCTGATGATAATGACTTTTTGTGAGACAGGACAGTTAACAATTTCAAATCTGATGATAATGACTTTTTGTGAGACAGGACAGACAATTTCAAATCTGATGATAATGATTGTGAGACAGGACAGTTAACAATTTCAAATCTGATGATAATGACTTTTTGTGAGACAGGACAATTATTTGATGATAATCGCTTGTTGTGAGAGAGGACAATTAACGATTGAGAATCTGATGATAATGACTTTTTGTAAAACAGGATAATTAACGATTGAGAATCTGATGATAATAATATTTTGTAAAACAGGACAATTAACGATTGAGAATCTGATGATAATAATATTTTGTAAAACAGGACAACAGAACAATTAACAATTAAGCATGTTTGTAAACAAATTTGATATAGACAATTGTAACCACTACCATTGTACTTGGCATGCCTAAATCAGCTGAAAAAGATATTAAAATTCTTTTTTAATCATATGGTTGCCATGGGAACGCCGCCATATTGGATTTTCAATGCGAAAATAACAACTTCATTTCAAAAAGGATTTTTTAGTTATAAACATTATGAAACATCATACAATCGCGAGGCTATCAAATACTTCATGTCGACCGTATCTCAACTGCTCCAGATCCCTTATACTTATGTCGGGATGGCATTTTTTAACAGATGCACGGAATGTTTCCCGTAATATTTGGCGGATCTTAGGTAATATTGACAATAATTAATCAAAAGTAGATTTCTTCAGATAGCGTACTTTGTAGTAATTAAAATAACTACCAACTTGATATACTTTAGACAAAATTTCCGGCTTTTATAGTACAGCCGATGTGTTGAAGGTTAGGCTGCTATCATTTCTAAAAAAAATCGTATAAAATGAAAGAATCGATACTGAGCCTTTATTATGGTATGAATGTCAAGGGAATGAACTGCCCCATCAGTAGTGTAATAAAAGAGTTTTGTCCCATTGTGTTAAAACTGACTTCTCATATAAAAATACTAACTTGACGGATAAATGTAATGACCTACGTGTACTTTACAATCAATAACATATTAAATAATTATACCGGTGTTGCTGTGCCATGAATTTGTAAATAGACAGATGGACACAACGATAAAGATAATTCGATCCACAGATAAACAGGTCGATTAACATATATATAAATAATTAAGCAGACATATACTCTAGATAGACAGATAGATAGATAGATAGACAGATAGATAGATAGACAGATAGATATATTGATAGATAGATAGATAGATAGATAGATAGATAGATAAATAGATAGATAAATAAATACAATGATAGATAGATATATAGATAGATAGATATATAGATAGATAGATAGATATATAGATAGGTAGATAGATAGATAAATACATAGATACATAGATAGAAAGACAGAGATATAGATTGATTGATTGTAGATCGATAAATGGACTAACAGGCAGACTGACAGACAGATTGATAGAAAAATATATAGATTAATAGATAGATATGGATGGATATATATATATATATATATATATATATATATATATATATATATATATATATATATATATATATATATAGACAGACAGATAGATAAATAAATAGATAGATATATAAATAGATGTATTGTTAGATAGATAGAAAGATAGTATATTCACTTTCTAAATGGCTACATAGGTAATAAGAGCATGGCTAAATCTTTTTTCCCCCTGTAAATCTCCACAACTTAAATCGTCTCTGGGACTAAATCCATGAAATACATTCTATATCTCTTACTCTCTATTCCGATGTTGTCTAAATCCAAACGTGAAAAATAACACACTGAGGCTAAAAACTGAAACGAGAGCGATTCATGTTCTTCGGATGTTTAGGCTAGATGGCATGTTCAACGAGTAAACAGAAATAGGTCTATATCTAGGTACACGATATAGATCTAGAAAAGCTACATGATGTAAAGGTTTGTCTTGGTTATTGGTACAATCGTCAATTTGTAGAATCACTCCCGCCTTGAAATGGGTGTCGTTGTTTCAAGCAAAACCATTAGGCTTAGAATCTAGATCAAGAGTAAAGATCTAAATCTACATCTAGATTCTAGTGCCATCATCTGTGTGCCAGACGATAAAATCAGATGCAAACTAAACACATACCCTTTATATCATATCACATCTTTTCAGAGGCTATATTATAGGTCAATTGACCTTTAAATGCCCGATACATCTCAAAATAATTATTGAACAATATAGTAATCAATAAAAACAATGCACATTCATTCATCATACAAATATTTTAAATTATAGACCTCCATATCAATGGCATTTTTAAAAGAATTAATACTGTTTGCATTTTTTTAAAACAATAAATTATTCCATAATTTCACTGTTTGTATAATGAAAAAAGTAGAACTTCCTGTAATGTAAATCTTAAATCTATCTCCCGGAGTAAATTACATGATAATAGTTGAAAAATGATTTATAAATCAATATTATCTATGATTATTATGAACAAGTTAATACAATTGGATAAGATCCCCCTCCCCCCCTCCACCCCTACCCCTTTTTTCTTCTGTATTTTAGTGAGGGGAATCGAAGAAATTTTAATCTTACATCATATGAAATATCACCATGTTCCAAATGACAACACTTACAGATTCGTAGGAAGAAATGCGAGAGAGGAAATAATCTAAATGTGTTACATAGTAATACACACACACAGCCTTCGACCTGCTCTGTCCTGTGTGTCGTCATGGTCTACTGAACTCGACTGCATTGTTTATATCAAACACGTTGAATCGTTGTTCCTGTTTTCAAGCAAAGGACGAAAACTTTATTCATTTTAAAACAGCATAGGTGACCAGTAGGGATTCACAGAAGGCCCTCTTATACTATGATGTAAGCAGCGACTGTGATTTGATTTGATTTGATTTGATTTGATTTGATTTACCCTCATCGACAACTAAGGTGATCTCGGGGTTTTTGGTAGAGTTTTAAATTTTGTCCCGACTGCCCTGTAAACACCCAAGTTAGCTCGGTTGGTAGCACACTTTCTTTTCATGGCGAGGCGATGGGTGCCGACGCAGAGGTCTCGGGTTCGATCCCCATGGTGGCCAGGATTTTTTTCTGTCTATTCCTTGTATTTATCTCGTCTCTGTTCCGAATGGACTTTCATATTATCTTGTGTCATTACCTTTAGTAGTAGTAGTAGTAGTAGTAGTAGTAGTAGTAGTAGTAGTAGTAGTAGTAGTAGTAGTAGTAGTAGTAGTAGTAGTAGTAGTAGTAGTAGTAGTAGTAATAATAGCAGGGGCGTGTTATGCTTGGTCTTTTTATGTCAGGAACCATCTGTAAAATATTGCAATACACAAAGAAGGTACTAGATCTATTATGATTTATTTGCAATACACCCATCACTTACTTTACCCAATACACACACACACACACACAAACACACCAGTTTCACACTACCCTTCTCTGCAGGGCGTTCCGCTACTATGGTGGTGGTTCGTCGCTGGTGACATCCCGCACAGCCGGTGGTAATGTGTACCTACCTCTCACTTCCTGTGGTGCCCTTTGGCAATACGAACCAATACAACTTAGTTAACTCTATAAAGATCTTATCGGAATAGCGTCAAAGGTCGTGGTATTATATTCTTTGCATGTAAAACGAAAAATCAAATTTTGGAGCCAGGCACCAATTTAGTTCCATCCTCGAACTGAGGTGGCGCACGCGCGCCCGCTGACGGACGAATTCTATTTATATCGAGATCCTAACCATCTAGACTTAGCTCTACGTGCTGTGATGCTGATACACATTAATGTATGTTGCACGCTCGCTCTCACTGTCCTCTGTCTCTCTGTCTCTTCCCCCCCCCCATCTCTCTCTCTCTCTCTCTCTCTCTCTCTCTCTCTCTCTCTCTCTCTCTCTCTCTCTCTCTCTCTCTCTCTATCTCTCTCTGGTTTATACCCCCTTCGCTCGCTGTCTCTTTCTTTTACCCTCTCCCTCCCTGGCTCTTTTTCTCTTTCTCCCAGTACATGTACTGCATTGTGTTTAATGATTTATATCAGTTGTCTGAAAGTATCATATTATGACAG
>JAXRKP010002011.1:27500-47500 GCA_037039925.1 Doris montereyensis
ACAGTTCGTAGAATGAAAGAATATTGAATAATTGATGAAGAACACCACTAAATAGAAGTCTTATAATGATCACTTCGGTAAATGTAACAGCAAAATATTCAACAGATAATTTATTATCAATATTATCGATCCATGAATTAATTTATATAATAGAATCAGATCATCTCTCTTTCTTCTGTAGCTTATTTCAAAGACGGAAGTTTCAAAAATGTCAGTCTTGTCTTCATAAGACATTCCCTCTAAGATTGGCAACAAATTAGTTGCAAGTCTTTGAACATTTTCTGTAATAATTGATTACCCTTTAAATAAAGAGCTCTACATAAAATTGACATATTCCAGAACTGGGACATACGAACATCCATATAATCAAAACTTCTAAACATAATGCCAATAAATTTTGTAGCTTTTAATGGCATTGTGAAATGTCAAGGCTAAGGTAACGATCAAATACCACTTCAACGTCTTTCTCTATTTCTGTAACAGATAAAAATTCAGGCTTGAACTTATCCACATCATATGTATGAATAGGATTACATTTGCTAAAATGTAAAACTTTACATTTGATTTAGATAGAATAATAATAAAAATAATAATAATAATAATAATATAATAATGATATAAATAATGATAATAATAATAATAATAATAATAATAGTGATGATGATGATGATGACTACTATTGATGATGATGATAATAATAATAATAATAGTAATAATAGTAACATAATAATAATAATTTTAATAATATAATGATAACAAAAAACAATAATAATAATAATGATATTAATAATAATAATAATAATATGATGATGATGATGATAAAGATAAAAAATTTGACAAAAGGTAGAAGAAGAATAATGATAACAATAATAAAAATAAATAATAATAATAAATAATGAAAAAAAGAAGAAGAAGAAGAAGAAAGAAGAAGAAAAGAAGAAGAAGAAGAAGAAGAAGAAGAAGAAGAAGAAGAAGAAGAAGAAGAAGAAGAAGAAGAAGAAGAAGAAGAAGAAGAAGAAGAAGAAGAAGAAGAAGAAGAAGAAGAAGAAGAAGAAGAAGAAGAAGAAGAAGAAGAAGAAGAAGAAGAAGAAGAAGAAGAAGAAGAAGAAGAAGAAGAAGAAGAAGAAGAAGAAGAAGAAGAAGAAGAAGAAGAAGAAGAAGAAGAAGAAGAAGAAGAAGAAGAAGAAGAAGAAGAAGAAGAAGAAGAAGAAGAAGAAAAAAGAAGAAGAAGAAGAAGAAGAAGAAGAAGAAGAAGAAGAAGAAGAAGAAGAAGAAGAAGAAGAAGAAGAAGAAGAAGAAGAAGAAAACAAGAAAAAGAAAACAACAACAACAACAACAACAACAACAAGGAGAAAGAGAAGAATGAGAAGATGAAAATGAAGAATATAGTACTGAAAATTAATAGTATTAGAAATAACAATAAAATACTAAATATGTCTAACCATAATGATGATAATAATAATAATAATAATAATAATAATAATAATAATAATAATAATAATAATAATAATAATAATAATAGTAATGATGATAATAATAATAATATAAATAATAAAAACAACAAAAAGAATATAATAATCATATGAAGAGGACTGATGTTATATTAATAATGATAACAGTCTGCATGTCATTTTTTGTACATAATACATACACACTCATGTAATGGACACATATGTACAGGTACACATACACACACACACATAACAAACATGTGCACACATACAAATACATACAATCACATGTGTATATATTATTATATTATTAGGAACACATGTATGGTACAATTGTCTTATACATTAATAAATAATACAAACAAATACATTATTATACACCATAAGTAAAAACATGCAATAGTTTTATCACGGCTCATGCAGCTGTTTTACAAATATCTCATATAATTCTTTGGATTAATGTTACCGACAGATATCGTGTCTATGTTTTTGGACATGGCTCGTAAACAACAAATGCCGTCTTTCAGATTAACAATTTGATTTTGTCCTGATTGAAGAAGCACTGTTGCTGTGTCTGCATGCTTCAAAATTTGAGATAAATTTTTTCTAAGGACTCGTTCATCAAGCCTCCAGGCAATGAATTGGAGTCGATCAGCTAGACACGCGGAATTGTGCAAGATGTGGTTAATCTCACTACGAACTTTTCGTTTATTCATACTGACAAAAGATAAAACAACATAATATGATTCTAAAAGAGTGTAAACTTCTTGGACAAAGTGAGCGCAAGTGTTGATAAGAGTAATGGCTTTTTGCTTTGCTGAATCAGCATCTGTTTGCTGTACAGAAACAGAAAATGAAAATCTGGATATTGTCCTCTTAAAAAGCTGACTGCGCTGGTTGTGATAGTGAATAAAACTTGTTGATAAATCTTTCCCCTTCTTATTCATCTGCAAAAATTCTGGAAAGAACCTAAAGGGCAAATTATGAGCCAATTTGTTTTCAAGATGATAAGTGACAAAATTGTTCGTTTGAGGTCTGCAAGCATAAACTGAGTGGTCTACAGTTCTCAGACAATTCCAGCAAAAAGTTAAACCAGCACATTCGACAAACCATGGATGGGCAACCGTCATTTTCTCTATAGGGTAACGACATTTGGGACAAGGTTTCAGTTGTATGGCAAAATCAATTTTAGATGCTGGGACATCCAGATTGTTACCGGTCTTGGCAAGAAGTTTACGAAATGCTGCCATCTGTTGACAAGAAGCCGGCCAATGGGGTTCGGTTTGGCAACTGAAACACCATTGACTTCCACATTCGCATAAGACTAAAGTTCCAAACTGATTGATTTTGGTAGAAAGCTCTTTAACAACGGCCACTTTATCACAACGAGTATTGGGACACCATTTACATCCTAGATTCCTTTCAATATCCTTGTGTTGAATTCGTTGATACCACTTGTTGACCATGTGCCCTGGTGCTAGAGACCTTAACACTGCATTGTTTACCTCCTGCTTGCAGCCAACAGCCATGCAACGAATTGGATCTCCCGTGCCCAGACCAATGTACACATGAGAACTCCAACAATGAGCACAAAAGACATGACCACAGGGAGTTAACGCTAAAGCTTGAGAGTCACCAGCTTTAGAAAAGTCACATGGAAAGAAGCAAATGTCACACACGGTGGGTGATGATCTGTCAGCTGTGTCACCAGCTTGAACAGATGAACATTTGGGGTCATCAGCTGGCATGACCTTTGCATTGTCTCTTGGAGGTTCAGTCGATGGACACAATGATGTATTGAGTGAGGTTAGAGCTTCTTTCACAGACACTGTTTCAGCAAAATCATGGACCAAATGCTTGAGACTCAGCCACGGTGACTGTTCGACTTGTGAACAAGAAATGGAGGGATTTGGCTTTACGTTGATCTGATTCTGGTTTTGAATAGTCCAAACTGACAGATTCTTGAAACATTTCAACAAGGTGTTGCAATGTCATCTGAGTGCAAAGTTTTGTTTCCATGATGCTTAAAAAATTTTCCTCCACCCACATGTCCTCATCACAAATGTTCCCATTCCCGATTTGAACTTGCCATGCCCAGCTTTCTTCCTGTGATACTTCAAAGACTCTTCCAGTCAGAAAGCAGGAGTGTCTATACATTTCTTTCTCTGAATTTATTGTCACTATGAATGTATGGGGGTAGCAATTTCCAAATGAGATATCACAGTCCCCGACTGGATATTTTTCGTTAATATGTAAGTCCCTTTCGAATGGAATTTCAGACACTTGTTCCTCAATGCAGATGGCAAAATTAATTGGATTTGTATAAATCTAGAAAAGAAGTCCATAATATCTGAAGATAGATCAAGGTGCAAATTATAACCCTTTTGGTTATCCACAATAGGGTCCTCTTGCTCTTGTTTTTCAGTGAGGCTTTCATCAGACAGGTCACTTGAGCTGCTTTGAAATCCTGAGTCAATATCATTACAATAAGGCTCTTTGGTCTCATTAAGGAAAACACAAGAGCCCTTTGGGTGTTTTACAACCTTAATAGAGGAAGCTGAATTGACTGGTGTCATATTCAATTTCCTTGTTTCAGAAACACATTTTTCAACTCTTTCTGTCCCAGGTGGCATTATGTAATCACCTAGACATATTTTATTCCTCAGCAAGGAACAAGAGGTGCTATCTGCTACATATGAGAGTTCAGTCTCTCTGGCAAAGTCTTCCAAACTAAGATGACATTTGAGGTCACTTTCATCTTGAAGGTTTTCATTCTCCTCCTCCGATGCATCGTGTAAAGCCTCCAATTCATCCAATTTCAACATATCATAATTATAGCCCTTGAGACAAGACCTGAGTCCGTTAACAAAGCCTTTGTTCTTCCAGCATGATTTGACTGAACACGCATGTGTTGGTTTTATTGTTTTTCTGTCCGATCTATTTACTCTATGTACAAGCCTTGCATCAATACCATGGGGTTCTTGGATGTCAATATAGATTTTCCTGAGGGGAGCAGTTGGGGGAGGTTCATCTTCACGTGAAGGTGAAAGTCTATATTGGCGTTGAACTCTCGCCCATGCCGAGTTTGTTGTTTCTTCCTCCTTTCAAGTTTTCTTTTCTTTTTAGTGTCCAAATGATTATCGTTTTTTTTTGTTGATGTCCACGACAAATGAAATATGTTACCTCGGGAGGTATTTTGAAGCAGATATTTGTAAATCTTCACGTTGACTTCTACGGTTTCAGCAATGGGTTCCAAAACATTGGAAATGATCATTTCCTTGACGTTGTCTACTAGGAGGTACATCCTTTCTCTTTAGATTTTGTGTAAATAAATCGATTGAATAAAACTTGTTCCTTTGGATTACCCGTACTATCATAAAATGATGAAAGATCTGGACCTTGCCAATCTAAAAGTTGTAAATCTCATCTAATGCTTCTTGGAATTTAGACCTGTCTTCCACTGACAGAATGTAATGCCCATCCAGAGAGATAGTAATTGTTCCAGGTTGTATAGAGGTGTTCTTTACCTTGGCACATCCTCCCATAATTCTCTGAGTTGCCCCTGAATTGAGGCAAGAATTTGATTTTTTCAGTACCATCTTTCTGGAAGATAAAAAAAATGTAACATAAGAAATGTATTTTTATTGATGTTGAGGGACAGGTTTAATAATTGCAAAATTCTTAAGATTTCTTAATATTAATATATATATAGGCTACATTTATATGAATTTTTCAGGTGACACAAAATGGCTTATTTGCTCAATTTGAAAGGTTGTTTTTTTTTCTTTCAGTATTCAGATTCAATCATTGATCATGGTGAAGCAAACAACAAAAACCAACACCTTCGGAAAGAAAAAGAGGAGACAACAGCAGCTTCTTGCTGTTCGACTAAGTCGTTCTTCTATGAACAGATCTAGCGAAGGGTCTCAACTTGAAATTTCGCCTCCACCACCCATAGCCGGTCCATCATCTTCTCAGCCAGACTCTCCACCACTACTTGTATCATCGCTGTCAACTTCGGGCACACGATCAATGCTCACACAACCAATCGAGCATGATGTTGTGTGCTCTGCATCAAAAGAAAGTTAGCATACAACTCTGAAATGTGTGTAGACGATGAAAAAAGCACCAGGCTACCTTCGACAATCACTGAACTGGAGATGTTGAAACCTCTGTTCTCTGGTCTTCTTCGTCTAAATCCCAAGTGTCGCAAACCTTCTCTTTCCCTTGAGAACAACAAGAGTAAGAACAGTGGCCTCGCGATGTCACTAGTCATTCGGTGCAGTAATTGTGGAAATGAGCCAGCGTCTACAATGACGTCTCCTAAGTGTGTTGGTGCACAGTCCATATTCGATGTCAATCGAAGAGCTGTCGCTGCTGCATCTGCTACTGGAATGGGCTATGCTGGACTGTGCAACTTTTCAGAGATAATGAACATTCCAGCACTCCACCACATGACCTTTGCAGCCCACACTAAGACAATTAGTGACAAAACTGAGGGATTTTCAAGGGATGTGCTCGAGATGGCTGTGAAGACAGTGAAGGAGGCTTTACCCTGAGCAGATGTCGGATGTTAAAAATATCCACGTCTCATTCGACGGCAGTTGGCACAAGCGGGGTTACACCTCAAAATCAGGCATCGGGCTTGCCATCGAGAGAAAAACTGGCCTCATCGTCGACTACGAGGTGCTAACCAGCTACTGCCCTTTTGTGCGCCACTACAGGGAAAAGGCTCGAGCAGGAGAATATCCTTAGATATGAGCGATGGTTCGCAAAACACAAAGCAGCGAGGGACCAAGTGGAGGCATGGAGAAAGAAGCGGCACTCAGAATCTGGAGCAGGTCAGTTCTGAAAAACTAGCTGCGTTATGTCTCCATGATTAGCCATGGCGACGCCAAGACCATTTCTGAGCTGCACACCCTGGATCCCTACCCTGGAATAAAGGTCCAGAAACACGAATGTGTCAACCACGTCGGCAAACGGCTAGGGACGGCACTTCGCAACCTGGTCGCTGAGAAGTCAAAGGCAAAGCCCAAGGTCACTCTTGGAGGGAAAGGTCGCGGTAAACTCCGCCTGAAGTCATCACCACCCTCCAAAAGTATTACACAAAGGCTATTCGTAGCAATACCTGCCATGAAAAAAAGCAATTGCTGCTATGGTTGACCACGGCTCCTCAACCGACGCTGACCCCAATCATGACAACTGTCCCAACGGAGGGGACTCCTGGTGTTTTTGGCAAAAAGCCAACGCAAGGGGCCTACCACCAGGTAGCCATGAGGAAAATGTGGGGACTCCGCTTGCAAGCTCATCGTTGACAACGACTGACCGACCTTCGAGCGAATGTCGACCGATAACCTATTAGATCACTGCATCCTGCAGACCACGCAAAATGCGAACGAAAGTGCCCACGCGGTGATATGGGCTCGCTGCCCCAAGCATCAGTTCGTTAAACGCAATCGTCTGTCCATTGCTGTGTCTGTTGGCGTTGCAGAGTTCAACTTTGGAGCAACTGCCTCTCGGAAGTTTCTGGATACCCTCAATTTACCGGTTGGGGAGGAGACGAAGCGCTATGGCAAGAAGCGTGACCACACGAGGACCCTCAAAGCCGAGGCAGCAGCTACAGAGAAGGCGAAGAAATATCGCCAGATCAAGGCAGATGCCAAGCAGAGGAGGAGCAGAAACTTATGGACACCCATGGTAAACTTTATGTCTCTGGTGGCGGAGACTAGAGGTAGGCCTACTGTCGTCCAGTTTGTGTATATATTTTCTTAGGGGGTGGGTAGCAATATGTGGCTGCATTTTTGTCAAATTGCAATTAGATTGTTATCCTTTTATGGAGAAGGCTCACAATGTTGTAAAGTTTCACAATATATGTCAATGCTTGAAAAATTTATTTTGACTCACTTTTGGGTATGTGAAATTTGTTTTTACGTTTTTCTCAAAATGCCCTTTTTGACGAACTTGTCCCACTATTTTGAGTAGATCTCTAAAAGTGACTGTCAGCATTGGCTGTAATTTTGACACAATGTTCTGTAGAAGTATATCTATCACCTTACAAAGAGATTTTTAGAATACTTTTTATAATTTTTGAGTTTGAACAAATTTTGTGTCTAATTGCCCTGAAATATCAGAGATCTGAATATAGCCGAATAGAGTCAACTTCGAGGCTGGATATCTCAAAAACCAATAAAGATAATTGAAATCTGCTTTTGTAAGGTGTTAGAGAATGCCCACAGGACTACCTATGATAAATATTAGGTCTGAAACTTCAATGGTTTTTGAGATCTACTCAAAATAAAATAACATGTAAATCGCTGACTCAGCGTAGTAATAGTGGTACCAGTTTTCACTTTCATCCAATGGGCGATACAGTCGAACTTCTCTAATCGGGAACCCAGGGAATTGGGAAACACCGCCAAATGGGAAGAAAATCAAGGCAATGGATTTCTTCCTCTACATTTTACCTATCTAAACGGGAAAGGTCCCCGGTTAATCAGGATGATTTTTTACGGCCATGTATTGATTTTTATCACCATTTCTCTATAATTATCTATTCCAACACTTACTTGTTATAAATCCAAATTTCGTTTCCATGTTGCCAAAACATAAATTACTACATCTGTATTAGTGCTACATGTGTTATACATTACATGATATGTACAGGATGTCACAAGTGCAAGTTCATGACGACCATAAGCCACACACACCGAACATCCATTACAAAGGTGTGAGATCAGACATCAAGACAGACTTTGCTTGTCCCCCTAACAATAAAGTATGATGTTGACATGAGGCGGTGCGTAAAAAGCAGACTTATGCACTGTCATAATCTTTTATTGCCAGCTTAACCTGTCAATTACACGGATGGACATGCGAGGAGATTGAACAATCCAACATGAATTCTTGATTATGTATCTGATTGATTGTGAGTGACACCACTCATGAATGCTATCTTTGTTTTGATGAACTAGTCATTTCCTAGTGTAACTGGGATCATGCTGAGGGCCATTCTTCACCATCATCATTAATGACTAACAGTGGCAGGGTACCGGGTCTAATCGTCATTAACGGGAAACCGAATGAGTGACGAGCTCCTTTCATCATTAATGACGAATAGTGACGATGTCCGTCCATCATCAATGACTGGTAGCCTAGTGGTGAGGTCCATCCGTCATTAATAACGGATCTTCTTCTTTGCCTCTCAGCTCCCTGTTGAGCACAGGTCATTCCTATTCTGCGTCAACGTCTGCAATTCTCCCCAGGTTTTCCTCTGTCTCGATCC
This sequence comes from Doris montereyensis, assembly GCA_037039925.1. Taxonomy (NCBI): domain Eukaryota; kingdom Metazoa; phylum Mollusca; class Gastropoda; order Nudibranchia; family Dorididae; genus Doris; species Doris montereyensis. Next base: position 36,234 of record JAXRKP010002011.1, read on the forward strand.
CTCTCCTCCAGGTTATTCTTGGTCGCCCTCTACACCTCTAGATCTAGATCTGTTCTCTTGTGGATACCATGTCAAGCTTTGTCTGGCTAAGTTAGATCGAAATGACAAGTAGTGCTGGCCAATTCTTATATAGGACTATTACTTAGTATTACTATTCCCATATTATAGTAATAGTATAGATCTAGATCAACATCTATATATTTAATACTATGATGGCTATGGTAATATGATATCATCTAGATTTCTAGATGAAATCCTGATCTAATACTAATACAATAATAATGTAAATCATTTTGGTGAAAAGGGTAAACTAGTGTTATCTCTATGTTAATTGCATTTCTGGAATAGATCTGGATCTAGACCTACCTTGTTTTCAGCCGTCAACAACAACTGTTGAACTCAGACTGTGCTTGGAGCTCCAGTGCCGAAGTTGATGTTCTCCCTTAGCTCAGAGTTGGAGTTAGAATCTAGAATTTCTACTTCTAGATATCTAGACTGTAGATTCTAGATCTAATCTAGAGCTAAATTTCTGGCTAGATGAAAAAGCTAAGGCCTCCTTCTTCGTTTCTCACTACTGGCCAGCTGGAAAGAGCACTATTCATTTTTATAGATTGTGTTCATAAGGTCTCTCTAAGATTGCCATATCGTGGTGCAATTTTACATTGTTTATGTTGTGTTACTATTTATAGTAAGTTATGAGGATTCTAATCTTGGCCTTGGGAGATTCCCGTAACGGTTCAGTACATAATTAAAGGATAAAGAGCCCATTTTATGCTTTGGTTTTACTTCCAAATCATGTTATTATTATTGAAGAAGAGAAGATGGATGACAACCGAGCCTATGTCGACTTTCAATCATACATACGTTATAATTACTGTCGAAATCCCTGTAGATCTTGATCCTGTCTTGGTTACACATTTAACTAAGATCTCTAGCTTCATATCGAGATGAGAATGATTTGAAAGAAAGATAGTACATAAAGATCTCAATATATCTTTGCCAACAGTAAATCCAGATTTTTAAAATAATTTGATCTGATTTTACCCATATCCACGACTAAAGTAATCTCGGCCCTTGAGGTGATTTTTAATAACGCCCTGACTGCCATGTAAACAGCCTCGGGATTTTTACCGGGACAGCATTGTGATCTGTATACATGACATTTTATGAGAATAGTCTTTTATCGTCCGTCTCAGATGAGACCGCTGAAAAGAAGTTTCTAAAACCAGCTTTGGGTGAAGCTGTTGTTTTTATGGGCCCGTTTCATAAACAGCTTAAGTGATTTCACACGTGCTGCCCGAAGTTCGTATTTTATGCATATGGTGTTGTTAGTTTGAGACTCGTGCATACTTTCTTTATTAATGGAATATTTACGATATGAACTCGATTTTTTAAAATGCACAACCGGTTAAGGTAGCCTAGCAACGATTGACCTTTTTGTTCTTTTCTTCTTCTTTTACTTTTTTTTGTATAAAGAGGACTTGAAAGTGTAGAAGAACGGATACACAAAGTTATAATGACGTAGAATTAGTACTCCCCCACACGGTCTACTCCGTGGTTTGTTGTAGGGGCTTGCGTGCCTCTATGACCCTTAGGCTATGCCAGCGGGGATTAAAAGCTCCTGGTAGGGCCACCCAAGCTGGACAGGCCGAAGGGTAGAGGCTAGACTAATGTAGACCAACACGTCCGGAGACTAAATGGGTTTGCGTCGGGCTAACAACCCTTCCTTAAAAAAAAACAAAACTATTGTTACAGAAACATCGTTGACGCTAAACCAGAACATTGGCTTTAGTAAGGAAGGATCTCCTTCCCGGAGGCTCATGACGTCGTGCAGTGAAAGCCGACAGGAAGCTGTGAGACTGACCCCCCCCCCCCTCCTCCCTTTCTAACCCCGGGGAAAACAACAAAAAATAGCCACTTGGAACATCAGAACAATATATGAAGCGGGAAGATCCATCCAGATAGCAAGAGATGTGAAGACCTACTATGTAGGAGTCCTACTCCTAGCACTGAGTGAGACAGGGTGGCTACATACAGGACAACTGAGACTATCATCAGGAGAGTTGCTGATATTTTTCTGGACACAGAAGATGGAGCCCACCACACTGTGGGCGTGGCCCTGATGTTGGCATCAGGCAGCCAGTACTGATCGATTGGGAAACTGTCATCTTCCGCATCATTACAGCTAAATTTACCACCAAAAAGAAGAACATAAAAATGAACATCATCCAATGCTACGCTTCCCACATATGATGCAGAAGAAGAAAAGAAAGATGATTTCTACTAAAAACTACAAACTGTGCTGGACAGGAGAGGAATTAAAGATATCACCATACTTATGGGACACTTCAACGCGAAGATAGGTTCCGACAACACAGGCTAAGAAGACATCATGGGGACATATGGACTTGGACGGATGAATGAGAGTGGACAACGCTTTGTAGACGTATGTGAACCAAATGGTGATGGGAGGCAGCATTTTCCCCCGCAGGCGCATTCATAATTCATAAGCTGAACACAAGAGAAGAAAAAAAGCCACACTAAATGTTAGCCGAACAAGATCAGGCAAAACATAAGCACAGGAAGTTTACACCAAAGGCGGACAGTAAAGTGAAGGAAAACGTTAAAAAAGACAAGGGACACTTCATCGACAGACTTGTTAAACAAGCAGAAGATGCGGCAAGACACGGGAACATCAGAGAGCTGTACAGCGCACACAAAAAACTAATAGGAAAAATCCAACAGACCGACAAGCCAGTGAAAGACAAACATGGAAATACTCTCACAACAACAGAAGAACAGCTGAAAAGTGGGACAGAAAAATTTAACAGAACTACTGAATCGCCCTGCTCCGGAGCAAACACCGGATATACCATCAGCTGAGGCAGAACTACCAATCAACTGCGAGAGATCATCGAAAGCAGAGACACGAAAAGCCATCCTGACGTTAAAAAGCGGAGAGGCAGCAGATCCTGATGAGATATCAGCAGAAGCCATTAAAGCAGATATGGGAACAACTTACTACACAACCTCTTGGGCAAAATGTGGAATGAAGAGGAGATACCAGCTGAGTGGAGGGGAGGTATCATGGTCAATTTGCCGAAGAAAGGACATTTTTACGAAATGCAGCAATTATAGGGGCATTATGCTCCTGTCAGTGCCAGGGCAGGTTCTCGTCGTATTGGAGAGGATGAAGGAGGCAGTTGGCCCGAAGCTCAGAGACCAGCAGACAGTTTTTCGGCAAAACAGATCCTATGTCGACCAGATTGCCAGTTTTAGTGTAATCATCGATCAGTCCTTGGAATGGAGCTCCCTCTTCACATCAACTTCATTGACTACGAAAATGCATTCGACAGTGTAGATAGAGACACACTCTGGAAACTACTCAGACATTATGGAATTCCAGAAAAGATTGTGTCCCTCTTCCGGTGCGATTATCAAGATGTGAGCTACAGGGTTGTCCATACAGGCCATTTGTCAGACAGTTTTGAAGTGAGGACTGGAGTACGTCAGGGATGTCTGCTGTCACCATTCCTCTTCCTCCTAATAATTACTGGATCATGGAAGACCACAACTAAAGGCGCACCAATGGGATACAGTGGACATTCAAGACACAGCTGGACGACCTTGACTTTGTTAATGACCTAGCACTGCTCTCCCACAATCGCATACAGATGCAGGACAAGACCACCCACCTTGAGACAACATCAGCATTAACAGGGATGAAGATCAATAAGAAGAAGACAGAGCCGATGAAGATAAACACCACTGTCAGTACTCCAGTCCCAATAGGTGGATAACCTATCAGAGAAATAATAATATACTCATAGCGCTGCACAAGCAGGGGGGCACGGACAGGGATGTCACAGCCAGGAAAGGCAAGGCCCGAGCAGCATTTATCATGCTCAAGAACATCTGGGCCTCAAGAGAGATACGTATATGGAAACAAAGATACGTATCTTCAATTCAAATGTGACATCAGGTCTGCTCTATGGCTGTGAGACATGGAGAAATGTCGGGACAACAAAACGGAAAATCCAGACATTTATCAACACCTGTCTGAGGCGCATTTTTAAAATCAGGTGGCCTGAAAAAGATAACGTATGAGGACTTTTGGCAGCAAGCAGGACAGGAATCAGTGGCCATACAGATCCTGCGGAGAAAGTGGGGTTGGATTGGACACACCCTCAGGAAACCAACATCCAGCACCACACGCCAGTCCCTGACCTGAAACCCACAGGGGAAAAGGAAGAGAGGCCGACCTCGCAGCACCTGGAGGCGAGACACTGAAGACCAGATAAGGATGCAGGGAACCAACTGGACAGTAATTCAACAAACAGCCCAAAACAAAGAGCGAAGGCGGGGTCTTGTCAATGGCCTATGCTCATCCCAGAGCTACGGGCCTAAGTAAGTAAGTAAGATTTATTATATCTTAGCTAATTACGTAGATAACTACATCGACGATTCCTTTTTTTTTAACAAAGATTTTTTTGACGGAATGGATCCCATGGGTTACAGTACAGATTGCTAAAGACAAATACACAGAGAGATACTGATATACACACACACACATACACATACACACACGCAGAGTGTGTGTGTGTGTGTGTGTGTGTGAGTGTGTGAGAGAGAGAGAGAGAGAGAGAGAGAGAGAGAGAGAGAGAGAGAGAGAGAGAGAGAGAGAGAGAGAGAGAGAGAGAGAGAGAGCTAAGAGAGTCCGTCTGTGTGTTATTCTAAAGTCTCTATGAGTCTGTCTGCCATTCTATGTAGTCTCCTGTCTCTCTCTCTCTGTGCCTCTCTCTCTCTCTCTCTCTGTCTTTCTCTGTCTCTCTCTCTCTCTCTCTCTCTCTCTCTCTCTCTCTCTCTCTCTCTCTCTCTCTCTCTCTCCTCTCCTCTCTCTCTCTCTCTCTCTCTCTCTCTCTCTCTCTCTCTCTCTCTCTCTCTCTCTCTCTCTCTCTCTCTCTCTCTCTCTCTCTCTCTCCTCTATCTCTCTCTCTCTCTCTCTCTCTCTCTCTCTCTCTCTCTCTCTCTCTCTCTCTCTCTCTCTCTCTCTCTCTCTCTCTCTCTCTCTCTCTCTCTCTCTCTCTCTGACCATGTACCCTCAATTTCCTCTCTGGACATTCAGTTTGAGTCGTACCTTTCTATCTATCTATCTATCTAGTCAAGGTCTTTTAGAATTGACGTGAAGTTCCAGACAGATAAACAGATGGTCAGACAGTATTATATTTTATTGAACAATATAGACTCCGGGCAGTGGGCAGGTAAGCACCTATAGTAGATGACCCCCCTCCACGTGTCTGTGTGTGTGTGTGTGTTCAAGGAGCCACATAATAAGACCTGACCATGTACCCTCCAATTTCCTCTAACCTGGACATTCAGTTTGAGTCCTACCTTTCCAGCATTTTCTTCAAGCATCGCTGTTTTCTTTTATAGGTCGTCTAAATTTTGGAAGACAACATGATAATGTCATCAGCAAAGTCAAGGTCTTTTAGAATTGACGTGAAGTTCCAGACAGACAGATAAACAGATGGTCAGACAGTATTATATTTTATTGAACAAGGTTCAGACTCCGGGCAGTGGGCAGGTAAGCACCTTGGGGGAGTAGATGAACCTTCCCCCTCGCTCTTTTTTCACACCCCCGCCTCCACATGTCTCCTGCTGCCTTGCAGACAGGTCTTGGCTGACCAAAGGCTAAGGGATTTAACCTTGAAAGAAAACAACCTGCTGCCTTGCAGGTCGGTCTTGACTGACCAAAGGTTAAGGGAGTTAACCCTGACAGAAAATAACAACCTGTTGCCTTGTAAGCTGGTCTTAAATGACTAAAGGCTAAGGGAGTTAACTCTGACAGAAAATAACAGGGCCCGGTAGGGGGACTCAAGGTGACAGCCCCACCATCTACCTAGGGTGCAGTGGGCTAATCCTCTGCTTATCCAAAACAACTTGATTCAAAGTAATATATAAAATGATATACCCGGCTTGAACTTTCGAAGACGACTCTGGAAAAGAAAACGGACTGTTATTTTTGGAACATGGAATGTTAGGGCAACTAATGGAAAGGAGTTGAAATTAGCTGAAGATATGGACACATTCAAAGTAGACATTTTGGCTATTACAGAAACGAAGAAAAAGGACAAGAAATAGAAAATGTAGGACCAATATCATACTTTAATCTTCCCAGGAGTAGATGTCAAAGATAGAGCTAGAGCAGGAGTAGGCCTCCCAATGCATAAAAGGCACGAAATGCAACTCGAAAGTTTCAAATTTGTAAGCCCACGGCTATTAGAGGTAAATATTAAACCAAAAGGAAGAGAAATTAAATTATTAATAGCTTATGGACCAAACGAAGCTGCCACCAAAGAAGAAAAAGATATCTTCGAAAATGATTTACAAATAGCTGCAGAGAATCTCAAATCCAAACAGGAATTAATGGTTTTAGGAGATTTAAACATTAGAGTAGGCAACAATGTAGAAACATTAGGAGGAGTAATATGTAAAGAAGGAGAGACAACAATTTCTCCACATGGAGAGAGACTAATAGATTTTTGCCTAAAGAATAACATGAAAATAGCTAACACATTTTCCTCATGAAGATATCCACAAATATACAAGACTAAATATGAAGACAGATGTGAAAAGTCAATCATAGACTACATAATAGTTAACAGTTCTCTATTTTACAGTGCAATGGATGCTAGAGTAAGCAGAGGAGCTGAAATATTTAGTGATCATCACCTAGTGATAGCCAAAATGAGATTATTAACGGAAGAAAACCAACAGAAAAGGAAAGAGAAGAAAGCTACTAAACTCAAAATAGAAGAACTAAATAAACCAATTGTAAAACAGGTATACCAATCCAGGATAAAAAGATCTATCAGTGAAAGGCAGATGGATCTGAAGGAAAGCACAATAGAAGAAAAGTGGCAAATATATAAGGAAACACTCCTCAGTTATACTGAAGATGTCTGTGGTAGGAAACAAATAAAAGGAGATATGAAAAGAACAGCATGGTGGAATGAGAATGTTAAGACTAAAATCAAAGAAAATAAGGATGCCTGGAAGAAATACTTGCAAACAAAGAGACCAGAGGATAGGATAGATTAAGTGAGTAAAAGAACTATCGCCAAAGAGGAAGTTAGGAAAGCAAAACAAGAACAGTGGGAAGAGTTTGGACAAAGACTTCAAGAAAGCTATCAAGGAAATCAAAAGTTGTTCTGGGGAGCAATGAAGAACATGAGAAAGCCCAAAGCATGCCCAATACGACAAATTAAGAACGCCAAAGGAGAGATAATGAAAGGAAACAGCAAAATCATGGATACGCGGAGGAAATATTTTCAACAATTACATAATCCCTCCAGACCATATGAAACATAGAGTACAGATCAATTATTAAGAGTAACAAGTAATCGAGATGAGACAGCTGAAGATGTAGATATCTCAATGGAAGAACTTCAAACAGCTATAAGAAAAGTGAAATGAGGAAAAACCCCAGGAGCAGATCAAGTTTATCCAGAAATGATTAAAAACTAAGGGAGAGAGGCAGACAAACTACTACATGCAACATGTCAACAAGCATGAAGTCCAAACAGGTGCCAGACGACTGGAAAAAGGGAACGGTAGTATCAATACACAAGAAAGGATCAACTATGTAATGCTCAAACTATAGAGGGATATCACTACTTAGCGTACCAGGAAAAGTGTATGCCAGGATTCTGGAAATGAGACTAAGAAAAAGGGTAGAGGATCAGATTGAAGAGCATCAGAGTGGATTTAGACCAGGAAGAAGTGTACAAGATCACATATTTACAATTAGACAAATAATAGAAAACTTCTTTCAGAGAAACATTGACTTGCACCTGTGTTTTATTGACTTAGAAAAGACATTTGACACTGTGAGGAGGGACGAACTATGGCATTCCTTAAAAGAACACAACGTAGAACAAAATTTAATTGAAGCCATTAAAAGTTTTTACAATAAACCAACATGTGCAATGAAAATAGCTGGAATTGTATCAGAAGAATTTGATGTATATGTAGGAATAAGACAGGGTTGTATCCTAAGTCCTCTTTTGTTTATCACATTTATAGATTCAGTCGCAAAGGCATCCTCAAAAATGAAGAAAATGAATGTAGGTATGTGGAAACTCAAACCAGTAAATGTATCAATACTTCATTTGCTGATGATTTAGTTCTGTTTGGAAAAGCAGAAAGGACCTCCAGTCAAATATCAACATAATGAATAATGAATTAAATAAAAGAAGAACGAGAGTAAATGCAAAGGAAACCAAAACAATGCTAGTAATTAGGGAAGCTAAAACACAAAATCTTAAATTAGGCAGGGGATTGTAGAACAAGTTCAAAGCTACACTTACTTAGGAGTAATGATTAACTCAGAAGAGAAAACTAAGAGAAGAAATCAGCCAGAGAATCCAAAAGGTAAGTGCAATATATAACCATCTAGGAAAAGCATATGTAGGTAAACAAGAATTGTCAACAAAAACCAAAATGGCAGTATACAACACAATTTATGGTCCTACTCTCCTCTATGGCGGTGAAACCTGGACCTTAGACAGTAAGGAATACAGAAGAGTACAGGCAGCCGAAATGAAATATCTCAGAAGAGTAGTCGGGAAAACTAAAAGAGACAAAATCAGAAACACAACAATAAGAGAGCAAACCAAAGCAGATGGCATAAAAACTAAGATAGAAATGAATCAACTGAGATGTTTTGGACATGTTAACAGAATGAATGACAATAGAATAGCTAAATCAGTTATACAGTGCTAAAACTCAAGGTAAAAGACCAAAAGGCAAACCTCGGAGAAAGTGGGAAGAAGATATAAAAGAGGCATTAACGCAAAGAAATTTAACTTTCACGGAAGGAAACAGAAAATGTCAGGACAGGGCAGCCGGAGAAAGGTCATTTTCGGGCATCTAAAACCCATACACCGAAAGGTAGAATGGGAGCTGCTAAAGAAAGAAAGAAAGGTTCAGACTTGGAAAGCACATCGGTGCCCTTCTAGAAAATAAGTTAGGGAATGGGGTTATCAAAGGTCAAAGGTCAAGGTCAAGAGCTTTTCGACCTTTGAGCATCGATCCTAAAGATCGCCCGATTTTTGAAAATTCGGGCTTTACCCAGCTCTACTGTGTAAGCCTCATAAGTAGTAACAGATCATAAAACTTGGAGAAACCGCATACATTTTTAATAGTTTGATATTATTTGCTTTTGCATAGTGGTGTATCTCACATAATTTCGAAGATTTTCCGCCATAGCTAGTTCATACTATTGATACCAAAACGCGTATGCAGACAACGACAAGTGATGAACGACAATTCAATTATAGGTAACAACTCCACCAAGGAAAACAGGGACAAACACCTGACGTTTGGTTGGGGTACTTATGTCATAACTCCTAGGTGCCCCTTTGTCTTTTTTTGTTTGGTGTTTTGGTCGTGGTCTGGTTTTGATCTCCAGCTGGTCATCCTTCTAACAACCCACCACGCTCATCGTTGCTGCACTTTTCTATTTGGTCATTGCTTTTGCTATGCTTTTTGTCAAGCTACATTCATACTTAGTGTTCGTGGGGATTTTTTGTATTGTATATGAAGCACGCTCTCATTCTTTCTTGACCAGATCCAGCTGGAACTCTTTTCCGCCGTTTCTGCCGGCTGTTTGAGTGCTCTAGTGCGCTTGTTTTCTACAGTTGAGAGCTGCTTTAGGGGGAATAAGTTGATGCTCCTACAAACCCTCTGGTGCCAACTTCTACTGCCAGTACTCTGGTCATAAATCCGGCTTTTTGTAGGTCTTTGGTCAGGTCGCAGTACTTTGCAGATGTGTACTGGTAAGCTTGGTCGATTCTCTTCTCATAAAGGCACTGTCAGCTCAATTATAATAATTTGGTTTGTGGAGTTTGACTGGAGTACTATATCAGGTCTCATTCCATCGTTCCTATAACATTGGGATGGTTCTCACAGTCTAGAAAGTCTGCTGAGAGGTTACAGTCATCAGTTCCACCTAATATACATCGTTGGTTGGAGGTAATCTTCACAGGTTTTCCTATAAGGGTGCTGTGGTAGCTGATGTTTGGGATTTTCCTTTAGCCGAACCTATGGTTGATGATAGAACCTGGAGTATTTCGTTGCATCTCCATGTGCACAGACCCTGTGCTAAGACAGCTTTTCATGAACTGACATGTTCAACACTTTGTTTGCTTTGGCATAGTGAACAAATTGCACCATTTGCCTTTCCCTACTTCACCAAATTTGCATTTGATGGTAAGAGGTCATAGTACATTGATTGGATTATGAAATGTATCCTTAATGACGCCATTTGCCATAGTATATAATTCCATGTCAGGCTCCTCTGCAAGGCATTTTCCAGGTTGTCCAAAGGTCTTGCTGAGATTGTTGGACTGCTTTCTGAATTCGGTTAGTGTCCTTTTCCCGCCTAACTTCCTGGATGATCAAGACTCTCTTTTCTTTACCTTCTACTTTTGACCGCCATTTTGTCTGAGGTGTTCCTAGCCCTGCACGGTTGTTTTGTGTGTTTCCAGTTACTTCCTTCATCCTCAAGCAATCTTGGGATGCTTTTACTGCGTCGGTGGCTTTCCATTTTCTTCCAGTTTTGAGCTGAGGCTGAACTAATCCCAGCATAGAATCCTCGGAATTTTCGAGAATCATTTGCAGCCTTGCTTTTCCTATCGATTATTCTATGACAGATTTTAAAACAACTCGAGTTTTGCATGCCGGCAGTAGAATGTCACATTTGGAAGACAGGGCGGTACACCAAACCACTTCCTCATACACGTGTTCATCTTAGCTTGAATTGCTTAAACAGCAGTGATTTATAGTATGTTTATACCATTAGGGGCCATAAGAGCTTGGAGATTAATAATATGAATAGCAGGCACCACACTTTATATCTTCATTGGAGACCACGTTTGTCGATTCTTTTCAGCCCCTCCTCGACTAATTCTTTAATGTCTTTTGATCTCTTTGTATCTTTGAGTGTCGTATCATACCATCTTCCTAGGCTCTTAACTAGCTCCTCTGATACGGTAGGTATTCTCTGATGCCTTATCAAGAATGGAATGTTCTCTGCTATCTTTCCTTTTACGGACGGAGAGGCATCGATATTTCTTAGGCTTGTACTTCATTTTGTCAACCTTAACGTTGGTCCAATCGTTTCAGTATTCTATGTGTTTTATGTTCTTGAGATGACAGAACAGTTGTATCATCCATGGATTCCTTCAATGGCGGCATTGGGTACC